>JADLZK010000744.1:0-355186 GCA_015847255.1 Hyparrhenia diplandra
TTTTGTGATTTATTTTTCTTGATTTATTGTATTTTAATTGATTTTAACTATTTTGATCATTGTTGTGCAATATTAGGTTACCATCATTACAGGCACTTTCATCCTTCAAAATAATGCTGTGGTATGTATCAATTTATTCAGCTCGATTTCAAAACATCTGTCCTGCTAATCTGTGATTGACTGATGGCCATGCAATTAATAACAGCCTCAGGACCAAAGAGGAGCTGCAAATGGATTGTCCATGACAGGGATGTCCTTTTTCAAGGCACTTGCTCCAGCAGGAGCTGGCATTGTGTGAGTATAATCTGTTCCTTACACCCACCCTTAATTTTCTATATGAACCCTTATAGTTTTAGTAAAAATAAACTTGCTATCCACATTACTGCTTTGACAATTATGCTTAAATGGAATGTACTTGAAGATTCAAATGTTTAGTCCTGAGGTGCTATGTATTTTGAATTTAACTAGTGTTCCACTGTTGCTAAAAGTTAAGCTTCAGAAGTAGGAAGGCTGAGCTGCATTTGTACTTCTAATTTAGGGTCAGTTATGGCCATGCCACAGCAACATTGCCAGTTTGAAAATCTAACTCCACAGCTGTGAATTTAAGTGTGAAAAGTAGGAAGGCTGAGATGTACTGTGCATTGGATCTAGCAGCTCCGAACTTGTGCTGTGCTTAGTTTGTTGGAGAATGACCTGCTGCATGTGAGACATGGATTGTACCTGATTGTTTGTGTATGAATTCAGGTTCTCATGGGCACAGAAACGCCAGCATGCCTCTTTTCTTTCCAGGTAAAATTTGTTAACCTCTTATCAGAAGAAAAAATTCCAGATCCATTTTGTGTTCGTTTTTTGACAGGACATATATTTCTCTCGCATAACTTTCCTTGCTCCACTCACATACAGGTGATCAGATGGTATTCTTCCTCCTGAACATAGTCGAGCTGGTTGGGCTTCTCCTCACATTCAAACCCTTTCTGGCAGTACCAGAGCAATTTGATAGCAAATAGTTATTCTTTAAATGAACTATAAAAGTTTTGGGATATTCAAAATTCATCGTGTGTGGCTGAGAAGGGCGAAAGCACACCCTTATGCCACAAAGGTCTACAGAGACCTAGGAAGAAGCAAGAGCTGTGTACTTTTAAGTGTAAGTGATGTATGTAGTATCAGCATTTCTGCATAGGAAATGCACATGTGAATGGTAAATGTGGCCATGGATCGAGAGTTGCTGGGCTGTAAGTAGTAATAATGTAGGTTCAGTGACTCACAATAATTTGTTGGAAATGAAATTTCTAGGCATTTGTACCCTTCTTGTTTATCTGGTTGTTGGATTCTCTTAATTCTTCAGAGTGATCTTTTGCATCATGTCAGAAACACAATGGACTATGGGGAGGCCATTCTGATTCCTGAAAAAGCAATGTATTTTCCCCTTCAGAGTAATAATTTTTCAACCCTAAGTTTGACCACTGCCTTATTCAAAAAATTTGTGCAAAATATCACTTCTTTTTGTTGTGGCATGTTTTATTAACAAAAGGTTCTTAAGAATGACTTAAATTTGACTATATTTGCACATTTTTTTTGAATAAGTCAAATGAATTATAATTTCGAACGGAAGAAGTAATTTGTTAAAATACACTTAATATATATTAACAGCATTAGTAGATTATAAGGGTCCCAAACCAAAAATCGGTGGAAGTCAAGCCTCTTCCACCCATCCATCATGCTGGGCCAACGTACAGTCCTCTTCCCGGGTGGGGCTGATTTTGGGCTTCCACTAGAGAGGTATGGCCCTGGCTTCGGGTTTTGTATTTAATTTTGCTCAAAAAAAATGTATTAAGTTAATATTATTTTACTTATTTCTATTTCCTTTATTAATTTGTCTCAAATTACTCATACTCTTTATTTTTATTTTCATATTTTAAATATTACCTGTATTTTGTATATATTTATTAAGTTGTCTCAAATTTGCGTTCTATTTTTTTCTTATATTTGATCCTCTAACAATGCTAATGCTAGAATATTTCTTGTTAAGGTAAATTTAATGTTTTCCTTAAGAGGTTAAAGTATTTTTCTCGTGAAGTTATAACATTTTTCAAATACTTTTCCGTGCTTCAGGAAGGCTGGAGTATTATTCTACTGATCAGTGAGGTAGTGACCCCAGAAAAGGTAAAAAAAAAAAAGTTCCTAGGAATGGGACACATGTCGTCGACTTGTCTATTTTTCAATCACATCAGAATTCAGAAGCGTTTGTTTGCTACTCTACTTTTGGCGATGGAACGTATATTAATATTAATATTCCAGACTATTAGTGGAAGAAGCACTACAGTTAAAACAACTGAAGAT
Organism: Hyparrhenia diplandra; assembly: GCA_015847255.1. Lineage (NCBI taxonomy): Eukaryota > Viridiplantae > Streptophyta > Magnoliopsida > Poales > Poaceae > Hyparrhenia > Hyparrhenia diplandra. The sequence goes on from JADLZK010000744.1 coordinate 2,341, forward strand.
ATATATGATCCACACATGTAAGGAATAGCTTCCTGGAGCTTTATTTGCTGCCTGTTTTTTTCATATATACACAAATAAAGAAGATCATTGCACACTAACACTTGGCATCAGTTGATATAAATTTGTGGAGCAAGTTGTTGGCTTGCATTATTCATTCCCAAATCTTCCTGTTTTTAGCGTACGTATCTGAGATGGAGTTTGTCTCCTTGATGTTTACTAATATAAAACACTCTTCTTATCATTGTTTGGCATCATTGTAGTAGAGAGTAGCATGTAAGTTGTTAAATATCTTACTACTAAAAAAGCATCAAAAGCAATCGTCCTTTCCCCTAATGAGTCTGCCGGGCTCCTGATCACCCAACCCCGCAGGAAACGCCCGGCTTCACCACGACCCCGTCAAAAAACGAGAACCGCCCGCGCGCTCCACACATCCCGCATCCCGACGTGAAGTCCGCCCGGGGCTCTGGAACCGCCCCGCTAATCCCCTGCGCGGCGCTAACCCCTCTCGGCCGCGGGGCCCGAGCCTCCTGCCAGTCCGCGCACAACGTCCTCGCCCTCGCCGCCGCGATCTAGGAGATTCCGCTCGTGTGTCGGTTGCCGCAAGGAGAGCTAGAAGCTGCTGCAGGCGCTGTCCAAGGACGAGGAGGCCGTGCGGAGTCGCAAGGTACGTCGCGCTCAAGAAGAACCCCTCGCCGCTCGTCCTCGCCCGGCGAGGGGTGCTGAGGTCGCAGGTGTAGCGAGGCCGACGGCTTGGCGGCAGCGGCTTAGCGTTGAGGCCGACGGCTTCCTGACAGTGGCAGCGGCAGCAGCTTGGCGCTCAGCCTCGTATCTTTCGGGGAACACCGCGCAGAGCACGTCGTCCATGTCCACCCCGCGGCGCCGCACGGTGTCGACGAACGGCGGGTACGCGGTCTGCAGCGACACCGCCGCGAACTGCTCCTCGAGCGTGAGGGTCGGGAAGCGGCGCCGCGGTGGACGGCGTCGGAGAGGACGGTGCCGGAGGAGGTGCCATTGCTGCTGGCGATGATGCTCACGCGGAGCTCGTGGGACTGCCCGCCCGCGCGGGCGATCGCGAGCGCGCGCCGCGGCAGGAGCGGACGGGGTAGGACGAGCGGGGATGCAAGCACCGCAGCACGGACCGCCGTAATCTCCTCGGGGGTGAGGGGGTCCAGCGGGTGGGGGTTGGAACGGGAAGAGGCCGCCGATGCCGCAGCGGTGACGGACAGCACAGCGGCGAGGAAGAGAGGAAGCATAGTTGCTCGGTGTGACATTTGGCCATCCGTTGAATGGCGACGCCGAGTGATGAGGATGGGCCTAATCGCACTGACAGTCCGATTGTTCCCAATGCTACACTGTACAACGTGTTAATCGAGTCGCCCCCATCATTGCTGTTAGTATAGTTCACTTTGTAAGCAAGAAATTTTTTCGTGCGCTAAAAAATATGATTCGCGATAAAGTTCTTCAATTTTTTTTATTTGATTTCAGAAGTGCAATGTACTAACTCCATTTAATTGATAAGAAGTTCAATGGCTTGCTTTATTGATCTGTGCGGTGTCAACAGACTGATAGCAATGCACACCAAGTTCAGACTGATAGCAATGCACACCAAGTTCAGACTGATAGCCAATGTACGCTTTAATTCAGTTTAGTTGACACTATCAATGCATGCATATAGTGAATGAGGGAGTTCACACTCAATCAAAAAACAACATTCAGTTAAGTTGACCCTATCAACAGGATACATCATTCTGCAAAAAAGGACTTCAAACATTCCCTGCCAAAGAATAGCACTACGAATTTAACAAAACATTCAGAGAAGGTATTGTCATATTAACATCCATGCTACTGCCATGCTTCCTCTAGAGGATTTTTCATGTTTAGATGAGTTTTGGTGTGTGACTTTTGGTGTGGGAATCAGTGGAGGAATGAGGTTCCCTTCCTTTCAGTTTTCAGCGAAATTGTGTTTGCCGAACTTTGTTGTTACACCTCGGACAGCTTGTACTAAACCTTTCGTTAGATGCCTTTAAAGACCTCAAATTATTTTATGCTTATACATATGTTATCATGGTATTATGCATTCCCGTTGCAACGCACGGGCATTTAACTAGTATTAGAAAGATGCGCACTTGTGTGATTACTTCGGTTATTTTATAAATTATAATGCGACTCCAGATCAGATCAGTACACTTTTCCTGTATGTAATCGCAAATATAAATCCAACTCATTATATCGAGACCGATGTACACTTACTCAAATCAAGAATTAATCAGTGGACAGGAGCGAGACCGAAGTCGTTATCGTATCGACACTATGGGACACACCAGCAGTCCAGCTCCAGTACCATCCATGCAATGCGCGCATCCATCACGAGAGACGACGTCTGCTGCCTTCCAAAAAGGAACTTTAATTACAAGGGCCAGGGTACTACTAATGAAGGATGATGACCAATTATGAACACTAGTCATGTTTTATTATCAGACTGGGATATGCTAACGACAAGTTGTTTGCTTTAGTCCGGTGCTTCCTACTATGAAAAAGTACCAGAGAGATCGAAACAGGTAGTGCGCGTAGAACGCCGGGTCATGACTCATGAGTGGAATTCAGAACTACTCCCCGTCCTAAATTGTAAGTCAATTTTAAAAATTTTGTAGAGTCAAAGCATCTAAAATTTGACTAAGTTTATATACCAAGACAATAACATTTAGGATGCATGTCAATTAAGTAGTATTAGATTCTTCGTTAATTACATTTTTATAATATACCTATTTAATGTCACCAATCTTTTTGTAATTTTCTGTATAATTTTGGTAAAATTTAAGATGCTATAACTCTTCAAAAATTTTCTATATAAATAGTGTACTTGTCAAGCATGCCATGCTGAAACTACACAATTATCCATCCTATGGATTACTACCACAAAATCGAATACCCTTGAGGGCTGCCACTTTTCTTGAGGGGCGAGATTGAGCACTAAGGGAATATATATTACCTTGGTGGTTTTTGAAAACCCCCAAAAGAAATCCATATTTCTTGAGTGTTACGCTCAAGAAAAATGTGTATTTGCTTGAGTGTTTTCGACCCTCAAGGGGTATTCAGTTTTGTGGTAGTGGATGGTTTCTCTAAAATATTTTTTCAGTCAATCCCTTTTCTTCTTTGTCTCTCATATATCTACACGTTAGTATGTTACACACAGCCCGCCACAGACAGCCATTGGTCCTCTTAACATGTGCATGGAGGTTACAAAGGTCACCTTTGCCCTCAAACACACGTCCACTGAGTGCGCGTCTCTAAAATAATTAGATTTATCTACTATCGAGCTTGCCTCCACTGAATCGCTTCACCTTCAGGAGAGGTAGAGAGGGATAGAGTTTTGGAGAGGTAGAGGAGAGGAAGAGAAGGATACATGATATTGTACCTTGTCAAACTCAGTGTGGTGGATCTGATTCTTCCACCATTGGCCTGCCCCAAAACACCAATGAACGACACCATACCGCCTCGTTGTCCCCTACCTCACCGCCACTTGAAGGTGGTGGGAGCATGCACCACTTGCCCTCCTCAACATGAGCTTGATGAGATCCAATTTGCTAAGGGCATCACCATCTAGGTGCTCCACCATCGACCCTACCTCCTTGCCTCGTGCCCTCATCTTCATAAATTTATAGAAAAGAGCATCAAGGTTTATGAACAAACTAGTATCATTACTCCATAAAATATATTTTCATAATATGATTATATTTAGTGTCACAAATATTTATGCACTTTTCTATAAATTTGGTTAAACAAAAAAAAATGACTTAACATAGTTGTAGAGATTGATTTATTAAGGGATGATGAAGGCAGTACTTTCTTGTCATGCATGCCTCTTCTTTTTCACTTTGGTGTACTTCCTTTTTATCTGAAAATAGAGTACGCAAATATATATCAAGCTAGTGCCATATCTTTGTTGACGTCTCTAATCTTATTGGGAAGGGAATAAAGATGATTCAGGAGACGGTGACAGCTCCCAATATCACCCTACTCAGCGAACCCTTTAAAGTTTTATATACATGCACGTGAGACAGATAGAAATAGTACTAGTATACAAGAGTACAGTAGCAATAATGGAAGATTAGTGGACTGTGCACTGCAGTGACAAATAGTACTAGTATACAAGAGTACAGTAGCAATGATGAGAGATTAGTGGACTGTGCACTGCAGTGATAAACAGGTCGATATATGCTTTAGGAGGCTTCTTCCACAGAGACTAGAGACTATATGCACCCGTGATACTTTAAATGCAACCTTTAAAAGGGATATTTCATCCTAGTCATCAATATTCTCTCCTTTATATCCAGTTTTCCCCGCACTCATCCATACTTTATATCTTCCTCTATCCAAACCAAATATATGTGGGGTCCACTCGTCAAAGTTAATTTATTTTTCTCTCCTCTCATTCTCCCACCGGTATTTCTCTCTTCCTCCCTCCTCGCTCTCTCTCCGCGAGCAGCAGCGCCGCCACACTCCCATTCCGCCTCGAAGCTGCCGGCTCCGACTCCACCTTCTCGTCGCCCCCTCTCTCCCTTCCCCGGCGGGCGGCGCCGCCTCATCCCGCGCCCTCCTCCGCCGGGTCGCGACTCCCACACCGCTCCTCAACATCAGCGGCGGAAGGCTCGAGGGCGGCGGAGTGAAGTCGCGACGCGCCGGACGCGAGAACTCACCTAAGGCACGCCCCGGCGCAGCCGCGGACGGACGGTTCGGCATCCCGGGCGAGGAGATTTTAACGCGCCCGGACGCCGACGTAAGCGCGTCCGCGTTTTGAGGCAGAGCGCCCGCATTCGATTTGCCAGGGCCTACTAGATCAAGGTCCGAGAGGGCGCCGACGCCAGCATGACTGGCGTCCGGCGGTGGCCCAAATCGCAACCTGTTTCGATCGCGTTGGGCACGGACGCGTCCGGGCAAGACGGAGCGGGAGGCACACGATTCCTAACCGATTTGATTTTGGATCGGGTTTTGGAAAGTCCCCGTGCTTGAAATGCATCTAAGGCGGTTCCTAAGGGGATAAGACCACCCCCCTCTATATAATGAGTGGTTCATGGCTGATTTGATCCCATCTACATCCAATCGCCATACACAAACCCTAAACTCTACTTTATCTCTTCCAAACCCTAAACTTGTTGTTCGATGACATTTTTGATTTAATTTTGCCGGCGTTCTAGGTGGCCTTGCCGACCCTAGAGCAACCTTCGCGTGCACTCCTCCCGATAGATCCTTCTAGAGGTCGTTCGAAGCTCTCGCGGCCCGAGATCAAGCTCTACATCGCCTCTACCGCTCCCTAGATCGATTTTGGTGATCAAGTTGTGAGTTTTACTTCTTGTTACAGGTTGATCGCAACCTCGTAGGCGCGTCCAAGGCCCTCTCGGTGTGTTGGTGTGAAGCCGGTTTCGTGTCAACAGTTTCTTAATAACATTTGTTCATTTCCCTCTACACTACTACTTCTATATATCGACAAAAGAATACAATTATATGTGCAATCTTGATTAATAACGTGTCTAAGATCAATAATTAAATATATACATACATGCATACTACCTCCATCCCAAAATAGAAGTCATTTTTTAAACTTTTGACAGATTATCATTAGATATATACCGTCTTTTGGATATACTCTATTAATAAACTTATATTTAGAGATATAAATATTGCACACATTTTCTATCAACGTAGTCAAAGTTGAGAAAATTTGACACGCACGCATCACATAACGATATCTATATTGGGATGAAGTGAATAGGTAAAAGCACTAATGTTAGGCAAAATTGGTTATATACAAATACAAGACACAAAAAAAGTGAAGTCGTGTTGCCGGCGGATATGGAAAAAAATTCGCTTTGCAGGTGGACGTTGTAGCTATCCTTCGACACATATTTGTTGAAAGACACCGAATATTCACTTCTTTGCTTAGGAAGAGGTGAGAAAACAGTTGTGAAATGTCGTTTTTGTCCTTGCCTCTTTCTTGGGCACTGCATGCGTGTGTCACAATCCGCTATCTATTAGGTTTTGTCTAGTAATACGGTCACAATGCGTTATCTATTAGACCAGTTTTAGTGGAGAGTTTTACCTTGTTGTTTCTAAGACTACCATGTCAAATGAAACTTGGATGAAACATCCCTCTCAATATGTAAAGTTTCATTCTAGAGTTTCAAAAACATTTAATTCCATGACTCAAAGATAGTTGATAATCGTGCCAAGAGAGTTTCATCTTGATGACACTCATTTCTTATCTCTTTTCTTAAATGCACTGTCATGTCATCAAAAATGCAATGTGGCAACCTATTTAATGCAAATAAACCTCGAATGAAACCTCCATTAAAACTGGCATTAGGTTTTATGGAGACAAAACTCTCTCTCTACCGCTTTATAATAATCTGCAAAGTTATCGGAATCTATTGATTAGTCATGGTACATATTAAATGAAAATGAAATCCAGATAAAACACACCTACTATAACTTGGTGGTGTAGGGCTGGGCAACTACGTATTGTAAGCTAAATTGGTAATTAATACTGTACAAATAAATGATTAATTGCTACTACAACAGTAGACTGGCCTAAGAGCAGGTTTAATGGTTTCGCTAGCTCGTCGGCGTCTCGTGGTCCAGCAAACACGAGCTGCTGAGTTGGTGCTGGCGAGCTCCACATTCTTTTTTTTACAATAAACACATTTATATTATATTATCACAACAGTCCGATTACAGTAGGGTCCTCGAAAAAAAACCATGTTACATTGAAGTCCCGGATCTGCAGAGAACGGTAGCACCGGCCCATGGCGACAATGACGATGAAGAAGCCGCCGCCGGGGTCGCAGGGCATCGAGGGCGCATGCACCCGGCGGAAGGACCGTGCAAAGCATCCGTTGAAGTTGGGCTGGTCGAGTCGATAAAGAAAGTGCATAATCGATGACCGATTGATATGGTTGGAGTTGTCGCCGAGGTTGAAGATGTGGCTCGGACCGAGGTCCCGCAGCGAGGCGGCACTATCGAAGGAGCGCTAGGAGAAGTGCCACCATGCTCCAGAAGGGAGCACTAGCACCGTAGACGGTCGTGGAGAGAAAAACATAAAAGAAAAGAAAGCTAAAAAAAGCAAAAAAAAGAGAAAAATATAAAGCAGAACGGAGTCTTCTATCATTGAAAGGCACGTGTCTCCATGGGTGGGCTGGATTCATCATGGAGGCCACACGCCTTCATCGGGGGGAGTAAGGAAACACAGAGCACCGCATGCAAGACACACATCAGCCGCAGGCCCCACATCGTAGTTTGTGAGACCCACCATGTGGTGCTCCATGAAAATCCCCAAGACGAAGGAGCATTCAGTGGCCGAGGAGCCACCGCCCGCCGCCCCGATATGAACCCGTCGAGGAGGACCCGGCCTCGGCGGAACCCATCTTGGTCCCGATGGCTTCATCTTGAAAGGATGAGGTAGAGAAGGTGGCCATAAAGGCCTTTATTCGATGGCTACTAAAGTAGAGGAAATGAGGAACAACCGCCCACTGCCTCGGCCACCGCCGAGAACGCCGGGGTGGGGGGTCGGGGCGGGGGGCCGGCGACGGGCGGCGGTGGAAGGGGACTCGGAGGAGGTGTGGCCGGCGACGGTAGGGGAAGGAGATGGTGGAGAGAGTGCTACTTTGAGCTTACTACTGAGAGTGTTCCGCTCGTGATCACGTTGACCAAGCTCCGCATTCTTTAATGCTCAACACATGACGTGCACAAATGGAAGTAGAGAGATCGTCGCAATTAATGCTCGCCGCCTGCTCTCTCCGGCGTCCCACCTAATTGCCCGTTTTTCTTCTCTCACATCGTTTCTCGTCCACCGCCTAGGAAAATTATGACGTGTACATGCATTTCGCCCCGCTGATGTGGCTTCATTGTACTTGCTCTAAGTATAATGTCTATATATGCAATGCAATGCAAGGCCCCAATGAGATGGTGTACATATGATGGGCAGCTGCAACTGTCAGTGGCGCTTGGCTGTGGCCAGCAGGCGTGTCGTTGTCGATGTGGTCCTCAAGTTCATTTCCGGCAACAGCAGTCGATGGACTGACCGCCAGGAATTTTCCAGCACGTTAGATAACGATTATTGAGGAAATAAAACGAAAACGAGGAGATAAAAATGACGTTTACTCGAAACCCGGCCATTCTTGGAGAACGAGTAAAATAATGCATGGTTCCTAGTAGAACCAGCCGCATATGCTTGCTTGTCCTTGGGGACGGAATGAACCGGGTCGTTGTGTGGTGTAGACGTGCAGTGTATCGCGTCGCAACCCACCAATATAGCGGCCTCGACGTCCGGCTCCACCGATGCTGCTCTCGACGTCGGCCCTAGCTAGATGACACAAGCGTGTACTCCCGCCACGTCATGTATAACGTAACCAGCCTGTATGTAAAGCTTACTCCCTCCATCTCAAAACAAGTAACGTTTTCGCTTCTCGGTAAAACATTTATCGACAATTATATATTAAAATATATATAAATATTTATCTTAAGTAACTAGTATGAGATATTTAAGTCTAATTTTTTAATAAATTTATATAAAAATATATATATTATTTATATTTTATACAAATTAAGTTAAAGTTGCGTTATTTAAAACCAAAACATCAAACATCCCTTGTTTTAGGACTGAGAGAGTAGTATTATTTATATAATAATAATATATATGCCCGCCGCGGTAGCCGTACCTAGCTACTCCGTGCCAGGCTTGCGTTCGTACGTCGTCGGCGCGTTGCACTTCACTGCACTGGCGCGGCGCACGCCACCACATTCTCATCCTTGCCTTCCCTTGTGTCAGCGGCCGCGCCAGGCCCAGCTCGTCGCCGGCCATCTGTCACCGGGGCGGCCAGCCGGGGCCCACTCATCTCTTACCTGTAGCTAGTCCTAGCTTTTTGTCCTCATCTCATCTCTCCGCCGCCGCCGCCTCTGTGCGCCAACCAAGGGGCAGGCAGGGCCACCATCACCGCCCTCCCCTTCCATTTCCTTCCACGGCTCTCCAAAATCCTGCAGCTGCAGGCCCCTTCTTCTCCATCCTTCCCAGACAGACCAACCATTCCGGCCGGGCACTCAACACCGACCGATCAATCGAGTAGTAGTACGTAGTCAGAAAAATGGGGGAGGAGTCGCCGTCGGCGTCGGCATCGCCGTTGCCACCACCACCACCACCGGTGCCGGCAACGACGACGACGAAGGTGTACTACGACGGGTGTCCCGGCTGCGCCATGGACAGGAAGAAGGAGACTCGCACCGGCGTCCCTTACAAGGAGCTGCTCTTCGTCGCCACCACAACCTTCGCCTCCGGTACGTAGCCACGTACGACTACTCTCCGCTCCGGCGTCGCGCGCGTCGGTCTCCCACACCTGAAAAAGATCGGTGATGCTGATGCTCCTCCTCCTATCTCTCCTTCCATTTCTTTATCGATCCCATCAATTCCAACTGCCACTCTCTCTACCAGCAAGCATGTGACAGAGAGAGAGAGACCAGAGTCCACACCATGTCGTCCTAGGAAGAGGAAGGACGACATCAGATGGTCTTATTTTACTGCCTCCTATGCTACTCTCTTCTCTTGTTCGATCTATGCATCTATCTTCTTTGTTTATATGTACTAGTCTCTTGTTTATTTATTTATTATATATAAATACTCTGGTGCTCTTGTTTTTATATATATAGTATACTCTACTCTGCTCCTAGATCAACTGACTGATTTCTCAACGCTACTTCTCTTGTCTGTTTTCAGCTCTCCCAATCACGTCCCTGTTCCCCTTCCTCTACTTCATGGTAAATTTAGCCTTCCTGGCATTCTTCTAATTGGCTGCTGACATACTTGTTTGTCCTCTGATGAAATTATCTATGCATTTTCTTTGGCACCTTGTATGCATAGAAATTATCTATGCATTTTCTTTGGCATCTTGTATGATGAAATTATTCGCACTCCTTGTATGCATTTTCTTTGTATATAAAAGTTGCTGCTTTTTTAACCCCAACGTGCCTAATGCTGAATAATACATGGTGATGAATGAAACAGATAAGAGACCTGCATGTCGCTCGGAGGGAGGAAGACATTGATTCTACGCTGGTTTTCTTGGTACGTAAAATAAATGCTTTTACTGTCACTCACACAGTCACACTCAACCCAACCCTTTATAAAAGATGTTTTTTTCCTGGTCCAAGTGAAATCTCTTTCACCTTTGCTTTTACCATCTTTTTCTTCCATTCGATCAGGTGCCGCATATATGATCGGCAGAGGCGTCGCGTCGGTCTTCTGGGGTGTGGCGGCGGATCGTTTTGGCAGAAAACCTGTCCTCGCCTTCTCTGTCTTTTTCAGTGTAAGTGCTCCATCATGCATCATCCATACTTAATCAAAGTTAAATCTTAGTTATTATATATATAAACCTATATCTGTTTCAGCATTGTGTTCAACACTCTGTTTGGACTGAGTGTCAAGTACTGATGGCTATTGTCACAAGGTTCCTTCTCGGTGCACTCAACGGCTTCCCTTGCGCCGGTTAAGGTATGTACTCCTCCTACTCTGTTGCGACAGAAACTTGAAAGGTGCCAATTCCTACACATGTCGCTTTTGTGCCCTGATTGCAGCAAAAGTCTAGTCAATAATGTCATGTGAACTTGATTGTTGCTGCTTCTCTGCTTCAGGCCTACTCCATTGAAGTTTGCCGACCTGAACAACAGGCTTTGGGTATATCAGTTGTAAGCCCCAGCTCTACACATATATAAGCACACAACACTTGCTTTTGCTTGTATTGCATATATTAACATCTATAATTACTGACTACTACAATACACTCTGTTTGATCCATTTGATTTGATTTAGGTCAACACAGCATGGGGAATGGGTGTTATAATTGGCCCGGCGCTTGGGGGCTATCTAGCACAGGTATCTGACAAAGATTTTATTTTTTTCATTGTTTGTCAACCATTTTGATTACTTACTGTTCACCTTCTCTGTCTCCCTTCCTTCCTTATTATCAGCCTGCCAAACAGTACCCACATCTGTTTCATGAGAAATCAGTGTTTGGGAGGTAGTATTTTCCTTTTCATCTAAATTGAGTTCTTCTAACACTAAGCTAGAATGCTTTTTATTTTTTTGTCACTTTATCTTCTTCCTCCAACATCATGCAGGTTCCCATATTTATTGCCATGTCTGTTTATATCGTTTTTCGCTACCTTGGTTCTCATAAGCTGTGTATGGCTCCCGGTAAGCACAACCTGCTCTCTATATGAATGTATGCTTTCAGATTTATTCTTGTCATGAAGGGGGTTTTTCAATGATTTTTTCCACATAAATATGTCTTGCTGTTGGCACACTGAAATAGCCAAGTCCATGTGAATATGCTATGCTACCTAATTAAATTACACAAATTTATGTTTGATAATTTTGCACTTTGTTGTTGTCGGCTTATCTCTGTTGTCATTCATCTAGTAATTAAACTAAACAGGAGACCCTACATAAGCACAAAGGCATTGAGAGAGAAGTTGAAATGGTAGAAGCAACTCAAGAAAGTACAGAGCCACCTAAGAAGAGCTTACTCAGAAACTGGCCACTGATGTCCTCCATTATAACATACTGTGTCTTCTCCCTTCACGACACCAAGATATGCTGAGGTACCACTTACTGACCACAGCAGCTTCTACACTGAAATGAATTGTTATAAAAGTTATAATTTGTAATTCAACATCAGATATTTTTTCTATGGACCGTGAGTGACAGAAAATATGGCGGGCTTAGCTTTGCATCTAAAGATGTCGGCCAAGTTCTTACGGTCGCAGGTAATTCCACTCCAACCGATAACTTTCCTAAAAATTTAAAAAATTTTAAGCCCTCCACTTGATCAGTTATGTGTTCTATGGTTCTATGTATCGTCAATACTTATGCTCTGCTCAACTGTAGGTGTTAGTCTTCTAGTATATCAAAATCTTTGCTTACCGTTGGATCGATAAAATACTTGGTCCAATCTATTCAACCCGAGTTTCATCGGTGAGTTATCAGTCACCATTATTGTTTGACATCTTGCAGTGTTCTATAGTTCCATACTGATGTTTCCCTATTATTTTTTTACAAAAATTGTTTATAATAATTGACCAATATAAGCATCGCAGGCACTATCTATACCAATAATTGCTGCTTATCCCTTCATGACACACTTGTCAGGAATAAGACTTGATGTGCCTCTATACATCGCAGCAATGCTCAAAAGCGTTTTTGCAGTAAGTACTTGACTATGATTAAGCTCAGAGATTCAACACATAAAACATATCACCAACCACTAATTAAATGGTTAAATTAAATACATACACTGCTGTGTGGAATTAGAAATTCAGGACAAAAGATACTGGCCATGTATTTTGCTTTACTATGCTGCTGCCATTTTCCTTCATTCAAATGTTCAACTTTGGGATACTAATGTCTTAAGTATGTTGATCAGATCACTAGAACCACCGGAACTTCGCTCCTGCAAAACAAGGCTGTGGTACATGCCCAACTTATGCTAGTTATATCGATTATCATCCGATGCCCTTCCAAGAACTGATCAATATATAATTGTTGTTTTTAACGTAGATCAGTAATTGTTATCAGTGTTGATTTCAATATGTCAGATAAACCTAACATCTGAACCGGATGCTATCTGCAGCCACAAGAACAAAGGGGCGCTGCAAACGGAATAGCTACAACGGCAATGTCTCTGTCCAAGGCGTTCGCTCCAGCCGCAGCAGGCATCCTGTATGTGCAAAGCTATCAGTGCTGCCTAACCCTCTTATTCTTCGTCTGATGTCCATCACGGTCTTGAAAATGTAGCTAGTTAGTCTATCATTCCTAGCTTATCAATGATTGTTTGTTATGTGATAAACATGAAAGCATGGGCTGTGTCTATCTGTTTTCTGAACAAGAAGCTCACTGCTGAAACGACCCTGTTTGTAGGTTCTCATGGGCACAAAAGCGCCAGCATACCGCGTTCTTTCCAGGTAAATTTATATAAATGCAGTTTTGCACTATGATCTTTCAATAAGTAGTTACTGCAATAAAACCACATAAAGGATTCAGATCTGAATGAAAGGTAAAAAGAAGGGATTGTGATTAATCCCCACACTTTTCTTTCATATATGTACATGCAGGAGACCATATGGTGTTTCTGCTCCTGAATCTGACAGAGGTCATTGGGCTGGTGCTCACCTTCAAGCCTTTCCTTGCGGTTCCGGAGCAGTACAAGCAATGAAACTGTGAAAGCATGTTGCGTGCATATAGAGGTAGAAGTATGCTGTGAGTGCATACATACAAACATACATACACAAGGGTGGTGAACATGATGTGTAGAGGTATGCCGTAGCGTGCCATTCATGCATGCTGTCAGTGCATACATACAGAAGACTGGAAACAGAGCGAGGTGTGCCAACGGAATTGAGTTTGGAGTGTATTGTTTGATGCCGCTGTTGTTGGCTCGTGTAGTTGACGGAAAAAAAAAAAAAAGAAGAAGAGAGCTTTTGGACTAGTTCGGTAAATAGGGTACTGGCTTAGTGTCTCGATTTCACCCTGATGTTTCTTTGAAGCGATTTTTCTCTGTTTTTGGCTGTGAGTCTGTAATTGTACTCGATAGTACTCTCTGCCTCGCCCTAAGACTATCTGCACTCATCATTCTTTAAATACATTCTCACCGTAGTCATCAAGATTCTCTTCTCTATATCACTTTCTTCCGCACTCATCCATACTCTATATCTCTACTCTATACCAGCTACCTAATATTTTATTCAACCATCCCGATTCCCAATTATCATCTCCTCTCTTCTCACTTTTTTCTTTTCCTTTCCTTTATCTATCTCCTCCTATTCTTTTTCTTTTACTTTTTCCTTTTCTTTTTCTTCATTCTATTTTTTTTTTTATTTTGTTTCTTTCCTTTCCCTCCTCCTTTTCTCCTTGGGCTATAGCGGCGGCTTCACGGTTTGGCCTTGCCGGAGTAGCTAGCGAGTCGCTGCAGTGTGTCGAGAGGGAAGGGGAGAAAAGAGGGATGCGGGGGCGTTGCTCACGGTGGTGCGGAGCTCGGCGGTGGGCTCAGGAAGGCGGGGGCGCAACGGTCGACTGGATCGACGGCGGCAACGGCGAGCTCGAGCGGGCACTGGAGTGAGTGGGAGTGGATGGGGGCGAGTGGGGAGGAGTGAGGGTGGCATCGCCATTTGTAGGCGGGTCCGGCGGCCGCGTGCATGTACGCGCTGGCGGCGGATCGGCTCTACCGACGGCGGTGGTCGTGGGTAGGCGAGCGGGATCCACGAGCGCCGAGGGCGTGAGTGGGGTGGGGAGGAGGAGTCGCACGCGAGGCGTGAGGAGCGGGGGCACGGACCTAGCTGGGCTTGGCCAACAAATGGTAGTGCGGTAGCGGCGGCTCAGCGCGGGTACTGCTGGTGAGAGGGAGAGGACGGCCCTCACCGAGCCGGCGGTGCCGGCCCCGGCTTCCACGACCCGAGGAGCTCCCATGGCGACGACACCTCCACGACCCGAGGAGCTAACCCAGCTCGAATCCTCCCAGGCCGCCTCAGCCGAGCAAGCAAGATGCGCCCAACTCCTCCGGGTTCCAGCGATGCCCGGGCTCCACCGTGGTGCTCGTCCTCGTCGTCCTCCTCCTCCTCCTCCTGCCGATCCCTTCCCTTTTTCTCTCTAGCGCAGAAAAGCAAGGTGATTTGGCGGAACAGCCGAGGGGGGTCGGCACGCGACGCACCGGACGTCGGGACAATGCCAAATTTGCCGACCCGCGCGTGGTACCGGATGGCATCCGGGGAGGCCAGTGTAGAGTTTCTTTGTTACGGTAAATGGCGTAGCGGATGACATCGCGTGAGGGCAGTGCAGATAGTCTAACATAGATCGAACTTGTAGAGTTGTTTAAGTCAAACTTTTTTCCTTTTTTTTTAACCAAAATGGTATAGAAGCTGCTCTAAAGACTTGAGTTGTGCTCATGCATGCCACTTTTTCTGCTATAGCGGGTGGGACCGGACAGGTCTCACATTGCCAAGAGTAAAATGCACCATGTCCCTAAACTTGTAGAGTATGTCGTAGGTCTCCAAATTTATAATTAAAATACACATCCACGTCCTCCAAACTAAACCCGTTTGCTTATTATGTAGCGGTCCACACTGGCACTAGTGATGCCAGACTACATCTAAACTTGGCAGAGTGACATCTAGGTCTCTAAACTTTTAAAACGAACATCCACATACATGAACTAGCTAGGCTCACATGTTTGATATCCATATTTGTCGACTAGCTCCTAAACTATGTAGAATGTGTCATTCTAGGTCTCTAAACATTCAAAATGCACATCAACTATAAGCACCACCATCGGATTCCCACCCACGTTGTCGCCACCTCCAGATCCTCACACGCAGCGTCATCGAACCTTGCTCTCATTCCCTACTAGTGCTCTCTCTCTTCTCCTTCGCCATCACCCACCAGTGCTCTCTCCTCTTCTCCTTCGCTAGGCACATGTCGTTTTCCCTCCATGGCAGCGTGCCAGCGCCAAGGCTAGCTTGAGATTTAGTTGTGCATAGTGCCACGCGACCATGGTGGAGTTTGCTAGTGATATCAGGTCGCGTGGTACTGGCTATAATTTTGGCTCGGGCTGGATTTAGTCAATGTTACATGGACTTTGTCATCGGTTCCTACTACCATGATGATTGGCAAATCGACTTCCTCAACAACGACAGTTGGACCTCTTGCCAGAAAAATTACATGTATGGGGTCCAGAATTTCCTTTGCAACTTTGAGGGTTCAGAGGGGAGGATTTAAGGGATCGACATTTTATTTTCTCATTACGGACTAAAATAGGGATCCCCTTCGTATGGTGGTTTTTCTCATTGGGGATGACAATGGGAACCACCTGTTATACTCTTAGACATTGTATAACAGGGAACAAAGACATGTTAGATTTGGGCTAGAGAATCTAAACCGGGAATATAGAATTGTTTTTATATGATAGACATACGAGGAATCGAATCAACATGCTTAGGACTTTCCACCCTCTGAAGTTCACAAAACCAAGACTTTGATAGTTCAAAAGAACTTATTATCTTTTCGCACCAAAATAAATGCACATATCGAGTCAAACGCTTTTCACTTTAATTATCTAAATATATAAAACAATTTAATTATATAAATATGTAAAACAATATTAATATCAATATTTATATATTTGAATACATATATTATGCAAATACATTGTATATACTTCATCTAATGTTACTTAGTATACATCATAAATATTAGAATTGTTATGTATATATTTGGTCAAATTTTACTTAACTTTGACTCCTCACGAAGTGAGATGTACACTTATTTTGTGACCAAGAGAGTATTGACCTAATTCAAGTAAATGTAAAATGGCTACTATTGAATCCTGTTTATTATTTATTGAGTGCCCTACAAGCAACTGGATCTTACAATTTGGAACGGAGTAGTATATCTATCTCCATGCTGAACGAAAGAAATACTATCATTTATCCTTATTATTTGTTGTGTGTGTTTGGGTTTTAGTGAGAAGCTGAAAAAAATGTGGCAAAATATATTAATAAAATAAGTTCATTTGTATGAAACCAATTTTTTAAAAAATGTTTGCTTTTAGAACAATGACCTACTGTATCTTTTCAAACTTGCTTCTCAGGAAAAAAAAAAAAAAATCCTTTTAATTGATTTTTATTGCTTTAAACATACGTGGCATGTGAACGTGGTGAAAAAAAGAAAAGAAAAGAAAAGAAAAAGTAATCGTAGAAGATAGGGACAGGACAGAGCATTCGAAGCCTGCCCGTCGCCCCACGCGCCCAGCCGCCCACCCGAACCTGCTCGGAGTCGCCACCTGCGCCCGGCGACCAGCCCGCCGCGCGCGTCCCCACGCTGCCGCCGCCGACACCGTGTTCCAGATCAACGCTCACACACTCACATCCTCAGCACTCGAGGCTCCCCGCCCACCTCACGTAATCTGCTCTGCTTCACCGATCCGGAGGCGGACGCACCGCCGCCCGTGCCTCTCGACGCCGGGCAAGTAGCCGCGCGCGCGCTCGCCGCCCGTCGGCATGTCGCGCCACGCGAGCGTCGCCCGTGACCGGTGCTTGGAGCTGGAGTGCGTCATCACGGACCGTGCCAGGTCAGGGGAGCCTTGGCGTCGACGACGCGCTCAAGCTGTTCGATGAATGGCTGCTCCACGCCAGGCCCACCTCGGTTCGTGCTTTCAACAACCTGCTTAGCGTCGTCTCTCGCTCCCGATGTGATTCAGCCTCCGAGCTCGGTGTCTCCCTCTACAACATGATGACCCGTGCCTGCTCCAACAAGGTGCGGCCAGACCTGTACACATACAGCATCCTCACTGGTTGTTTCTGTCGCTTGGGTCACCTGGAGCTTGCCTTTGCCGCGTTTGGCCTCATCCTTAAGACGGGCTGGAGGGTGAATGTAGTAGTCATCAGTCAATTGCTCAAGGGCCTCTGTGACGCTAAGAGGGTTGACGAGGCCATGGACATATTGCTCTGGCGAATGCCCGAGTTTGGCTGCAGGCCGAATGTAGTTTCCTACAGCACGCTTCTTAAGGGTTTATGCAATGAAAAGAGAGTTGAGGAGGCACTTAAGCTGCTGGACATGATGGCTGATGATGGAGATGGAAGATGCACACCAAATGTTGTGACATACAACACGATGATTGATGGCCTGTGCAAAGCTCAAGCAGTTGCCAAGGCCGAGGGTGTCCTTCTGCAGATGATTGATAAAGGTGTTAAGCCGACATCCGGACATATACCTGTCTGATCCATGGGTATCTCTCTGTAGGACAGTGGAAAGAGGTCGTTGGAAGGATCAAGAAATGTACGCACGCGGTCTTCGCCCAAATGTTGTTACTTATAGTTTGCTGCTGGACTATCTCTGCAAGAGTGGAAAATGCACAGAAGCCAGGAAGATTTTTGATTCTATGATTAGGAAGGGCATAAAACCTGATGTAACTATCTACGGTATTCTTGTTCAGGGGTATGCTGCTAAAGGATCCCTTGCTGATTTGCCTCCTCTCCTAGATTTGATGGTAGAAAATGGTATTTCACCTGATCATTACATCTTTAACATAGTGTTGAGCGCATTTGCTAAAAAGGCAATGATAGATGAGGCCATGCATATACTTAGCAAGATGAGGCACCAAGGGCTGAGTCCTGATGTAGTCACTTATGGAACATTAATTGATGCACTTTGCAAGTTGGGAAGAGTGGATCATGCTGAGCTTAAATTCAATGAGATGATCAATGAAGGGGTGAATCCTAACATTTTTGTTTTTAGCTCCCTGGTTTATGGACTGTGTACCGCTGACAGATGGGAGAAGGCCGAGGAATTAATTTTTTGAAATGATGGATCAAGGAGTCCGTCCTAACGTCGTGTTCTTCAGCACCATA
The DNA here is from genome assembly GCA_015847255.1 of Hyparrhenia diplandra. NCBI lineage: Eukaryota > Viridiplantae > Streptophyta > Magnoliopsida > Poales > Poaceae > Hyparrhenia > Hyparrhenia diplandra. The sequence goes on from JADLZK010000744.1 coordinate 20,779, forward strand.
ATGTGTAACTTATGCAGAGAAGGACGGGTCATGGAAGCCCAGAGTGTCTTTGGCTTGATGGAACATGTGGGCGTGAGGGCTGATGTTATCTCATACAATACATTAATAGATGGCCACTGCTTAGCTGGTGGAATTGATGAAGCGGCAAAGTTACTTGATGGTATGGTCTCAGTTGGCTTGAAACCTGACGTTGTCTCCTATAATACATTGCTTCATGGCTACTGTAAGGCTGGCAGGATAGGAAATGCATATTGCCTTTTTCCAAGAAATGTTGAGGAAGGAATTACGCCTGGAGTTGTGACTTACAATACTATATTGCAAGGTTTATTTCAGACTGGGAGATTTTCTGAAGCAAAGGAGCTCTACGTCAATATGATTAAAAGTGAAAAACAGTGGGATATTTGCACATATAGCACAATTCTAGATGGGCTTTGCAAAAATAATTTTGTTGACGAAGCATTCAAAATGTTCCACAGTCTATGTTCTAAGGATCTTCGACCTGACATTATTACTTTCACCATTATGATTGATGCTTTGTTCAAATGCGGCAGAAAGAAAGATGCCATGGATCTTTTTCGCTGCTATCCCAGCCCATGGTTTAGTTCCAGATGTGGTGACCTATGGCTTAGTGATGGAAAATCTCGTAAAAGAAGGGCTGACAGATGAGTTTGAGAATCTGTTTTTGGCAATGGAAAAGAGTGGATGCCTTCCAGACTCACGCATGCTAAATGGTATAGTTAGGAGGCAGTTGGTTCGAGGCGACATAGTGAGAGCTGGGGCTTACCTATCCAAAATTGATGAAATGAACTTCTCACTTGAGGCTTCCACTACTTCCTTGCTAATATCACTTTTCTCAAGGGAGGAATATAAGAACCATGCAAAATCCCTACCTGAAAAGTATCGTTTTCTTGAGGAGCTCAACAAATGAGGATTATGTCAAACAGAATAATTTTTCAGCTGAGTGGTATGTCTATCTCGTGCTCTATTTGTTTGATGAAATTCTTTAGGGAAGTGTTGTACTGTTAGTGTGTGTCAACATCCTGTTTATCTCTTGTAAAGTTATCTTGTCTTCAGTCCTAGTGATCTTTACCGTGGGGATCAATTTTCAAACTGTCGGGAGCAGAGCACATAAGTTATTCCTTTTGTTTGCTTAGTTTGTAAGATATTCTTCATGGCCTGGAATAAGGTCAATCATCTTGACTTCTTGATGGATTTCTATACAGTATGCTTCGTGTTTTTCTCCTACTGTTAGAACTATCATCCCCTGAGTATCTATTGTTAGCGGTGCCTTTTTTCACACTAGTACCTGCTGTTAGCAGTGTGCCCTGCTCCTGTTTGTAGTTCCATGGATCAGGTAAATCCAATGTATACTAGTGTTTTCTATGCTTTTGTGGTCAATTTCCCATGACTTGTTTCCTTTGTTCACTATGATCTCCTTTTCCTATGCCTTCGCTTTTTTTTATTAGAGGGAGCCCATGCTGAACTACCTCAGATTCTGCTTAACTTTTTGTGTTAGACCATCCTCCTTTGGCTTGCGCTTTCCTGACATCCATGTCATTAATTCCTTGCAGCTCCATGTCTATAAAGACAGGTCGAGCACTGGAAGTCCCATCATGGCCTTCATGTATGGTGCCAATACATCTAACCATCCTGGTTATCTGAACTGGAGCAGTTTTGTTTCATGATGTCATCTGGAGGCTGGAGCATGGGGTTTAGCAAAGACCGAGTGTTTGGCACTATTTTTCTGTGTGACCTTCAAATACAAGCTTACCAAGCCACCAAGCCATCTTTGAAAGTACTCTGCTTTCTCTCATAAGGCTTCCTGAAACTTATTTGAAAGTACCCTGTATGAAGTATGAACTATGGCTCCACGCTTGACGTGTTGAGCCTACCTGGCTTGTTCTTGCAGGTTTGCAGCTAGGCTCTGATCATGTCTTAGTCTACTGAGCTGATATTAAGTTAGTTTGCCATGTTTTCATGCATTTCGATTGTGTGATGCAAATTGATTGATTACTCCTGGCTGAACTAACAAGTGATTGTCTGGTCACTTGGTATTAGTCAATCATATTTGTGCCTTTCTGGCACTGGCAGAATCAACCAGCGCTACAAATGAGTGGATTCTGATGGTTGCTCTTGATCTCGGAAATGCCTCTGGTGTGATCAAGTCCCATGACTGTTTGTCGCTATTTACTAGAATATCATTGAGTGGATTCCACTAGGTCATTGAGCTGGAGGACTAGACACTTGTCTACTATGGGCATATTTTGCCCATTTTTTCTACTAGGTCAAAACTTGTTGGCTATGAAACCCTATAACTTTGCAAACTCAACAGTTTTTTTCAACTTTTTTCATTTTCTGTGATCAGTTGATCACATCATTAGATTTCTTTGCAATTTAGAACTCTTGTGTTTGTACTGAGACTGAAACCAGTGCTTAGAATGTGAACTGGAATTTTCCTTTCCACTAGGTTGGTGCTGAACTACGTTTTCTGTGTCCACTCTGACATTCAGTGTTATGTTTGCATGCTTAATGATTTAATTGTACCATTTGGATTACTTACTTTTAACCTTCTCCATTGGGGACTATCTAGCGCAGGTATCCGACAAAGATTACTGTTTGTCAACCATTTGGATTACTTACTTTTAACCTTCTCCATTTACCTTCCTTATTACCAGCCTGTCAAACAGTAGCCACATCTGTTTCATAAGAAAACAGTGTTTGGAAGGTAGTATTCCTTTCGACCGAAATTCATTCCTTTTAAAACTAAGATTTTTTTTTTCATTTGATCTTCTTGTTCCAACATCATGCAGGCTCCCATATTTATTGCCTTGTCTCTGTCCAAGGCTTTTGCTCCAGCTGAAGCAGGCATCTTGTATGTACAAGCTAGCAGTGCTGCCTGACCCTCCTGCAATTCATATGATGTTCATCACAGCCTTGAAAATATTTTTGTTATTAGAAGTGTCCTTGAAAATGTTGCAAGTTTAGTTCAGCCTGATCATTTGTAGCTTATTATATTATTATTAGTGGTTGTTTGTTGTGTGATTAGCATGAAAGCATAGGCTAGCGAGGTAGGACAAGCTAGTTTATGTGTTTGTACATGTTTTTTTGAACAAGAAGCTCACTGCTGAAACGCCTCTGGTTGTAGGCTCTCATGGGCACATAAGCGCCAGCGTTCGGCGTTCTTTCCAGGTAAATTTTTATGTATGCAGTTTTGCACTATGATCTTTCAAGCAGTTACTGCACTAAAACCACATAGAGGATTCAGATCTGAATGAAAGGTGAAAAAAAGGGGATTGTGATTAATCCCCATATTTTTATTTCATATATGTACATGCAGGAGACCAGATGGTGTTTCTGCTCCTGAATCTGACAGAGGTCATCGGGCTGGTGCTCACCTTCAAGCCTTTCCTTGCGGTCTCCCAAGAGCAAACAATGAAAGCATGCTGCATGTAGGCTGTGTGGGCAAGATGATGCTGATGAACATGAGGTAGAAGTATGCTGTAGCGTGCATGCTGTCAGTGCATACATACACAAGACTGAAAAACAGAGTCAGGTGTGCAACGGAACTCAGTAGGAAGTCCAATGTTTTCATGCCGTTTGTTGACTGTAGCCGACCAGGAAAAAACGGATTGACTCGTTGGGTAAATTAGTTGTCTTGTTGTACTCCATAGTACATGGCTGTTGCATCCTACAATAGATCAAACTTTACTTAAGTCAAACTAATTTATTTTTTTCCCAAGAAAATGATACAGGAGCCGTTAGAGTGGTGGGACTTTGCAGGCCGGCCTCCCGCTCCCAAACAAGACCTTAGTCGCTGTTACATGGAACAAAGACGGCTTAGGCTGGCGTGGAATCTACTAGTGAAGCTGGGCTCTATCTCATCAACCGTTGGAGCAGCACCATCGACGATCTCCTTCTGAAGCTCAGCGCCGGCTCACAGGGCGCCCAGGGCGCCATGACACACCTCGCATGGAACTGTAGAGGCTCGGGAGGGAGCCTTCGCAGTTTGACGATGTCACATCTCTCCCGCCTACTAGTATCTACTACTAAAGCTCAGGTATGTTACATATCAGAAACTCGCATTTACTATTTCTGCTAATGCTATTAAAAATCACTTCAACCTTAATAATGCTTTTGTTGTTCCTTCGTGTGGCCAATCAGGTGGCCAGTGGTTATTATGGACTGACGGTTGACATAGCTGTCGTCGACCATCATCATCACTACATTTTGGCACTTTGTACAAATAGAGCCACCTCCCACCAGTATGGTCTTTTGTGTGTGTATGGAGATCCACACCATCGTTTGTCTAGCTTTATTTGGGAAACTGTTCTGAACTTTATCGAGCTCCATCCTAGTATGCCTATGTTGTGTATGGGGGACATGAATGATATTATGCATGAGTTAGAAAAACTAGGACCTACTAATGCTGATCCTGCTCGTATTGCTGAGTTCCGTGCGTATGTTCGTCAATGTGGGTTGTTTGATCTCGGTTTCAATGGTCCAACTTACACTTGGACCAACAAGCGCTTCTCGTCTATCCCTACTTATGAGCGTTTAGATAGATTTCTTTGCTAATCCTGAATGGTGCATGATGTTTCCGAATTCTGCTGTTTATCACTTGCCGATGATGTATAGTGACCATGCGCCGATTATTGTGATGCTTAATTCTCAACAACGTAGGGTTAGTAAACCTTTCCGCTTTGAGAATTGGTGGTTACTGGATGACGAGTATCATGAGGTAGCTAATAATAGTTGGTCACGTTCGCTAACCGTGATTTCCTAACAAAACAAGATATTTAGCTGCAGATCTTAAGAAGTGGAGAAGGAAGAAACCCAATAACAAACAACTGCTCGAAAACATAGAAGCCCAAATGTTAGAACAGCAGAACCTAGATCCTAATCAGCAGAACCATGATTTACAAGCTTCTCTCCACACCCAGCATCAAGATCTTCTCACCAAGGAGGAGAAATACCATCTTCAAAGAGCTAAAAAGAACTGGGCACGTGAGGGTGACAGGAACACCTCCTTTTTCTACAAAGCTATAGTGAAACGTAATAGGAAAAATAGAATAGCCTACCTCACCAACCCAGATGGTTCCTCTTCCACAACCCAAAATCAGCTGGCTCACACTCTTCTTACCTATTTTACAGATATTTTCACCTCTCAATTTCTTAGCTCCTCATCCCAGAACCGAACCCCTATGATACCAAATAACAGCCAGCACCCCCAACCCAACCACCTACCTCACCTTTTACAACCGGAGGAGGCATCTAATTTTCCTCATCATCTACAAGAGCAAGATACAGCTGATAGGAACGACGCCTTCAGGTACACATACTCCACACCTTCTATGCAGGAAATACACAGTATTATCAAAGAGATGAGGAGTAACGGAGCTCCAGGACTAGACGGTTTCAATGCAGGTTTTTTATAAAGCATCATGGCCCTGGATCAAGGAGGACATCTATAATGTGGTAACTGATTTTTATAATAATGCTTACCTTCCAAACTCTGTTAACAAAACTTATATCACGCTGATTCCTAAAATTGCACAACCTATCACTCCCAAAGATTTTCGACCTATTAGTTTATGCAATGTTATTTATAAAGTTTTAGCTAAATCTTTAGCTAACCGTCTCAAGCAAAGATCTGCCAGGCTATATAGATCAAGCTCAATCTGCTTTTGTGGCTCATAGACATATTTCTTCTAATATTATTATTACGCAGGAGATTATTCACTCTTTCAATCTCAGATCCCGGAAACAGCATGCTTTTCTTTTAAAAATAGATTTGGCTAAGGCGTTTGACAGACTGGAATGGGGTTTCATAGAGCACGCTCTCCGAAGGTTGGGTCTTCAGGAAAACTTTATATCTCTCATACACCTATGTATCTCTTCTCCTCAATTTGCTGTTTTTGTTAATGATGAACCCACTGAGTTCTTCCAATCCACTAGAGGCCTTCGCAAGGTTGTCCTCTATCACCGTATTTATTTGTCATTGCTATTAATGAGCTGTCTATAAGATTGCAGGAACACCTATCCCAAAATAATCTCAACGGAGTCATCCGGGGTCCGGGGCGCGCCTCCCATACATTCACTTTTGTTTGCAGATGACCTTATTCTCTGTGGAAAAGCTACTGTACAAGAAGCAGAGATTCTAAGAAGCACTCTCTACAACTTCTGTAACAGTTTAGGTCAGACCCCGAATCTTCAAAAATCTTCTATTTACTTGAAGAAAAATGTTCCCGCAAATATCGAAATCGATTAAAGACATTTTCCCTGTTCAAGACCTTCAACCAAACACCATGCATTTAGGCCATCCTATGATCTTTTCTCACCACGACAAGAACAAAGCTTATGATTTCATTTATGGTAAGTTCATGGCTAAATTTGGTACCATTAAAGCTAACAAACTAAACCATGCAGGTCGACTTCAATACATTAAGTCGGTTTTAGCCTCTATTCCAATATATTATATGTCCACAGTGCTCTTTTCCAAGAATTTTATCCGGAAAATCAATACTATTATTAGAAGATTTTGGTGGGCAGGTATACAGGAGGAACAGGACACATCACCAATTCAATACAGGTCCCTTAAGGATATGTGCAAGCCCAAACAACAAGGAGGACTAGGACTGAGGGACATGGAAACCATTAATCAAAGTCTTATCATTCAATCTGCATGGAATGTGGTAACCTTGAAGAACCCCTTCCTCTCGGCCATTCTCAAAGCTAAGTACTATCCTCACAACTCCTTTTGGACTGCACCAAATAATATTGCTAGATCTATTTATTGGTCTTCTGTTTTACAAGTTAAACATCATTTGCACAACAACACCACTATGCAAATTCATGCAGGCAACTCTTCCATCTGGTCTACCCCTTGGTCTTCTATTTGGGAACATATGCATGACCACCTTAACCTTCCTGTTACAACCAACCCCCTTCCTTCCAAGGTGGCTAATCTCTGGTTGCCTAGTACTCAGAGATGGAACCACTTTCTGCTTGCACAAACCTTTTCTCCTGATGCTGTCCAAGCCATAGAAACCACCCCTACTGTTCCATCTGAGGATAATGATATCCTGGAGATGGAAACCGGCTGCCAATGGCATTTGCACTACTAAAGCGGTTTTCAACCACCTGTCTACACAAAACAATAATGACCTTCCTACTGCTGGCTCTAGAAGTATTAATCCCGATGCTAATACGATCCCCGCAAAAAGTGTGGAGATCTAAATCCATTCCACCTGTGTTAAAGACTTTTGCTTGGCGTCTGATTAGAAGAGCTCTGGCCACGGGGAAAGAGCTGGGAGGGGTATTCTGTGCACATCGATCAACACTGTACTTATTGTGGAGCCATTGAAGATGACAACCACCTCTTCTTCAAATGTGCGCTTCCCCACCCAGTGTCTGGGCTACTGCTCAGCCTCCCATTCACACTAACATTATTAACCACCTTGAAGATGGTGTCCAGATCAGTTTACCTCTCCTACTAACAACTAACCCTCTGATAATGTTCTTCTCAATTTCTTATTCACAATGTGGTATATATGGAAAGCTAGGAATGATAACAGGTATCAGAGGAAAAACTGGACCCCCTTTCAGGTGCATCAAGCAGCGCAAGCTCACAAGAGGACCTATTTGCAGGAGGATGATGAGGAACATAGAACACAGAATGCTCCTATTCAAGGTAATAATCCTAGTTTTGCAGGCAGGGAAAGATTGGCGATTACAGAACAGGAAGCTAACATGACAGGAGGAGATGCTCTGGAAATCAATGAGATCCAGCAAGACACAGGTATAAATCCTTCTTATGTGCAGGAAGCTAACATGACAGGAGGTGATGCTCTGAAATCAATGAGATCGTGCATGTCACAGGTACAAATCCTCTCATGTGCAGAATGTCGACAGGTACCTTGTTTCTTGCCCTTCAGCGGAACAGGGTCCTCGGTGCTACACGGAAGCCAAATTTGCTGTGCAAACACCACAACATGGCAACATTGCAGGTTTAGGGATATTCTTCGTCGACACATCTTCCCAGCCTCCGATTAGTTTCTTTGTAAAAGCAGGTATCCAGGTGAACAGTTCCATCTTCTTAGCAGAAACGGTAGCAATGCAACTGGCAACCACTCTGGTTGCCAGAATGGGTCTACACGGCACCAACTTCTTCACCGACAACATGCAGCTGGTGCACTTCATCAACTCAGGGAATCAAGACAACCCTCCAGACTGGAGAGCAAAACCAAACACTCAGATGGTCACTACTATGTTGCAGTCTTCGCTCTTCTATTAGAAGAATTAGAAGAACACAAAATATGATGGCTGATTCATTGGCAAAAGCAGGCTTTAGGCTCTCTCGGTAGTTGAAAACTGTGTTTTTTCAGGTTTTTGTGCTAACCCAAAGACACACTCATGCATGCCCACTTCTGGAGGCAATGCAAGATGTAACTATAGACAATGTTGTCCTCCTAGCAGCCAGTTGCTGCTAATTAATATAAATCTCTGTTTCTCGTCAAAAAAAAAAAAAAAAAAAAAAAGAACTAGCGTTCAATCTTACACTAGTTATTAGTATATGATAACATGGAGGTCATACATTTTTGAGAAAAATAAAAGGCAATGTCGTAGTGATCTAGATAGATTTCGGTTATCAACAATGTAAACTGGCTCCTGTTGAATCATATTTATTAATTTACTAGGAAAAGTGCCCGCGGCGTTGCCACGGAAAAAAAATGTATATATCAAGCTCTGCCGTGGTTGAACTCGGCGTCGTCGTTGCAGCCAGCGTGCGTGCTCCCCTTCTCCTAGATTCACGTCTCGGTGACCACTGCCGTTAGCTAGCTCTCATAGCCGAGCTCCCCTTTGCCGCCATCCCAGCAACGCTCTATGGCCCTCGGCGGGCATTTGAGATCTCGGTCGTCGGTGCACTCGAGCTCCACCTCGTCGTTGCGGGCAGCTCGACGATTTAAGAAAATTACCAATACTCAATTCGATTTCAGAATTTTAGAGAATTCAATGTCATACTAAACATGCGTGCTGCACCTCAAGGGAATCCTAAATTGCAAATCTAAAGAATATATATACCACGTATACAAACACAATCATGGGGCTTAGCCGCTTAGCAATTTCTTGTTACCTCCGTCACTTTCAAGCATTATACGCAGACCCGAGAGCGGTGGCCCTTGCGTAGCTCTTTGGCGTTCCCACACGCTCCGGCCGCGTCGGGCTGTAGAGGTACACCACATCATCTTGGTCGTGCCGGCCTCGGCAGCACGCCGCGTTCGCCGAAGCCTACATAAACGATAATAACGCCCACGATATCGATGACCCTCATATGCATATATATGCTAGCTCGCTCATATTGGCATGTTCGATCGCGCATTATTGAACACGTGACGCATGTACAATAAGCTGCCAGTCTTGGGCGAGCTTGCGGAGCAGCGTGTAGATGTCGAAGATGGCGAGCTTGAGGTCGGCGTGCCGCTTGAGCGCTTTGACAGTGGCGTTCAGCTTCTTGTTCAAGGTCTCGGCATTGCAGTTGAGCCTCGGCACGCATGTGTCCTTGCCCTCGCCGTACAGCCTGATTGACGTCGACAGCCAGCCAGGATTGATGAATGGTATATATGTATGTCAGAGAGTTTTTTCTTTGCCCTCCGTCAGACCTATTTGGATTTGGATATAGACTTCCAGGATTGATGAATCGTATATAAGAAAAAAAAATCGTGGAGAGTTTTATTTGCCCGCCGTCACACCTATTTGGTTTTGGACAAGAAATCATATATATGTATATATGTGGAGAGTTTTTTTGCCCGGATTTAGAGCTCTTTTTTAAATGTACTATACCTAACGATTAGTACGCATATTCCCAGATGCTATACAAACACGTATCCCGGCTTGGCGGGAAAAACGAAATAGTTGGGCAGAAAAGGAAAAGAAAAAAAGTGAAAAAAAGGTGCGCGATGGGCGGGCGAGTAAAAAGGCCCGACAGAAAAAGGAGGGAAAAGCTCGGTGAAAAGCCCGGTGAAAAGGAGGTGGGACTGAAATTTTCTCTCTTTATTAGTAGGTATAGAATAGATATAGATTGAGCTACAAGTAATAATAAGTGGTTTTATACACTCAAATTATTAAAGTACACTTGAAGGGGGCCAATCGACTGGGACTGCAAATTCATTTCTTGCACGCAGGGTCCCCGTCTTAAAAGGATTGTTCTTGACGATCCACCGACCCCTAATTGCACTGTGGACGCCTCAGCAATATATGACAGATGTTCATTCGTGCTTAAGCTTTTTTTCTTTAATCATTGCAAACTCTGCAAGTTCGTGTATGCAAGCAAGCCAGCCTCAGTCAAGTCCAGCGGCAAATTATCAATTACAACTTATTTGCTTGCATCCACAAGGCAAGCAACAATTGATCCAATCCAAGATAATGGCGTACTCAATTACAACTGCTGAACACCAACTCCGTTTTATAATGGAAGCCGCACGCAGAGATCCAAAGCACACTGTTCCAGATCGAGGTATATATCGAGCTAGAGCAAGAAGAACGACGAAAATTAATGGAGGCACGCTCGGGGAAGAAGAAGATGCTGGCCGTTCTGCAACTACGCCGGCACGGAGTACGAGCTGCAGGGCTGCATCAACGACGTCCACGCCATGCGCGCCGTCCTCCTCGACCGCTTCGGCTTCGCTCCGGGCGGCGTACGTCACCGTGCTCACCGACGACGACCGCGGCCGCGGCACCGACGTGCTCCCGACCGGCGCCAACGTCAAGCGCGCGCTGGCCGACATGGTGACGCGCGCGGCGCCCGGAGACGTGCTCTTCTTCCACTTCAGTGGCCATGGCACACTCGTCCCGCCCGTCAGCGGTAGGTCGAAAATTTCGCCGCCGCGGCCATGGTGTCCGCGACGATGAGGCCATCGTGCCCTGTGACTTCAAACTCATCACGGACGTGGACTTCCGGCAGCTGGTGGACCGCGTGCCGGCCGGCGCCACCTTCACCATGGTGTCCGACTCGTGCCACAGCGGCGGCCTCATCGACCAGGAGAAGGAGCAGATTGGCCCCAACGCCACCGCCCACCACGCCGTCCACGCCCACGCTGGCCGGTTCCTCCCGTACGCCGCGGTTCACGGCCACCTGTCCAGCTCGTCGGGCGTTGACGCGTCCCACCACGTCGCCGACCACCTCGTGGTGCTCTTCGGCGACGACGCCAGCGCCAAGTTCCACCTCCACCGCCGCGACCACGACGGCAGCACTACCAGCGGCGCCGATGCGGGGATCCTGCTGAGCAGGTGCCAGACAGACGAGACGTCGGAGGACGTGGCGGGGACGACGTCGTGGCGGCTGGCGGCATGGCGTGCGGGGCGTTCAGCTCCGCGCTGCAGGCTGTGCTGGCGGCGCACTCGGTGCCGTTGAGCAACCGGGAGGTGGTGCGCTCCGCCAGGGAGGTGCTCGGCGAGCAGGGGTTCCAGCGGCACCCCTGCCTCTACTGCAGGGACGCCAACGCCGACGCGCCGTTCCTGGGGCAGCAGGCGTCCACGGCCAAGAGCAACTGAAGGCGGCCGACATGCACCCTCATGATTTGTCCCTGCGATGCATATACCAAGTGCGTGGCGTGTGCATATACCAAAATTTGGAATGCACTTGGACCATCATGCTAAACCAAATGAAAAGAATATGCTATTTTCCAGTGTCTGGCAAACGGTTGTGAACCATTGGATGAAGATGTAACGAATCTAAGTTCACACAAAAGAAAAAAAAAATCTATAGTAAGAACCACAAAATTTTGGTCTAAATTGGGACAAATTCAATTACTTGTCAATGACCGGTGAGTTGATTAGGGAAATTCAAAGAATTGCTTCTCTGAATTGTGTGGAGTTTATGATTAAGGTTGTTCCTTGTTCTTTAATAAAGTGCTGCAAAGCTTAGCTTTTTTCGCGATTCGATCTTATATCCGTTTTTCATTAAAAGTAAGGGCCATAAGAAAGGCCGGAGCACAACTGAATGCAAAATACACACACAAAAACACATATTGTAGAGTAGCGACCAAATCCTCAAATGGCCAGGTAGCCGCTACGTGGAGGAACAATGACGACGACTCTAATAATGTTAGAAAAAAACATTGTCAAGATGAGCACGAGGCACCCACATGCACAGTCAATAAGGCATGGCTCCGACGAAAGTGGTAGGCGATGGGCTCAGTAGTGCTCCAACGAAGCCTTTAGGAAGGACCTTGACATCCCCAGATGCCAATAATGCTAGTGTGGAAGCAAACGAGTAGGTCTCACGACCTCAGCCTACTCGGACGAACAATAGCTTTGACGACACCTCGAAGGAGAAAACATGATGCAGAAAGCGCCACCGACGCCGCCCCCAGGCGAGTCGGGCTAGGTTTTCACCTAGTTGTTAGGCCCACCGGAGCCCACCACTTGTAGTACCCATAACGGTGACGTTGATAGCGAAGTCGAAGCCATCACACGGGCACCATGACTATAGGGCCACCACAAACGTAGCACTTGCACCAAGGATGACTCCTCGCAGGTGCCAGGGCGCGGGCGTGGCCACCACGCCCATCTTCTGCGTGGCTAACGGTGTTTGACGATATGGATAGTGGAACCAGATCTAGGGTAGGGTGGAATGGCTTGAAAGAAGGCGACCTCGCGGCATACCTAGGGAAGCCGACCACGATAGTTGCACATTGCACCTGGCAGGGGGATCCACGGCGGCAAGCTCTAGGGACGTGACCGCCAACCTCCATCCGCCCAAGGCGGGGGTAGGGAAACCCACGGCGGTGAACGCCGAATCCGCACCGTGCGCGCCGGGGACGTGAAGAGTCGCCTGCTGACCGTGGGGATCCACGCCGTTGGGCACCGGATCCACATCGAGAGAAGGACTGCCTGCGGGGCCGCCGCCCGCAGCCAGTAGATCCTGGGGCAGGACCCAAATCTGAAGCCCTAGTCGCCACCGACCACCTTGCACCAAGGTTGGGGAAGAAGGGAGAGGGAAGGGAGAGAGAGGAGAAGAGGGAGAGAAAGGTGTTGTGTGCTGCCGTTTTTGGGGCACCACAGCTGGCCGCCGCCACCGCTAGCCAAGGGTGGCCAGGTAGAGCACGCAAGCGTCTAGGGTGTCGAAGGGGAGGGAGTCGCCCCCTTGTCGCCAGAGCGACACGAGGAAGGGGAGAGGCTAAGCCTATGTTGCGGCACACACATAACTTAGCTTCTCTGGGTGTGTGTTCAGAGGACGATAATCTTATTTTGGTTTATCTCTCAGATTGTATTATAAACTCTACTGCCAAGCGTGACACTTTGAGTAATGGTTACAATTTTCATTTCAAAAAACAATAAACAAATTTTATAATAAGAAAATTACAATACTAAGATTTGAATTGTCCATGAAGCAAAATCTAAGGACCTCGTCCTCGCTTGAACAAAGACATATTTTAGGCACATGATTTTTAGAAAAAAAAATGCCAAATAAAAAACATTTCTTCTGGAAATAAATTCAAACAAAAGATATAAATAAGTTCATTTTTAGTTAAGAAAATCATTTTTCTGAAAACCTAACTTTTCAGACATGCTTCTCAGAAAAATTATTTTTTCTTCCTATGTGTCATGTGAATCTGATGGAAAAAAAAAAAAGAAACAGTACAAGACAGAGAGAGGCAGGCAGTCAGGTCAGAGCAAACTGAAAACTGAAGCCTCGTCGCCCGTCACCTGCGCCCGCCCCCACGCCGCCGCCGCCGCCGACGCCGCGTTCCAGCTCTACGCTCATACAGCCATATCCTCAACATCGCAGCAGTCGCGGCTCCGCCCACCTCGCACTCCGCTTCACCCATCCCGGAGGCGGACCCAGCGCCGTTCGTGCCTCTCGTCACCGGGCCTCTCGCCGCGCGCGGGGTCCTCCGACAGCATGTCCCGCCGTGCAAGCGCCGCCACCGTGACCGACCGGTGCCTGGAGCTGGAGCGCATCATCGCGGACCGTGCCAGGTCAAGGAGCCTTGGTGTCGACGACGCGCTCAAGCTGTTCGATGAATTGCTCCTCCACGCAAGGCCTGCCTCTGTTCGTGCTTTCAACAACCTGCTTAACGTCTTCTCTCGCGCCAAATGCCCTTCAGCCTCCGAGCTCGCTGTCTCCCGCTTCAAGAGGATGGCCCGTGCCTGCTCCAACAAGGTGCGTCCAGACCTGAACACATACAGCATCATCACTGGTTGTTTCTGTCGCTTGGGTCGCCTGGAGCTTGGCTTCGCCGCCTTTGGCCTCATTCTTAAGACGGGCTGGAGGGTGAATGAAGTAGTAATCAGTCAACTGATCAAGGGCCTCTGTGACGCTAAGAGGGTTGACGAGGCCATGGACATATTGCTCTGGCGAATGCCTGAGTTTGGCTGCAGGCCGAATGTAGTTTCCTACAGCACGCTTCTTAAGGGTTTATGCAATGAAAAGAGAGTTGAGGAGGCACTTAAGCTGCTGGACATGATGGCTGCTGATGGAGATGGAAGATGCACACCAAATGTTGTGACATACAACACGATGATTGATGGCCTGTGCAAAGCTCAAGCAGTTGCCAAGGCGAGGGGTGTCCTTCTGCAGATGATTGATAAAGGTGTTACGCCAAACATCCAGACATATACCTGTCTCATCCATGGGTACCTCTCTGCAGGACAGTGGAAAGAGGTCGTTCAAAGGATCGAAGAAATGTTTGCGCGTGGTCTTCACCTAGATGTTGTTACTTATGCTTTGCTGCTGGACTTTCTCTGCAAGAATGGAAAATGCACAGAAGCCAGGAAGATTTTTGATTCTATGATTAGGAAGGGCATAAAACCTAATGTAACTATCTACAACATTTTTTCTTCATGCATTTGCTAAAAAGGCAATGATAGATGAGACCATGCATATACTTAGCAAGATGAGGCACCAAGGACTGAGTCCTGATGTAGTCACTTATGGAACATTAATAGATGCACTTTGTAAGTTGGGAAGAGTGGATGATGCCGTCATTCAATTCAATCAGATGATCAACGAAGGGGTGACTCCTGACATTTTTGTATTTAGCGCACTGGTTTATGGACTCTGCACTGTTGACAGATGGGAGAAGGCAGAGGAATTATTTTTTGAAATGTTGGACCAAGGAGTCCGTCCTAACGTCGTGTATTTCAACACCATAATGTCTAACTTATGCAATGAAGGACTGATAATGGAAGCCCGAAGTGTCTTTGACTTGATGGAACGTTTAGGCGTGAGGCCTGATGTTATCTCATATACTACATTAATAGGTGGCCACTGCTTAGCTGGAAGAACTGATGAAGCTGCGCGGTTATTTGATGGTATGGTCTCAGTTGGCTTGAAACCTGACTTGGTCTCCTATGGTACATTGCTTCATTGCTACTGCAAAGCTGGCAGGACAGACAATGCATACTGTCTTTTTCGAGAAATGTCGAGGAAGGGGCTTACGCCTGGAGCTGTGACTTACGGTACTATACTGCAAGGTTTATTTCAGACTGGGAGATTTTCTGAAGCAAAGGAGCTTTACCTCAATATGATTAAAAGTGAAAAACAGTGGGACATTTGCACATATACCATAATTCTAAATGGGCTTTGCAAAAATAATTTTGTTGATGAAGCATTCAAAATGTTTCAGAGTTTGTGTTCTAATCATCTTCAACCTGACATTATTACTTTCAACATTATGATTGATGCTTTGTTCAAATGCGGCAGAAAGAAAGATGCCATGGATCTGTTCGCTGCCATCCCAGCCCATGGTTTAGTTCCAGATGTGGTGATCTATGGCTTAATGATGGAAAATCTCATAAAAAGAAGGGTTGCTAGATGAGTTTGATAATCTGTTTTTGGCAATGGAAAAGAGTGGATGCCTTCCACACTCACGCATGCTAAATGGTATAGTCAGGAGGCTGTTGGTTCAAGGCGAGATAATGAGGACTGGGGCTTACCTCTCCAAAATTGATGAGATGAACTTCTCACTTGAGGCTTCCACAACTTCCTTGCTAATATCACTTTTCTCGAGGGAGGAATATAAGAACCAAGCAAAATCCCTACCTGAAAAGTACCATTTTCTTGAGGAGCTCAACAAATGAGCATTATGCCAAATAGAATAAGTTCTCAACTGAGTGGTATGTCTACATGATCTATTTTTTGATGAAATTCCATATGGAAGTGTTGTACTGCTAGTGCATGTCCGCATCCTGTTTATCACCTAATAAAGCTATATTGTCTTTACAGTGGGAATCAGTTTCAAACTGTTGGGAACACCTGTGTTTCTGCCTTTTGTTGCTTAGTTTGTATGAAATTCTTCACAGCCAGGGATAATGTCTATCATCTGGACTTCTTAATCATTAAGGTGATTTTTATACACTAAGCTTTGTGTTTCTCCCCACAGTTTGTAGTATCCCCCGCCACCCCTGAATATTTATTGTTAGCAGTGCCTTCTTTCCCCCCAACTAATAACTACTGTAGGAGTTTTGTTTTCCTCAATATCTAGTGCTAGCAGCGTGTGCTGATTGTAGCTACATGGATCAGGTAAATCCAATATATATAATCTTCCATGGATCAAGAGATTAACAAGAAGATCTAACAATTCCATTACTGTTTGTTTGGTATAAATTGATAGTATGATGTACCAAATTTGGCTTGATTTCTTCTACATTGCTTATTGCTTAGGTGTTCTCATAGATATTCACCTTATATTCTCCATTGATGTAGAACCAGTGCACTGTCCTCCGTTTTTTAATATTAAATGCAGGGGAGCCCCTCACTGTAGAGATTTCATTAAAAAAAAGGCAAAAGAAACTGCAAACCTGTCTGGCAAGATGCCAAACAGCAGAAGCAAGCCTAAAAAGGTCAAAAGAACAACAAAAAAGAACTAAACAAGAAGCTCTACACTAAGAAGAAAGGCCTCCCCCTATCAAATATTGTGTCATTTCTTTGCTTCCAAATTTTCCAAGAGGCATTGGTGAAGATTTCCATGAAGGAGGGGCTGTAGAATTGCTACTATGCTTGTGCCATCATAGAGAACACAGTTGTAGTTGTGCCTTCCTGTCTGTGTCTTTTCCTTTTTAAGATACTTCTTGTATTTAGCCTAACCATTAGGAGGAGCCAAGAGTGAAAAGTCTGAGTTTGTTGCAGTGCTTGGAGTTCCAGATCCAAACAAAAGGGGCTTGGGGTTGGAAAGTTCTATAGGAAAAGTTGTAAACTTTAGAAGAGTATTTGTTGTTTCCTTAAATATAATGCCACGAGTCTTTTGTGTTTTCCTGGACTTGAATTGTCTCCATTCTGGTTAGCCTTGTTAATACTTGTTGACTTTCTGCATTTAGGCAGATGCATGTATTACTTTTTAGCACTTTTTTGGTTCTTTAAGTCGAATATCATGTTTCATATGTGCTATATTTGGATGAAGTTGGATATTTGATTCAACTTTGAAGGCTGGGAAGTGGGAACTTACAGCAATTGATACCCCTTTCCTACAAATTCATTTTTGAACTATCTTAATTTTTCTTTTTCACATTTTGTTTGTATACTAGCGTTTGCTTTTGTAGTTTTGTGGTCTATTTCCCTTGACCTGTTTTCTTTGTTCACTGCGATCTTCTGTTCCTATATCTTCACTTTTTTATTAGAGGGAGCCCATGCAGTACCTCAGATTCCACTTAACTTTTGTGTTAGGCCATCCTCCTTTGGCTTGCACTTTCCTGATTTTCCTTGCAGGTCCATGTCTATAAAGAAAGTAGAGCAATGGAAATCCCATCATGTCTTCATTTGTGGTGTCAAATTGTCAATACTTCTAACCATCAATCCATCATGGCTATGCAATTCATCAGTTTGATAGTACACTAGCACAGTCCCATATTCACAATTTGTTTCTTTTCAAGTAATCATGGATTTCAAGTAAACAAGAGAATGAATCATAGATGCTGATGGAAGAAAGTATTTTTTAGATCTTGCATTCAGTTCAGATTGTGCACTGCACTGTTGGAGTAGCAGTACCGAGACATCAAACGTGGCATGCGTGCATCCCTTCCTTTTGTGTTCCATGGAATGCACATTGCTATGACTATGGCAACTAACCACCATTATATTCATGTGACTTCCAATTTGCACTCGCCATTATGTTCTTTTGATTTTTTCCAAGGCACTTGCATAAGTATCCTTACCCCTTAGCGGTATACATATATTTTTGGCTGTGACTAGATCATCTTAGATATAGCTGCACTGCGCTCTCATTAGAATTGCCTGTATCTCAACATCTTCCTTCTGTTTTTAGATTGCCTTTGAGGGTCGAAAGCATAGAGAGTAGAGACATCTCCTATTTATGGAAATGCTGAGAATAAAAGTGGCTATGGGATTTTCTTGCAAGTAAAAGTTTGCTCCAACTCTAGACATGGACAATGGATTTGGGGGTGGCCAAAGCACAATGCCCTTTTATTCATATGGTTCCTAATCAATTTCAAACCAATAAAGTTTCTAAATTGTGTAATCTTGCTTTGCTGTATGTGCAGGGAACCCACCCTGCTGCCTCTCGGCTCAGTCAGCCGATGTATGAGACCAGTGGAGTGATGATGCAGCAAAAAAGGGCATGCAACATGCCGTGCAGCTGTGCCCTACAGAGGCGCAGCATCACCTTAAACAGGCCCAAGGCGTGCCACAGGTACCTGGCTACCTTCACCCATCTGCATTTGTTACGCCACCGGCTGATGCTCCTAGCGTTGCTGGCCTATACAGTGTGGGACTAATTCGTCGAGCAGCTTGAGCCTTGGCCACGCGCTCTATCTACTCAGCGAATTGCTCTGTATCGGTCGTCCTATTGGCCTTCAAACACCTACAGCCTATTATTGTGAATGAGACGCTTTCCAGTCAGGCGCTCAAAAGTGACCGGCAGATTTGTTGCAGTGATTATTTCTGGTTCTTGCCCTATCTAATTTACTGGCCATGATCTGGGGTGTCCTTTTTGTTTGAACGAACTCTGTACAAATGTTGTCCTGGTAAAGTTAAAACGATCTTATATTCAGTCCCAGTTCACTAACTGAATGTATACATGTGGCTGGATGGATTTGATGACATGTAAAACAAGTGAGCTCATGATTGAGGATGGACGGATTCTTCACTACCATATAACCACTGCTATTCATTTACTTCCAGTAGCGTTGATTCATTGTATATATGGTAATATGATGTCATTATGGAAGTTTGTTGCTCTGTGGCCAACATAATTATATTGTTGGTCTTCTTGCTTCCGAAAAGCTGAATGCACCTCGAAGGCAAGAACATGGCTAATAACTTGGGAAGGTTAGGGTGAACATAAAACTGAAAAGGCTTTAACGTTGTGATCCATCCCACTTTGCTTGTTCTTTTCATCTTTGCAGCTAGGACTGGTGTGATCAACTCCCATGGCCAAGGGTTCAAAATTTTGGCGAAATTTTGGGTGAATCTTGGTGGTGGCCGTAAGAAAACTCTAAAATTTTATTATACACTTATACATCTGCTATATAACTCCTAACTTTTTGTTGTTTATATTTATTTATTATTCTATTCAATAGATGTATAGTCTAAATCATACTAATATTTGTGTAGATCTAAATTTTTTTTTTAGGAAGAGTAAAATGCACCCCGGGTCCTCAAACTTTTAACGACCTCCCATCCGCGTCCTCAAACTATAGAAACGACTATCTAGGTCCCCATCTATTGTTGACGAGCACGAAAGGTCCAAAACTAGCCACGTCAGCGCCAATAGCTGACATGGCCATGCCACGTTGGCAGCCAGTCAACATGTCCATGGAAACTTTTCAAAAAAGCCCTGTTTTGTTTCTCTTTCTCACTTATGCCTCCTTCCTCTCCTTTCTCTTTCTCAACTGATGAGTGCACGAGGGCGGGCTGCTGCATGCGTGCGTGACGTGTGATGGCAGCTGCTGTGTTGCCGCTTCGCCACACGGGCACGCGAGTAGGTGAGCGCGAACAGGCCACTGCTGTTGCGACGGCCGTCTCCGTGGGCGCCGTGCGGGCCGCCGAGCTGGTCAACGAGCAGTGGTATGCGCGCATGAGCGCCGCCCACATCGGACCCGGACACGGCGAGCCGCACCGCATGGTGCAGCGCACGCACTCAAAGCTGGAGCACGGCCGTGGCAAGCGACCGCTGTTGTAGATGTGGCGAGCGACCGCCATGGTCACCTACGTTGCGTGCCTCCACCCCTTCGCGTCGTTGGGAGCACTGGCCCAAGCAGATGCTTGCGTTCCTCGTCAAGGTCGCCGGCGACCCGCAGGTGCACTGCGTCGCCTCGTCTCCAGCGTCGGCGCCGGAGACGCTGGGTTCGCCACCACGGCACCGGCGATGGTGCAAACATCAAGAGGGCACGACTGCTTTTGGATGCCCGTGGCGAGCAGCCAAGCACCATGGCGACCGTTCGATCTCCGCCGTTGACTTTAGGTCTAGCGATGTGCTAGCTCGAATCATCGCTGCCAAAGGTGGCCGAGGACGGAAACAGGATGGAGACAAGCCACACTTTGCATTGATCATCTCAATGAGTATATATACAAGCTATCTTTAGCCTTCCTAAAACTACTAATCTGGAAGACTACAGCGCGAGACAAAACGCGCGATGCGCTAGCACTACTAATCTGCAAGTGCCTCGTGGATGGGTTGGGGACATCTCGTGTTGCCGTCTGTGCAGGCCATCGACTAGGCTGCTGGTGGGCCGCTTCACCGCCACCACCTCACCGAGCCTCGCCTCTGTTGCACCGACCTCGCTGCTGGTCAGGTACCTCGCGGAGGGGACGGAGATGCCGCCGGATGGTCGCCGCGGTCTGCAAGCGCTGCGCGTGCGCGCCTGCCAGGACGGTCGGGAGGAGGACGTGCGCCTCTGTCTGCTCGTGCCCGCGCTCGAAGTGGGAGTCGGGGGTGCTCGCGCTCGCGACCGTGCCCGGAGGCTGCCGACGAGGTCGGCGGCGCGGCGGTGGAAGTCTGCTGAGCGCTTCTTGAACCACGTGTACCTTTCAAGGAGAGCTTCTTGAACCACGTGTACCTTTCGAGGAGAGGAAGGAGGCATAAGTGAGAAAGAGAAACA
Source organism: Hyparrhenia diplandra (assembly GCA_015847255.1). Taxonomy (NCBI): domain Eukaryota; kingdom Viridiplantae; phylum Streptophyta; class Magnoliopsida; order Poales; family Poaceae; genus Hyparrhenia; species Hyparrhenia diplandra. Next base: position 41,836 of record JADLZK010000744.1, read on the forward strand.
AAACAGGCCTTTTTGAAAAAAAATCATGGTCATGTTGATCAGCTGCCAACGTGGCATGCCCAAGTCAGCTGTTGAAGCTCACGTGGTTAGTTTTGGACCTTTGGTGTTTGCCATTTGCCAACAATAGATCGGGGCGAACCAGATATACGCTTCTATAGTTTGAGGGCGTGGATGGGAGGTTCCAAAAAGTTTGAGGACCCTAGGTGCATTTTACTCTTTTAGGAAAAACATACTTCATGTGCTACCTCTAAACAAAATTCGTTAAAATTTGGCCTAATTTCACAAAATTCGGTCCACGATTTGGATTCACTAGAGAGTATATATAAATAAAAGTGAGCCATCGCGTGTGGAAAAGGGGAATATAAATAACTAAACTAAATAAATCTAGCATAAAAGGAACGGAAAAAAAAAAAACTCGGAACGCTCGGTTCATCAGACCTCGGCCGTCGGTACGCCGTCGCCGCCGCCGCCCACCAGCACCCACGCCCTAACAGGCTCCTCGACGCGGCACACGCTGCTGCACTCACCACCCCAGCTGCTCTGCTTCAACGACCCGAAGGCAGACGCAGTGCCGACCGTGCCCCTCGTCGCCGGGCCATCAGCGCCGCGCGCGAAGCGCCCCATCAGCATGTCGCGCCGCGCCAGCGCCAGCGCCGCCCGCGACCGGTGTCTGCAGCTGGAGCGCCTCATCGCGGACCGCGCAAGGTCGGGTAGCCTCGGCCTGGACGACGCCCTCAAGCTGTTCGATGAATTGTTGCTCTACGCCAGGCCAGGATCGGTTCGTGCTTTCAACGACCTGCTTAACATTTTCGCTCGCGCCCGATGCTCTTCAGCCTCCGAGCTCGCCGTCTCCCGCTTCAACCGGATGGCCCGTGCCTGTTCAAACAAGGTGCGTCCAGACCTGTACACATACAGCATCTGCATTGGCTGTTTCTGTCGCATGGGTCGCTTGGAGCATGGCTTCGCGACCTTTGGCCTCATCCTTAAGACGGGATGGAGGGTGGATGAAGTAGTTATGGGTAAGTTGCTCAAGGGCCTCTGTGATGCCAAGAGAGTGGACGAGGCCATGAATATATTGCTCCGACGAATGCCTGAGTTTGGCTGCAGGCCGGATGTAGTTTCCTACAGCACGCTTCTCAAGGGTTTATGCAATGAAAAGAGGGTTGAGGAGGCACTTGAGCTGCTGGACATGATGGCTGATGATGGAGATGGAAGCTGCACACCAGATGTTGTGACATACAACACGATGATTGATGGCCTCTGCAAAGCTAAAGAAGTTGAGAGGGCCAAGGGACTCCTTGAGCAGATGATTGATAAAGGTGTTAATCCGGACATCCAGACATATACCTGTCTGATCCATGGGTACCTCTCTGCTGGACAGTGGAAAGAGGCCATTAAAAGGATCGAAGAAATGTACACGTGTGGTCTTCACCCAGATGTTGTTACTTATGGTTTGCTGCTGGACTATCTCTGCAAGAATGGAAAATGCACAGAAGCGAGGAAGGTTTTTGATTCTATGATTAGGAAGGGCATAAAACCTAATGTAACTATCTACAACATTCTTCTTCATGGGTATGCTACTAAAGGAGCCCTTGTTGATTTGCCTGTTCTCCTGGATCTGATGGTAGCAAATGGTATTTCACCAAATCATTACACCTTCAACACTGTGTTATGTGCATTTGCTAAAAAGGCAATGATAGATGAGGCCATGCTTATACTTAGCAAGATGAGGCACCAAGGGCTGAGTCCTGATGTAGTCACTTATGGAACATTAATAGATGCACTTTGTAAGTTGGGAAGAGTGGATGATGCCGTGCTTCAATTCAATCAGATGATCAACGAAGGGGTGACTCCTGACATTTTTGTATTTAGCGCACTGGTTTATGGACTCTGCACTGTTGACAGATGGGAGAAGGCAGAGGAATTATTTTTTGAAATGTTGGACCAAGGAGTCCGTCCTAACGTCGTGTATTTCAACACCATAATGTCTAACTTATGCAATGAAGGACTGGTAATGGAAGCCCGAAGTGTCTTTGACTTGATGGAACGTGTGGGCGTGAGGCCTGATGTTATCTCATACAATACATTAATAGGTGGCCACTGCTTAGCTGGAAGAACTGATGAAGCGACAAAGTTACTTGATGGTATGGTCTCAGTTGGCTTGAAACCTGACGTGGTCTCCTATACCACAATGCTTCACGGCTACTGCAAAGCTGGCAGGATAGACAATGCATACTGTCTTTTTCGAGAAATGTTGAGGAAGGGGCTCACGCCTGGAGCTGTGACTTACAGTACTATACTGCAAGGTTTATTTCAGACTAGGAGATTTTCTGAAGCAAAGGAGCTTTACCTCAATATGATTACAAGTGGAAAACGGACATTTGCACATATAACATAATTATAAATGGGCTTTGCAAAACTAATTTTGTTGATGAAGCATTCAAAATTTTCCAGAGTCTGTGTTCTAAGGATCTTCGACCTGACATTATTACTTTCAACATTATGATTGATGCTTTGTTCAAATGCGGCAGAAAGAAAGATGCCATGGATTTGTTCACTGCTATCCCTGCCAATGGTTTAGTTCCGAATGTGGTAACCTATGGCTTAGTGATGGAAAATCTCATAAAAGAAGGGTTGCTGGATGAGTTTGAGAATCTTTTTTTGGCAATGGAAAAGAGTGGATGTCTTCCAAACTCCCGCATGCTAAATGGTATAGTTAGGAGGCTGTTGGTTCAAGGCGACATAGTGAAAGCCGGAGCTTACCTCTCCAAAATTGATGAGATGAACTTCTCACTTGAGGCTTCCACAACTTCCTTGCTAATATCACTTTTCTCGAGGGAGGAATATAAGAACCAAGCAAAATCCCTACCTGAAAAGTACCATTTTCTTGAGGAGCTCAACAAATGAGCATTATGCTAAATAGAATAAGTTCTCAGCTGAGTGGTATGTCTACATGATCTATTTGTTTGATGAAATTCTATATGGAAGTGTTGTACTGCTAGTGCATGTCTACATCCTGTTTATCACCTAATAAAGTTATATTGTCTTTACAGTGGGATTCAGTTTTCAAACTATTGGGAACACGTGAGTTTCTGCCTTTTGTTGCTTAGTTTGTATGAAATTCTCCACAACCAGGAATAATGTCTATCATCTGGACTTCTTAATCCTTAAGGTGATTTTTATACACTAAGCTTTGTGTTTCTCCACATAGTTTGTAGTATCCCCTGCCACCCCTGAATATTTATTGTTAGCAGAGCCTTCTTCCCCCACTAATAACTACTGTTAGGAGTTTTGTTTTCCTCAATATCTACTTTGCAAACTGAGCAGTTTTTCTTTTCCTATGATCAGTTGATCACGTCATAAGATTTCTTTGCAATTTAGAACTCCTGTGTTTGTACTGAGACTGAAACCAGTGCTTAGAATGTGAACTGGAATTTACCTTTCCACTAGGTTGGTGTTGAACTACGTTTTCTGTGTCCACTTGCCTTGCATCCTGTTCTTGGTTGTGCTGCTAACATTCACTGTTATTTTTGCATGCTTAATGATTTAGTTGTACCCTTTTTTTTTTGTAAAACCTCCTATCTCTAAGATGGATTCATGTTCTTTTTGTTTGACTTTATTTTTCATTTCTTTGCCAACTGTTGGAAGAAAATGCCTTATTCTTGTTTTTTGCCTAATACACCATAGAAGTACTGAATTACTGCCCTTCCCACTGAAGTACTGAACAATACTTTTTGGATCAATAGCTTATTGATGATTACTTGGGCTACACTATGAGAGCAGATTACTGATTATTTTTTGCTATCTGTTGCTTGCTATGTTTTACCGTTTCTTCTGCCTTTTGTGTCCCTTTCCACTTATGTGTCTTCTCTTATGAAGCTGATGGCCAGCAAGAACACTAAAACTCTCAGGAACAACTGCTCGAGCATCAGGATGAAAAGCGGTAGTGCAGGGCCATGGAACAAACCGTAGCTGCTCAGGCGGTAGTGCAGGGCCATGGAACAAACCGTAGCTGCTCAGCTTGGTTTCATTTCATCTCTCCCTGCCCGAACCTTCCCTCTGGTCACTGTGCTTTCTTCATATTTCTCTGAAACAAGTGGTGGATCGATACTAGTGGCACAGTCAATGTTTTGGAATTTGAATTGAGCACACTATCTTGACAAGTCCATGTAAGTAAATTTGCCTTCATTGATAAACAGGTTAGTGAAAAGTGAAAACAGTATTATTAGGGCATAGTAGAGGTCAATCACTGAAATTATCCTAATTCATCAGGACATCAGAAGCAGTAACTGTCCAAACACTGTCGGCTACTACTCTGTTCTGAAACACAGGAAACTGTGAACTTCGTAGAAAAGTTTATGCAACTTATACAACAAGAATGTGATGGGACTGCATAAGGTAGCAATTATCTTCTTAATATAATGATGCGCAGCTCTCCTGTGTTTTTGAGATAGCAATCTTAACTAGTCAAGTAGTCATGTTTGTGTGTTTTGTATGTCTTGAATCTTGATAGTACACTAGTACAGTCCCATATAGCCACAATTTGTTTCTTTTCAAGTAATCATGAATTTCAAGTAAACAAGAGAAGGAATCATAGATGCAGATGGAAGAAACTTTTTTTTGGACCTTGCATTCAGTTCAGACTCTGCACTGCACTGCTGGAGTAGCGCTATGATAATGACAACTAACCACCATTATATTCATGTGCCTTGCAATTTTCTCTTTAAGTAATTGCTCCAACTTTAGATACGGAGGACTTGGGGGAGGCCGAAAGCACGGTGCCCTTTTAATCGTATGGTTCCTAACCAACTCCAAACCAACAAAGTTTCTAAATGGTGTAATGTTGCTTTTTCTGTATATGCAGGTAACGGACCTGCCTGCCTCAGCTCAGTCAGTCGATGTATCAGACCAGTGAGGGTAGCGAGGCAGCAAAAGATGGACATCAGGACAAGTGACATGCCGTGCTAGTTTAGTCTATCGTGGAGTGATAAGCATGAAAGCATGGGCCAGGCAGGACAAGCTTACAGTATGTGCTTGTACATGTTTTTCTGAACAAGAAGCTCACGGCTGAAACGCTCCGGTTGTAAGTTCTTAAGGGTACAAAAGCGCCAGCATGCCGCGTTCTTTCCAGGTAAACCTACATACACACAGTTTTGCAGTGCTAGCATCCTAATCGTTAGTCTTACAAGTAGTTACTACAATGAAACCATACATAGAGGATGCAGAATTGAATGAAAGGTTAGAAAGGGGTTTTGATTAATCCCCACATTGACATTTTCATATATGTGCATGCAGGCAACCAGATGGTGTTTCTGCTCCTCCTTAATCTGACAGAGGTCATCGGGCGTGCTCACTTTCAAACCTTTCCTTGGGGTTCCCTATGGGTTCAAACAATAAAATCGTGCATACATACATAAAATAATTTTGTTGATGAAGCATTGAAAATGTTCCAGAGTCTATGTTCTAAGGATCTTCGACCTGACATTATCACTTTCAACATTATGATTGATGCTTTGTTCAAATGCGGCAGAAAGAAAGATGCCATGGATCTGTTCGCTGCTATCCCTACCCATGGTTTAGTTCCAGATGTGGTGATCTTTAGCTTAATGATGGAAAATCTCATAAAAGAAGGGTTGCTAGATGAGTTTGATAATCTGTTTTTGGCAATGGAAAAGAGTGGATGCCTTCCAAACTCACGCATGCTAAATGGTATAGTTAGGAGGTTGTTGCTTCAAGGCGAGATAATGAGGGCTGGGGCTTACCTATCCAAGATTGATGAGATGACCTTCTCACTTGAGGCTTCCACTACTTCCTTGCTAATATCACTTTTCTCGAGGGAGGAATATAAGAACCATGCAAAGGCCCTACCTGAAAAGTACCATTTTCTTGAGGAGGTCAACAAATGAGCATTATGTGAAACAGAATACATTTTCAGCTGAGTGGTATGTCTATCTCGTGCTCTATTTGTTTGATGAAATTCTTTAGGGAAGTGTTGTACTTTTAGTGCGTGTCAACATCTATTTATCTCCTGTAAAGTTATCTTTTCTTGAGTCCTTGTGATCTTTACAGTGGGGATCAATTTTTAAACTATTGGGAGCACATAGGTTTGTTCCTTTTGTTTGCTTATTTTGTATGATATTCTTCATGGCCATGAATAAGGTCAATGATCTTGACTTCTTGATGGATTTCTATTCAATAGTCAATCTTCATTGTGCCTTTCTAGCAAAATCTACCAGCGCTACAAATGAGTGGATTCTGATGGTTGCTCTTGACCATGGCAATGCCTCTGGTGTGATCAAGTCCCATGATTAAAGGGAAGACCCAGTGCTGGATAGCTCCCACATGAGTGGGGTACTGGGGAAGGGAATATACGGGCAAGCCTTTCCCCTGTTTTTTGACAGAGAGGCCGCTCGACCCAGGACCTTTCGGCTCAGTGGGAAGGCTTTCACCACTGCGCCAGGCCTGCCCTTCATCAAGTCCCATGATTGTTCGTCGATATTTACTAGAAAGTGGTAGATTCATCCGCTGTGAAGATCATTGAGCTGTAGGACTAGACACTTGTCTACTATGGGCATATTTTTCCCATTTTTCTACTAGGTCGAAACTTGTTGGCTATGAAACCCTATAACTTTGCAAACTGAGCAGTTTTTCTTTTCCTATGATCACATCATAAGATTTCTTTGCAATTTAGAACTCCTGTGTTTGTACTGAGACTAAAACTAGTGCTTAGAATGTGAACTGGACTTTTCCTTTCCACTAGGTTGGTGCTGAACTACGTTTTCTGTGTCCACTTGCCTTGTATCCTATCCTTGGTTGTGCTACTGACATTCACTGTTATGTTTGCATGCCTAATGATTTAATTGTAACATTTTTTTTATATAAAAAAACTCCTATCTCTAAGATGGATTCATGTTCTTTTTGTTTAACTTTGTTTTTCATTTCTTTTGCCAACTGTTGGAAGAAAATGCCTTATTCTTGTTTGCCTAATACACCATAGAAGGGACAACAAATTTCCTTTTTTTTTCCATAGTTCTTTTTCGTCATGTGTTCATTTGAAATAATTTTGAGATTTTTGTATTTTTTTTTGTTCATTTAGGATCATTTTGGTAATTCTGCATCTTTAACTGTTGGACCACCTGGCCTCCTGTTTAATTAGTGGTAAATGAGACTTGGATGAATGACAGTTTGGACTGAGCAGAGCTCATAGTGGTGGCGTCATGGCAAACTACTCTGCATTTGACATGCGTTCGCTTTGGATAGATAGGGTATGGATCCAAACAATTCTGAATATCACAGAAATGTCCAGAATTGCTTCATGTCAAACATAGAAAAGATGAAACACTTATGGCAATAAGGATGTTAATGCTTCCTCCATGTCTGGATGAACTACTCAAGCATCAAAGTGATTTCTCCAGAGGATTCGTGCAATGATCTAGATCTCATATTTGTCTGAACTCGAGGAATCATGGTGATCAGTGATCACAACTCTTCTCCCTGGATAGAAAGGCAACAAGTAGCTAAATCTTTTATTTCGGTCTTCTTTTGCTCTTTTTTTAATTGAATCTCTATCCACTGTAATCTGGTAGCTAGTATGTAATTTTATTTTTTTCAAAAAACATGGTATGTAAATGTATTGAGTGACTATCAGTACCTCGCGTGCTGTAATATTTTACCTGTGTCATTTTTTTTTTGCGAACTGTATGCTTTGAATGATGAATGAAATTCTGTAGAGAAAATGAAATGTTCTCTAGTTGGGGGATTTTGTATGTGGTGATTCAACTCATATATCTTTTCCCTATTTGATTATTATTTTCCCCTTCACCTTTTCTAGACTTCATTCATTCATGGGCTGTAAAATGTTCCGAAAGGAAAAGTCTTCGTGGGCCAGAATGACTTGAGACCAGTCCACACCTCGCGGCCCATCCAACAGAAGCCCTAGCTGAGGGAATAAGGCTATATAAGAGGCCGCCGCCCGCCAATCACCAATACCCACCCACGCGCTCCGACGGCGACGGTCCGCCGAGTCCGGCCACCGCCCTTCCACCTCCGACTACGACCTACCTCTCGCAGTCACAAATTTGGCCGCCGGCTAGCCGCCAGCCACTGGCCACTACACCTCATTGATGGGTCGCAAAATCAAGATGAAGAAGGCCAAGGTACCGTAAACCAGGGCAGATGATATATGTTCCTCGAGCTCTGATCGAGTCTTCGTTGTATTTAGTACGTTTTGTGCTCCAGTTCCCACCTAATTCTGCTCTGTTTCCGGGTTGAAGAAAGCTCCAGTTTCTTCGTCATCGTCTAATCCTGCGGTTGCCTCTGGTCCGGCTAAGGTGAGGGAGAAATAACTGATCCTATTCTTCTTCTTTTTTTTTTCTTAATTATTAATCCTCACGTCACGCATTAGGACTAGTGGTGCTTCCTCATAAAGTTATGCCTAGTTGAATTGCCTTTTCTGCTTAAAAAAATATTTCTAATTTGTTCTTTTTACCAATTTGTTAGTTACCTCTTTAGTGCTTTGTTTCAGGTATGGCAACCGGGTGTCGATGCACTGGAAGATGGAGAGGAGCTCCAATTTGATCCTGAGGCTTACAATTGTATCCGAGGGTTCAGCATTGGCTGGTCTTGCTTGAGGTAAAAATAAAATTTGTCTGTGCAATTCATTCATTACTCCGTATCCTAACTTCAGGCCAATACTTTGTCTATTCTCAACTATAACTTTCCATCACAGTTTTGATGTTGTGCGTGATCAACTTGGACTTGTCCGATCAGAGTTTCCCCACACATTCTATGGTGTTGCAGGAACGCAGGTTGCAATACTCTTCACAACTTCAAAAATAGGAGTATATTAAATTTTTTTCTGAATTACAGGAACATTGGTTTTGTACTGTTGTTCCTGTTAAGTTGTTTTTGATTGAAAACGTGCGCCTGTTGCTGATTCTATGCTCAGAAAACCATGCAAGAAACTTACTGTGATTGATTGCTTGCACTTATATCTTGATTGTTGCTAGAAGGTGTGATAGGATCATTTAGATAGTAAGATAATAATCATAAATCAACAACTTTCTTGATTGGATTCAGCTGAAATAATGGCATAATACTGGTGGAGTTATAAATAATCATTTAATGATAATATACTTTAGTTTGTCTCTACAAGTTAAGAGCTAAACTCTTATTCCATGACTAAGGTAAACTCTTATTTAATGATGGAGCTTACACTGGACAGGCTGAGAATCCTTCAAGTAATTATATTGGCATTTTCAAGCTTTCCAACATAAGCAGAAAGAAACGGAAACCTATACCGTCTTCAGCCATTGATGGTGACCCTGATGTGGATAGTGAGAGCAGCAGCGATGAAGAAGATGAAGACATTAATGAGGATACAAAGTCCATCCTACATGTATGTTCTTTTTTAAATCAAGATAGTAACTCTAGGCTTTGCCACACACACACACCAAAAAAAACAAGTATCCAGCATGCTACATTTATATGCTCACTACCTTGTGGTTTGTTCTGTTGCTATATTTGAATGTACCAGCTAAAAAAGGTGGCTCATGCGGGGTGTGTAAATCGGATACGCTCAATGACTCAAAACCCACATATATGTGCTACGTGGGGAGATACTGGTCATGTTCAGGTAATTCAGTTCATCACTTTTCATCTTCCGTGATCATTGTCTTCCTAAACCTTTTTTTTTTTGTCCACCACGGCAAAACCAAATTTCATTACAAGATAGCAACGGAATTACAAGAGTTTGTAGCAAAGTAAAAGAAAACTAAGGAACCCCAGAAGGCCAGACTGACTTGAACACAGGATTCAACCAGTTGGTGCGAAACAAACTAAAAACCTGAAATGACTTAACCGGCAACAAAAAGTGTTCAAACGCCACAAAAAATCATCCAAACCCAGCACAACATCAAGTTGCCTTCCTAAACCTGTACTGCAATTTTCTTTTATATTTTGCCTAGTAACAGAATGGATACTATATGTGTTATATTTCTTTTTTAAAACATATGTCCAGAAACAGAAGGGACATGCTGATTAGTTCTTTGTGAATTGCTAAACTGTTCCTGGTTGATAAATATGCAGGTTTGGGACTTCAGCTCCGTCCTTAATTCTTTAGCAGAGTCAGTAACACCTGCACCAAAAGAAGATGACATGATCCACAGACAGACACCTGTGAAAGTATTTAGTGGCCATAAAAAAGAGGGATATGCGATTGATTGGAGTCCACTTGTTACCGGAAGGCTTGTTTCTGGTGTGTATATGATCCTGCACATTTCACAATATTTGTCATCTGCTGTGATGTTTAAAATGTTTGCATAGTTGAGTACTTAACGCATCATGTCTTCCCCTCTATTCATTGCTCATAAATAATTGGTACCTTTTAATTTGGCATGTTCACATTTTCATGGAATAAATTAATTAATGTTCTATGCAGGTGACTGCAATAAGAGCATTCATCTGTGGGAGCCAACTCCATCTAACTGGAACGTAGATGCGAATCCATTTGTTGGACACTCAGCCAGTGTTGAGGATTTACAGGCATGTCTGAATGTTGTATCATGTCTTTCACATGTTTCTTTGAATATGATTATCTGAACATAAACATTTATGTCTTTGCAGTGGAGTCCAACAGAAGCCGACATATTTGCCTCTTGTTCCGTCGATGGAACGATATCAATATGGGATATACGTACAGGGAAGAAACCTTCGATATCTATCAAGGCTCATAAAGCTGATGTGAATGTTATCTCATGGAATAGGTATATCGAGTCGAAAAGTCTGTTGATTTTGTGAGTACTATAACATACTGGTGCTTGATGTTTTACTAATGTTTTGACTAACAAGTCAGGCTTGCTAGCGGCATGATAGCCTCAGGGTGTGATGATGGCAGTTTTTCAGTTCACGATCAGGTATTTCCTTCTTGATGAACCACAACCTTTTGTGTGTTTGAGTGTCAGATGTAGCCAACTCAATGTCATTTTTTGTTTCTATAATTTGTTTTGAGTTGGGCTTCTGTTTGCCTCTGTAATATGCGGTAACAAAATTACACACGACTTGGCGTTCTGAAGATATTAGGAAGTTTTTAAACTGACTCGTGGATAAATAAAAATAGATGAGCTATTCTTTTGCCACGAGATTTTCTTTAAGCTAAAGAGGTATCCTACACTGCATATGTTCTATTACTCAGTGTCACTATGTGTTAGAGTAATAGGAATAGTACCACATTGTCTACCCATATGGGGTGTTAGTTCTATGTAATATATATAATCAGCCCATGAGGCCCAATGCAATTCAACCACCCATTATATGCACACCACCTTTCTTACACTGTGCGCAAATTGGTGCGGTTGAGTAATTACCATGGTTGTACCATATTGCCCAATTTATTTTCTGATGATAGTAATTTTGGTTTCATGCCTTTTCAAATATTGCTCAATGGTTGTGAATCTTTTTCCCCTGTGCCCTTTTATTGTACTGGTAGGAGTGGTTGTTCCACAATCACCCTGCACAGGTGAGCAGCTAGCTCACCAACACACTCACAAACTCACATTGCTAGAGGTGGAAGAAGGGGTTGAGCACAACCCTCTAGGACATGACTGATATCTACCAACTACTGTACTAACTAGTAGTAGAGATAGCCTATTGCCATACTACTAGAAGTGACAGCACTGACTTTGTGCCAATTCTGCTGCAGCGAAAAGCGGAGGGAGCAGACTCGTTGGTTGCACATTGTGAGTACCACAAGAAAGCAATTACATCAATTGAGTGGAGTCCACATGAAGCTTCATCATTAGCTGTAACTTCTGAAGATCATCAACTAACGTAACATTCCATCCTTTCCTTGTCATTCAGGTTTTAGATGCACTGATTACTGATTTTTTTCCCTCCTAGTCATTAGCTGACGCATCTCCTGAATTGTTTGGGTTTAGAATTTGGGACCTTTCATTGAAAAGAGATGCAGAAGAGGAGGCTGAGTTCATAGCGAAGATGAAAGAGCAGGCAAATGCACCAGAAGATTTGCCCCCACAACTTCTATTTGTTCATCAGGTAGTACACTTAAATTATCCTCTCATTTTATTATGATGGCATTGGATGTACTTTTGGCTCCCATCTTTTGTGGGCATATGATTTGTCTTTTTTTTTGGTTTCATGTGAAACAGGCGAACTAATGACATCTGTTTGTATGAGCAGGGCCAGAGACATTTGAAAGAACTGCACTGGCATCCACAGATACCCTCGATGATCATATCAACGGCAGTTGATGGTTTCAATGTCTTGATACCTAGCAACATTGATGCAACCATTCCTGGCAACACCGATACAACCATGGCATCTTCTGAGCCATAGATGTTTTTGGTAGCAATCTTCAACTTACAAGTCCTGGCATCCACACATGCAGTAGTGTGTATATTGTATCCCAGTTTAGCTTGAGTGCAATGATGAGAAATTTTGATTGGCTGAGATTCTATGCTATATAGATGATAAGTTATAATAGGCACATGATTTTGCTGTGTCTTGGATGGTAGTCCTCTTCTCGGTTGAATTCCCTATGTTTCTTCCCCAAATAATTCAGGTGGATGTTGGCCCAGCATATATCACCTGATATTTTGGTGTTGCTTCATGCTAGCAGCTTAGTTGATGTTGAGACTAGAAGGGCAAATTTGATTGGTAGTAATGCTAAGCTTAGATTTGGTTGATGCTATTCCGTAGCAATGTTGGTGAAAGTAATAATCTGAGTTGCTGCAGTTGTAGCAGAGTATGTGTAGTCTGTGGTTTTGGCTCACTGGTACGAAATGAAGGACGAGAACAGCCTTTTGTTTGTAAACTGAAGGACGGCAATAGGCTTACTGGTCGGCGATCTGGTGTCGACTTTGTTCGTTTTGGAAAATTTGGCAGCCGTCCATTTCTAAATGCTGCTAAGTATGTGCTCGCTTTTTAGAAAATTATTAAATATATTATGGCACATATTCTTTCTATTAAATAATGAATATACATTACATAAGAAGGATTAAAAAAGCCGAAAGAATAGTTTGTTCTGCGGTGGGGAAAGTAAAGGTTGAGAACACTTGTGAGAATTTGCATAAAGTAGAGCGTATCTGTGAGTGTGACGAGCAGTAAAATGAGCAGTTTACTTGGTCCTCCCTGAAGCGTTGATCAGCTCTATATAGGGAAAAAAAAATCCTATGTTTTACTATTTGCGCGGGTAACTGAAGAATACTTGTCTTTTTACATAATTTTATTAGGATGCAAATTTAACCACTACTAATTTGTAAACAAATGCATTTATAATCTCATGCATTTATAGAATTAATTCAGTTTCCAGACTAAACAATTTAACCACTACATTAATACACTTATAAAATACCATATAAAAATCTTAAGATAACAAAATTACTGTGTACAGAAATACAGTTTAGAACTCATACTTAAAATACTTATGTTTTTAAAGTACTAATGTTTATGAATTTATATAGTTATTACCCAGAATAAAAGTTCCAAAAGTTTTTCCCCGTAATAAAATAAATAAATCCAAAAAAGTCTGTTATTTGTAAGCGGGTATATAATTCGCACAGGCTCCTTATTTTAGCCAACGCAAGAGCGCGAACAACAGAGCAACAGAAAGGGGAAATTTCACCTTGTTCCTTCCTCGATCAATCAAGACAAATTTGCCTTCGCCCGTAGAAGAGTTTCCCGTGAATCTGCTGTGATTCAGGACGAACAATGCGTCGTCCATCGATCATGAGGCGTCTCCAACGGAACTAAAGAGATCGATTGATCTATCGATCGATCAGCGGTGGATTGAAGAATCGAGAGCGAGGATGGAAGAGGTGGAGCAGACGCTGACCAAGAAACAGATCGAGGAGTTCCGGGAGGCGTTCAGCCTCTTCGACAAAGATGGCGACGGTACGGCACGCCGGGCGGCCGGCCATTTCCTCCTCCTCTTCTTCTTCTAATCTCTGCATCCCATCGCATTGTTCGTTCTTGATCGCATCGTGCGTTCTTGGTCGAGATGGATTGCAATTGCAACAGCATTTGGATTGAGGATGGATGGATGGATGCAGGGACGATCACGACCAAGGAGCTGGGCACGGTGATGCGGTCGCTGGGGCAGAGCCCGACGGAGGAGGAGCTGCAGGGGATGGTGGACGAGGTGGACGCGGACGGCAGCGGCGCCATCGATTTCCAGGAGTTCCTCACCCTGCTGGCTCGTCAGATGCGGGAGGCCAGCGGCGCCGACGAGGACGAGCTCCGGGAGGCCTTCCGCGTCTTCGACCAGGACCAGAACGGCTTCATCTCCCGCGACGAGCTCGGACACGTGCTCCAGAACCTCGGCGAGAAGCTCTCCGACGACGAGCTCGCCGAGATGCTCCGTGAGGCCGACGCCGACGGCGATGGACAGATCAACTACAACGAGTTCGCCAAGGTCATGCTCGCCAAGTGAGTCGTCGTCGTCTGTCATCCACTCTTCCTGGAACTGTTCATGCACGATTTGTACCTGGAGTCTGAAATGTAATAATGTTGGGTTCTTGTGCAGACGAAGGAACCAGGAGCTGGAAGACCGTGCGAGCCAATCATCTCACTCCAAGAGACTCTGCCCCTCCTGTACAATCCTCTGAAACTCAACTCACTCTGCCACCTTAGTTTAATTTCTAGCTGTCAGGAGAAACAAATGTAACTAACAGAAGCAAGAATCTGCATGATTCGCAGTGTAAATTGAAGGAAATAAAATACTAATGAAATGATGATCAAATACCAATATGAGTTCCCTATTCAATAGTCCATGTTTTTTCATTGAAAAGGCATGGCAGATTAAGCCCTTATGTTCAGTGCTGAAAAATGGGGCAAGATAGCAAGAACATTCTGGGATTCATTTCCCAGAGACTAATCATAGTGTTTCCACATGACTCATTGGCATATACGGATATACAAATCTCACATATTGAAAACCTACTGGCTGCACTTCCCTTCAACTGAATCTCTCAAAATGCAGAATTTACAACAATGGTAGAGTACCAGCACAATTTCCTGGGCGATCCACCATTACAGAATCGGAATCTGCTTGGAAGGATGATACACAAAATAGTTTGCTATTCTTCCTCTCAGAGGTTCTGCTAAGAAGCATGTTGCCTTTGAAAATTGTCGGATCTCCAGATGACGTCCTCTAAGGTATTGGAAAGGTCCTTGTAGAACTGCAGAAATTTGCAGCTTACATATTCAAGTCCATACAGTTGAAACGAAAGATGCTGAAAGAACTAGGCAAACTATGAGCTGCAGTAACTAAGTGAATCCAAAACTACTAGTGACTGGAGAAGCATATGGATAGGGATTAATCCACTACTTCAGCGCGCCTGATAGTTACCTTATAAAATTCAAGAGTGTCACCTTTTGCTTTTCGGATTTCTATCATGTGAAGAGAGGGTGCAAATTGCCGTATCTGGACCAATATCAATAATAAATGTTAGGCAGGGGAAGTTTACAAAAAGCAAATTGCAGTTAAAGAAAACAATTAAGCATTACCTCAATAGCAATATTGAGGTGCCCCTCCCTCCCTGCCTTTACCTTTTTGAGCCTCAACTGTCAAACAACAACAACAACAACAACAACAACAACAGCAACAACAACAACAAGAACTCTCAGCATTCCGAAAGATCTATTTAAAGTTTATATTCATCTCTATAACTCATGCCCTCATGAAACATTCGAAATCAGTTAGTATATACCCTGTAATTTTTCCTCTGAACATCAAATCCTAGAGGTTTTGCAGCTTCCTCAATCTTGTGGATAATTTCTTCGGGTGGGCATTTTGATATAAACCTTGTTTCTCCTTTGAATTCCTGCCGATACAGTGCTCAAATATTAAAGTGGAGAATAGTAAGTATGCAATAGCATGATGACCATATCTCAATGTAAAATCCTAAATAGAGAAAACAAATGTATAAAATTTTGTCACTAGCGTTCTAATCATGTATGCATACAGAACTACTATTAGCTTGCAACATCCTTTATAATTGTGCAATTGACTTTAACTAGCAGGGAAAAAGGAAATTCAAGTGCATACCACAGGCATGGGGAATGTCCATATAAATCACAATGATTTAAGCTATCACATCACACATTATAATTTCAAAGCTCTAGCCTTTCTAGGTTACTACAGATGAGTCAGGAACATCCTGTACCTGCTCTGGGTCGAGTAAGCTTCCAAGGTCTGCTGACAATGAAATCAGCTCGAATGCATTCAGAGCTACCGGTTCTTCCTTTTCTGTGACGTGCACCTGAAAGATATCAAATAACAATAGTGAACCTAGTTGGTAAGTTACATCTGTGATATTATACAATAGACATAAAATGTTAAATGGACCATTACCCACTTCTCAGGGTTTACAATTTTGGGTAAATATCGCGGATATTTCTAACATATATCGCCTTTTTTCGCTGAGGTCCAAAAAAAATTTCATATCAGTCAAAATTTTTGTTTAAATTCATCTTTCACTACAAAATTACACCAAACCGCACTAAAATGACCCTCCATATCCTCGTCTTATCAAAGCCCTTAATTTATTCAAATTTATTTAATTTTCTCACTCACACATTCAACGGCAGCATATATGCAGCTTGCTCACCATCAGCACATTGTATTACCGTGGCTCTACATCTGTGATATATTGAGTTATTTCATCGATGCTACATAATCTGCGATGGATGATGGATCAGAGAATCTCTAGTGAAACGATACCATTTTTTTTAAAAACTCAAATTTGAATTTATTTATTTAAATTTGACCTGATATTTATGAAATATTTGAAATTTTGTATTTATTGTTGGGAACCGATTTTTTTTCTTACCGGTGTTGTGAACCATGGTCCTGAATCTTTGAAGACGTCATCCACATCATCCATTGTTTCCCAATATTCTTGATCAAATATCGGACGCTTGTAGCCCTCTTTGAACCACTCATCCTCTAATATTTCTGGGATTGTTATTCTCTGCCATGGTTTATCAAAACGTGAGTCAAATGAAGCAAGATAGAATTATGGAGGCTTGATGATTTTGAAACCAGACTCAGCATTGCCTATACTTTTCCTCATTGACTGTAAAGCACAATTCTTTCCTCAATCTGAGTTATACGACAATCCTGGATCAGTGGGAATATTATTTGGTTCATGTATATTGGCAACATCGGATCTATCAGCTGAATATGGGTGACAATGTACTGTGAATGCAGATATATTCTATTCCATTATCTTAAGATTGTTTTGCTAGTATTTTTTTTTCAAACAGCTTTTGTGCTCTGGCATACCGTCAATGGGTTTGGATCAAGAATTCTTGTTAACAACGTCTTGGCAGGAAATGATGTCCATGGTGGAAATGTAAATTCTGCATCCGATATCTGCCAGGAATAAAAGAGTGAAGTCAAATAAGCAAGACCACAGCAGTGATCCAAAGTCATGCAACACTTACTTTCTTATACAACGTCATAAGATTATAGTCCTCAAATGGCAAATACCCTGCTAGACAAAAAAAACAGGATCACTCCCACATGACCAGAGATCAGCCATTGCACCGTCATAGCCTTGATCTTTAATAAGGACCTATAATAAAAGTTGGTAGAAATATTTAAATCCTTATATTCCCAACAAAATAGAAATTTCCATAACATCCATTATTGATTCATTTGATACACTTTTTCTGGCATTACCTCTGGTGCAATATAGTTTGGAGTCCCACAAGTTGTGTGCAGCAGTCCATCCTGAACAAGATAAAAGAGACAAGATAAATGCTTAAAAATATGTTGAGGAGTCTCAAAATTTTCAAACACCAAGGGCTATGATTATTTGGTGATGCGAAATGTATGAAATTTTACCCTGTAATACTCATTGGTAATTTAGAGCCATATAAGCAAGAAGTTATTGGCTCTACCTAGGCTTTGGTATTATAGACGTGGAAGGTGACACAATGTTCATTAATCTTGACAACTGTATGAAAAAATGTGCATGCCTCTTAAATATCAGCAAAGTTCATAATCTCGACAGCTGTATGAGAGTTCATGCTTCTTTTAATTATCAATATATAAATATCGATGAGAAACATGCTTCTTTTAAATATTGGTATTATATTTTAATTAACTATCTTTTATGAAGGCTTATGTAATATTGATGCTCCAAAACATCATGATGGCAATACATTTTTAGGTAATAGTATAATATACGCTGATAGATATATTATTGTGGTATTATGTTTTCCCATTGCAACGCAAGGGGCATTTACCTAGTCTATCTACACTTATGAAATTTATATCTTCAGCAAACTATCAATTTATTCATCTATATGCGGGCTGTTCTCTCGTGTTTTTAGGGGTGTGCATGTAAGAACACACTAACTCGAGCCCCGTTTCCTCTATCTTCAATACAGTGATGCTCGCAACTCTCCTGTTATGGCAATAAAACTACAAAGTAGCCACACTGGCAGCGCACACTGGTAACTTACACGGGTGTATACGCAAGACTTCATTACCTTGACATACTGAGATAACGCGCTCAGCCTAAAGCCAGAGAGCATCAGTTTTCCATAGTAATCAAGCAGTAATTTTGAGGCTGCAAAAGTTTAGATTCTGAACACAGTTATTCATTAGGCTCAAGCACGCGCGTGCACGCACACACAAACAAAGAAATGAGTTACCTTTAAATTCCGGTGATACACACCCTTGCTATGGCAATAATCAACTACAGTGATTAATTGTTGGAAGTACCTCCTTGCCTCATCTTCTTTCATCGGACCATTGTCAACCTTTACAATTAGGAATACAGATCATTAATGAAAATCTGTCGGTGATATATTGAAAAACTCTGTGGGCACTGAAACATAATTAAGGCGGTGGGTATAGCAGAAATTGGAATGGGCATTGGGCAATGTGAATATCACTTACAATTCTTTCAAAGAGATTGTCACCCGCCACACATTCTAACACAATGTAGATCTTTGTTTTACTTGCCTTGACCTATAAAATTTTGAAAACATCGATTTGTCACAAAGATCAGCGTGGTCGCCTGCTCTTAGCTAAACGGTTATGCCAGGAATTATTCTGGCTTGGTTCTTTCCTGGTAAACAACTTAATTTTTTAAAATTCAACTCGACGACCAAGAAAAGGTACCTCACGTATGGAGACGACGTTAGGGTGCCTGATCAACTTCTTCATCGCCGAGATTTCAGTCTTAATCTGTATCCAATCAAACATGTCAACAAAGAACTGCTAATTCAATGCTGGACCAAGTTGCTAATAAGGCCATAGACCATTCAAAAGCAGATGTACACTATGGTAAAAAAAAAAGACCCAGGGGGAAGGAGGGACCAGAATCAACGAGATGTGGAACACCACTACACATTATTACAGGCAGAAAAAAATAACACAACAACAATTCAAAGTACGTAACTGACAGCGACCTGACCTGCTCAACCATCTTGTGCTTGAGGACCTTCTCCTTATCTAGGATCTTGATGGCTACTGGCGCCCCGGTCTCCGTGTCCCTCCCGAACATGACCTTTGCGAATGTGCCCTCGCCTATGGTGCTGCCGAGCTCATACTTGCCCACACGTCTGTTCACCCTTGTACTCATTCCTTGCCGACTCTTCACCTGCCAGTTGCAGAGACCCGGACTTATTTTAGGCCTATGTGAACAGTGTCGACCTATCGTGTGTACTGATGGTCCCTGGCCCTTGGCCGCCCTGTACTAGGTTACGGTGCGACAACGCTACTTTCTCCGTCTCTAAATAAGTATCGTCTGCGCTTTTCAATAAACGACTTTGACTAATTTTTATAAAAACTGTTATTATCTATGCTATAAAATTAGTATCATTAGAAAAATATTTGAATCTATTTTTTAACAAAATTATTTAAAGACAAAAATGTTGCACATATTTTCTACAAACTGAGTTAAACTTGTGGCACGCACACCAACAACGACAATTATTTAGGGACCGAGGGAGTATATAGAAATACGATCTACACTGTCATGATTTGCGGGCTTCCTTTGGTCGGTTGAAGATTACTCAAAAGTAAAACAAAAAGGCAATGAAGTGAGTATCTTGCTGTTGTACTCCATTACCTTCAGGATCTTAAAGTAATCACAGCTGTTAACTTTTAAAAAAAAAAAATGAACGAAATAAATAAATTCCTAGAATCTCAGATCTCTTAGGCAATAAATATGTTTTTACTCCTTCCTTGTTTGCACCGACATGTGATCAGGTAAAGAGAAAAGAAATCCCTCCTTCCTTATTTCTTCCACATGAACGTACAAGCATGTGGATCTTTTTTGGCATTGAGTTTGAGTAAGTTTGAGTAGCAAAGTAAGAGCATAATAAAACCCAAGTTTTAAATAGCGGGCTATGGCAAATAGCGGCATATTTTTTTCTAGGGGCTATAAAGCTATAACGGAGCTATGCGAGAGCGGTTTATAAGAAAAACTATGAAAAAACTGTAATAGTTAATGCCAAAACAAGGCAAATATGAGATTTGATAAACACAAATATGTTTATAAGGTTTTACAAATCTAAATAACATTACCAAATACCAATATGACATTACAACATGTTCCATAAAAATTTAATCATCCGAAACACCAAGTAGCAAATGAAATACGAAATAGCGGTGCTATAGTGGTAAGTATCTGTAAAAAGCGGTGTTGTAACGGAAATACAAATATAAATAGGGAATAAAACTATAAATGTAAATTTCATTCCTAAGCCCCCAAAGTTGTTATCGATCAGAACCGTGAACTGCACCTCATGGAAGTTTTTTTCACGTATAAAAAAAAATCGTTGCAGATCCCCGTTTAAATAACGTTGTGGATCACGTTAGTGTTTCATATAAATTTCTACAACTTGATATTTTTTACAAAAATAAATATTTTATAAAAAAGATGCTTTAGTTTTTTATCATATGTCCCATTACATTAAGGCCCTGCTCGGTTGGGACAAGTTTCATTCTAGCCTAGGAATCATAAATAATTTTTTAGGCAAACTCGAGGAGTTCCCCCTACTGACTTTTATTTATAAACATAAAAGGAGTAATAAATATAACAAGAGACTCAACAAGTGACCGGGATTCATTTCAGACCCGAAAACTAATTGCAACAAAATCAATTCATAATATGTACATCAAGAGACCAGGATTGTATCTATCATGAGTCTACTTTGTTGCAATTAGTTTCTGGTCGAAATGAATCCCGGTTCATTGTTGAGTCTCTTGTTATATTTATTGTTCCTAGCCTGGAATGAAACCCGCCCAACCAAAACAAGGCCTAAATAGGAAAGTTAAATTACACATGCATGTAATATAGATCCAAAAGGAAGATACTTTCCTATTTCTTCTACTACACCAAGGAAGTAATATATGAGAGTTAACATTCACATCAACAGTCTATAGTTATTTAGGAGTTCCGTAGCAAAATCCAATGAAATGAATATTTAAACTGAGCGCTAATCCCGTAGTCGCAGACACTCTCTAGTCACAAAACAGTTGTCTTAGTTAGTTACACCACTCGAAGCACCACCGTTCAAGCCGGTGATTGTTGTTTAGTGTGTGCTTAGCGTGTGCCATGACAACTTGCCAAGGAACGCTCTAAGTAATGTATCGAACTCCTTTTTTCCCTTAAAGCAAAACACTCATTGGCGTGACAAAAAAAAAAAAAAAACTTAAAACTGATCACGCCTGGTCTCTTGTTTGAGTAAGTTTGAGTATAGTAAAGTAAGAGCATAATAAAACTATATAAATGCCAAATTCATTCCTAACCCCCGAAGTTGTTACTGATAGGGTTTTTTCATCTTATTTTCTATATAAAAAAAGATTGTCATGTATGTATACTACAGAGCAGTTAGGTACATTGTCACACCTCACGCAAGTTTTTTTCACGTATAAAAAAATCATTGCAGATCCCCGTTAAAATAGCGTTGTGGATCACGTTAGATTTTCATATAAATTTCTATAGCTTGATTTTTTTACAAAATAAATATTCTAGAAAAAATATACTCCCTCCGGGTTGGTATTAGAAGTCGTTTTTGGACAAGGTTTGGGTCAAACATTGGGAATATAAATCATTAATAACTTTTAAGTTGTTGAGTTTATAAATGTGAAAATTATATGAATAGATTTGTGTTAAAAAATACTTTGAGAAAAGTATACATATATCACATTTACATAAATATTTTTGTAATAACAAGTGGTCAAAGTTGTGTTTTGGAGACCGTGTCGCTGTCCTAAACGACTTCTAATACCAACCCGGAGGGAGTACTTTAGTTTTTTATCTGCATGTCCCATTACATTAAATAGGAAAGTTAAATTACACATGTATATAATAGATCTAGAAGGAAGATACGTTCGTTCCTATTTCTTCTACTACACCGAGAAAGTAATAAAATATATAAGAATTAACATTCACATGGACGGTATATAGTTAAACTGATCATACCTGGTCTTTCTCAGTGTCATCCAGTTGTTTGACAATTTCCCCTATAAGTGGCCTTTTGCATCGGTCCTCTTCCACACACCCTAAAGCTATTTCCAAGCATCTCCTGAATTGTTTTTCGAACGAGTGCTTCGGTGTTTTCTCTAGTCTAGTCATCCAGTTTCTGTATGCCTATAAATTCAGAACATGCATGTATAGTCATATATTGTTATATTAGGAAAAAATCTTATTATTATGAAAAAAAATTCAAATAGCTCAAGACAATTTGTTGGTAATGATAGAACTTGTGTTTTCCTACAAGCTCAACAAACTCTTCGTGAGGCATTTCATCACTTCTGTTGTAGCCTTCACGTCCTGTCACCATCTTTATGAATATAACACCCAAGCCAAATATGTCGAACTTATTTGAGATTATTTGTCTGTCCCAAAATTCCGGAGGTATATATCCACTTTAAACTAACTATCCGTTACTGCAAACACAATATTCTGCATACAAAAAAATTCAGTTCACATGAAACAGTATAAACTTACCGTGTTCCTAAAGAATTTATCGTGACCCATGTTTTGTCTTCCGTCCCAAAGAATCTTGATAAGCCAAAATCGGTAATTTTTGGCTGCAGATTCTCATCCAGCAATATATTAGCTGGTTTGAAGTCCAAATGATAAATAGAAGGTTTTGATTCGTGAAGGTATTGCACACCCTTGCACATTCCTTTAAATATTCCGTAGCATGTGCTCCAATCAAATGGTAGACCATCCCCTGTGGCAAAAAATAAATAAATAAAGAGTATATTCTCATAAGGTAAGAAATTCAAAGTATGGTTCCTTATAACAGATAATGGTACAACAGATCCATCATACCAGAAAGATGGTCGGCAAGGCTTCCATTATGCATATACTCTAAGCAGAGTGCCCTATGATTCCTATAAGCAATAATTGATGTTCCATCATCGCGTTCAAAAAGTTCTTTCCGAGTTTCAGAGCAATAGTCAACAAGGCGCACAATATTTTCGTGATCAAGCCTTGCAAGGTTGTCAAACTCCTTTAGAAATTGCTTCTCGTCAACTACTATTATGTGATCACGTAGCACTTTGACAGCAATCTTCTCTCCATTATCGTGCACTCCCTGTTCAGCATCTTGCATTGTTTAATGTTCTATGCTTATAGTGACATATAACATGTATAAAGTAACAAAATTTATCTATTAGTTATACTGGTGTGTTCCCACATTTTGCTATATGTTAACGTTGCAATTCATGAATACCCTTTACTAGGCTGTAGCGAACGACTGTGGAAAGTTGGGCTTTATATATAGAATTTGGACAAACTATATATTAACCCTGCAGGGTTTGAACACAACATAATTGTTTGTTTCATCATGGTAGAAGGGATTTTAAATAGATTTGTATTACCCCCCATGGATAGTAGTGTGCAGTGTTGTATTACCCCATGAAAACATGAACAAAGTATTTCGAAATGTAATTGTTTCCCCAAAAATAGTACCTTTACACTCAGTTCACAGTTACAAATATAAAGTAGTGAACAAGTGAACAATCTGTTATTATCATAATGCACAGTTTGTATGTTAACTCTGAATTATGAGTGACTACTTTGTTTAAACAGCCTTACCATATAGACATTTCCAAACGCACCACTACCGAGTTTGCGTTCATCAGAGAAGTCATCTGTAATTTTTTTCAGTAAGTCATACGATAAGCCCGTTGGTAGTGTACTGCATGAGCGATCCATGATGCTTCCTTTCAGCTGCAATGTACAATATATAACAAAAACCATATGTTGCATGAGATGATTTAAGTACGTGTTTGATCTAGTCATCTAGTTGATACAATGTGCATTGAAAAAACAATATGTCGTGATGTAACTTAATAATGCATGCGAGAGAGAGAAAGAGACTACACTGGTGCAAGTCGAGAGAACTACCAAACAACGTCTCCGTGTGGCTTGGGAGCTATAGATATAATGTGGAGACTGTACTGTATAGTGTATGCGATAATCTTGGCTAGCCAGAGGCTAGCTGGATCTCTCGGATACGAGCCACTACAAGCCTTCGCGCGTATCAGAAGATCTGAATCCCTAGTCTAAGCTATCCCTATGTCCTTAGCTGCCAAGTGCCAACTCTTCTCCGACTCGGATCCCTTCCTCTCTGGATGGGATCTGGTCTACCACCTGGATCTGGAGTCTCGATCTGCACAAACGGCGACGGGTCTTATTCAGCACCGCGTCATGCTGGTCTCGACTGATGCTGACTCGGGGCCGTACCAACCGGATCCGCTCCGGCTGCTCCTGCACTTTCCTACGACCCGGCCGGCCGGGGCCCCTCGAGCTGCACCGACTGCGACGGCTCTTGCGATGGATCCACGCAATCGCATTGGCGCGCCAGCATCAGCTTGCCCGAGAGCTCATCCCCTTTGGGTTCCGAGCAAGGAAGAAAGAACTCGAACAACGATTTAGGACTTGGGAATACTCAAATACAGAGGTTAGACCTTGGGATCTGGCCAGAAAGTATGGCAACTAGATCGACACGACAAGCACTGTCGATAAATTAGCAAGGTACCCTTTGAATATTCATTCAATCCCAGAATCCCACGCAGAGGATAGAATAAAAGATGAAGGGCATATGCATATCCCATCCCACCAAAGACCAAACCAGTAAGAGGAGAGTAAGAACTTACAGTCTCCATCGACATATCGAGAAAATGGCGAGAAGAGTGAATAGATGCCCTCTGCCCTCGCCTTCCTCTCTTGGTGGTGGTGAAGAAAGTATCAGGAGTGCCCCTCTGAGTCTCTGCTCTGAGGAGAATGAATCGCTTTACAACCAGAGAAAGGAGCTGGTTTTCCAATGCTTGCTGTTCATCCGTAGTAGGGTAGCCACGGTCACGGTCCCACGCACCCACGCACTCCAGATGTTCACACGCTACACAGTTCTTCAGCACAAGTGGGGGGCTGCTTTAGGGCCCTCTCGTGGGTCTTTGCTGCCAAGGGACCCATTTGGCGGAGGGAAACGAATTCGAATCTTGACTGACACGAACCAAAGGAGCACCGCCGGAGAAGGGTCCAACCAGGGGCAGCCCAAGCGCCGACTAGGGCCCAAGGCCTTGACGCACGCGCTTTCGGCCGGTCGCCGCCATCGCCCGCCCGTAAACACGCTTACGTCGGTTGCTTCGCAAAACAATTAAGTAAGGGATATTTAAGGAATAAAGATAGGAATAAAGTAGGAAATAAATAGATTGCTTGTAAAAGAGGAATTCCAATCTATAAGAAGATCTTTCTTAGCATGCAATTATTCCTCGGACTATAAATACAAGGGGATGTAATCGGTTGGATCTCAATCAGAAAAATTAAAGAGGTAACACCCAACAGCTCTTGTCTCTGGGCTCTCTCTCTCGCCCCTAGCGCGACGCGGCGCCACCACCACCACCGCCCGCCGCGTCGTGCTGTTCCTCGTCACCGCCCGGAGCTGTTGTATGCGTCATCATCGCTATCATCTCCTACCTCGCCGTTCATCGCCACCACGCCATCCACTCCGTCATGCCGCCAATCGCCACTCCAAGCCAGGCCGCCGCCGCCTAACGCCGTTGCCGGGCCCACGTGTCACGCCGGAATCGATCCGTTTGTGATACTGGTATCCGGAGACCAGTGAAGATTCCCACCACCGTTGGCTTCCGACGACTACCACCCCAAATAAGATGGACAATCGCGGGCGCTATGGAGAAGCTCCAAACCATCTTCGACGACTACGAGCAGACCGCGGATAGCACGCCGAGCAACAATAGTCAGACAAAGAAGCTGTCATGGTCAACGACAACGCCATCCTCCACATCCACGACGAACTGGTGGTCACGACAAAGAAGAACACCGCAGCACGCGGCCTTGTTGTCCGACGACGCGCCCGACGCCATCTTCGGCCATCGACGACCCCCGACATGGGCGCCACCGACGCATAACGCCGCCCCCACAGCGCCCGCCACGCCACCCCTCCAAGATCGATGATGCTACAAGCAACCAGTACAACTACCCCAAGGATGCACTCGCCGCCGCCGCCGCTCGCTCAGACGTAGAAAGAGGCTACTACCGACGCCCAACACCGCCCGACTTAAAAGCCTACCCAACTAGGCCAACGCCGCGGAGGCTCCAACGACAATGCGGATAAGTTCCTATGCCACCAACATCATCTCGACCGGGAACACCGGGGAGCATCCATGCAATCACCATCAAGAGCAACACAACGACGCCGTCCGACGTCGATGCCGTATCGCCGATCTCAACTCCGACATCACCGACATCGACAATGCCTCCAAGGGCACCGCCAACAACATCAACAATGACCACGACGTCGCCAACCATGACGTCCTCAGCATCGGCGACTACACCAACATCACTACGTGTGACATAACGACGTCAACCGACGTCGACATTATAAAATCAATGACCCCGACACACTGGACAACACCGGCGAGATGAACAACAACATCAACATCTTCGCCGCCGACAGGGACATCACACGCTCCACAGTCACCGGGCAAGTCCACCCCAACCAACAAGGAGCTTCTACCTATACCACCCATGCTACAACGATGCCGCCGACATCGTCAACCATGACGCCCTCGACACCGCACCATCGGCGACATCGACAACGACACTACCATGGGCGCCATGAACGTCAACGACACCCTCAAGGACGCCAATGCCAATGGCGACCCACCTGACATCGACAACAACTACAGGGGCACGAACAAAGACGACCCCCCAGCCACCAATAGCGACACTAGCAGCCACGACGTCAACCCAACGGACGCCGCCACAGATGAGAACACCGACGCCCCCCCAAGCGCCACCGACGCGACGGTCGTTCACTCGCCGACATACGACAACAATCTACTACACTTGCTGGACATCCTCCCGACATCAACATTGGTGGAGAACACCATCAGGCAAGCTCCAGATCCGGCAAAGGTGCCATCATCGCATACCACGCCGCCAGTAACATCGTACACCACTATACTTCGACAAGAGTGGCACTCCTCCTTCTTTGGTTCGTCTACATGCCAACCTGGGCGACACGGAGCATCGGGACACCTCCACGCGATGTCTTCCTCACGGCTTCAAGTTGCCCATCAACGGAGACACCAACGACTACTTCGCGCAACCTCGACGGAACAACGCCTTGATTGACTACACCTATGGCCCCGACACCTCCGCCAGAACATGGGCTTACTACGGACACCAAGGCGCCGGGGCAACAACCAACAGCGCCATCGACAACCCTCGGCTACGGCAAATGGGACAACTACATAGCCAAATTAGTTGGCTCCCTCATTCCGCGACGATCTACGCCCAAATGCGACTTCGCCAACAAGCCTTGGGCTACAATGCACCAGGAGGCGCCCTACATGTTGGGCATGATGATGCAACTCGCCCACTAGTTCAATGCTCCTGTCTCCTATGAGGTCTGCAACAAGCTCCAACTCGCGAGCTCCACCCCGACCTAATTTACATGAGGTACATACCACCCGTGATCAACCCCCTACCTCGTCGACCCGTCACTACCCCCAAGGCCCCATCCTTCATCAATCGCAACACGGACGACGACAACCTTCTGCATCAACCAGAGCAATAGCTTGGGCGCCAAAGAATGGAGATCATCTTCCTCGGCAACCATCGCTACTATGTCACGGCCTTATCAAAGGTACTACGGGGATGTTCTCCAACCAAAGAAAGGTCAAGATCTCCATCTTCTTTAATTGCATCAACAATGCGTAAACGACAAAATTAAGGACTATTGACACTGTTATAGCATAATATTACTAGTCAACTCAACATGAAATAAGGGCATAAAATGAATATCAACATAAGTCTAGGGGCTTTACTAACATAATTCCACGAGCTTTGGTGATTTATATCTTTTCAGGGATTAAATAGATAAAAGCAGAGAAGAACGGTGAGAAACCTAAGAGTTTACATCCCATACGATGACAAGACTTAACCATGAAGTAACTCAACCCAAAAAGTGGACTAAAACATTCTAGAAGACACCAGAAGACACCAGGAGAAACCTGACACGGTTGTGCCACAAGACCCTAGCGACCGCCGTGGAAATTTCTGGCGGCGGATCGCCGGGCCAGGTCCACATGTCAGCCTCAGATTTTTATGTCGGTTTACCACCGACCATGAGGTTGTATCTATACCGTTATTGAAGGTCGGTTTGATCCAATGGTCATCATTCATCACCAAGGCCTATATAAGAAGACCCCCGACCCCCGGGGCTAAAACCCTAATTCATTCTATTCATTATCTCTTGACTGTTGGTCATAGAGGTGTCCCAATGTGAGGACAACCTCTCCTCTCTAGTTCCAATCTAGATTAGAAGACCATGTAGAACTTGAAGCCCTAGAGTGAGTTGAAGAGCAAAAGCATATCAAGTTGAGAGATTAGATCCGTAGTACCCCAAGAGAGTGACTAGATCTAGTCGTGAGAGCTAAATAGTGGGTGGAGGAGAAGAAGGGGAAGCTTGGGACTGCGGGTGACTCCTCTATGCTTGTACCTCAGGGATCAAAGGCCTCATGGCACTTGATCCTGAGACTTCTATGGTGGATCAACTTCTTATTTAAGTAAGTAAATGTTCTTATTGTTCTTATTGTTCATAACTCTTATTTGAGTACTTTAATCTATGGAAATCTATAGATTAGAGGAATATGCTTAGGTTTAGGCGTGGTGCGTAGACCGAGGTTACTTGTGAATGCACCCTACCTTCCTGAGCATGGTAGTTCGTGGTACCGACAAGTACCATTGATTCCTTTGGACTCCACATCCCGCTGGATAGGCCAAGCGGGACCATGTTGCCGGAGGATTGCATGTTTCATCCATGTTTTCCTTCGAGCACGTCCCCCTAAGACAATATCAACATAGCTTACAAGGATAAGAACTACACAACCGTAGGAATCTCCTTACCTCTTTATCCTCTCAAGTGTCCTTGATTGCTCGTGGATTAGTTATATGCCTCGCTTATCCTCACACCATCCTCCCTGTGGATTCGATATTAAAACCCTCTCCCGGGTGAAGTGCTCACCGGTATTCGTTCACTTGCGGATTATACAAACTATAAATATTTTCAGTAGGCTTAACAAATACCAACAAGCATTTCTCTCAAAAGCCGCTGTTCGGGGAGAATGGTTGCTGAGAAAACATTGAGTATAACTAATCTTGTATCATATCTTAGTGTACTCTTTCTTTTTATATTTTCTTTTCTTTTTATATCTTTATGGGATCCTCGGATTCCACACCTATCTTTATGCTGCACCCATAAGCACAAGTTCAGGCCACTAGAATCTATAGAACCTATCCTATCACCTGGCTATGAGCTATGCCTAAGGTTGGTCTAAATGATCATGAAACAACCCATTATAGGAAAGAATTCTGTAGTTAACCTCAGGCCAAATCCTATCCTTTTTAAAAAAGGATATTTAAGGAATAAAGATAGGAATAAAATAGGAAATAAATAGATTGCTTGTAAAAGAGGAATTCCAATCTATAAGAAGATCTTTCTTAGCATGCAAGTCTCCCTCAGACTATAAATACAAGGGGATGTAATCAGTTGGATCTCAATCAGAAAAATTAAAGGGGTAACACCCAACAGCTCTTGTCTCTCAGTCTCTCTCTCTCTCTCTCTCTCTCTCTCTCTCTCTCTCTCTCTACCCTAGCGCCGCGTGCACCGCACCACCCCGTGCCGCCTCCTCCCGCCCGACGACGCGCGCCCTAGGACGCCCGCCGCCGCCTTTGCCGTTCCTCGTCACCGCCCGAAACTGTTATGCGTCATCATCGTCATCTCCTACCTCGCCGTTCATCGCCAGCCCCACGTCATCCACTCCGCCACGCCGCCAATCGCCGCTCCAAGCGGCCTTGCCGCCCCTAACTTGCCGTTGTTGGCCACGTGTCACGCCCGAAATCGATCCGGTTTGTGACATGGACCGATGGGCGAATCGGCGTGAAATTTTTCGTGGATGAGGGAAACGGCCTTGTTTCGCTATATTCGGTTTCTATTCTCTCACTGGGGTAGGGATCATATATATTTTTTCCTTTTTTTGAGGGAATAAGTGGGGTAAACCCCCCGATCTTTTTTCATTGAAATAAAGTAAAGCAATCAAAATACAAGGCACGAGCTGTGTAAAAAGGAAACAAAAAGCAGAATTTTGGAGCCTACAAGCTCAAGTAGAAAAAAATAAAACAAGCTAAGGGATATTCTCTAGTGAAAGGTCCTAATGGCTAGAGGGAGGGGTGAATAGCCTATTAAAAAATTCTTGCAACAACACTAAGCACCCGGATTAGTAAATAAGATGGCGAAGCTAAATAAGCGATGCTACACTCTTGCTATGCAAGCCACAATTCAATTCTATTGTCTCTAATTCACACAAGGGCTATGTCTCTAGTTTTACTCCTAGGTGATCAAGCAATTCTAACTAAATTACCAACTAGGAGCTAACAAGACTAAGCAACCTACACAAGCTACTCAAACTAACTAACTAAGCACTCTAACAAGATATGCTACTAAGTAATGCAAAGGAGTGCTAGAATACAATACCACCGTTGTCGAGTAGAGGTTGTGGCCAATCACCGTGTACAAGAAATCTCCAACGAGCAAGAACAAATGACACGATGATTTTTCACCGAGGTTCATGTGCTTGCTGGCACGCTAGTCCCCGTTGTGGCGACACACTCACTTGACAGTTGCTAAGCTTAATGGCCGGTGCCAAATCCCCGGTGGGAGCTCAAGCAATCGATCACAAGAGAGGGTCCAACAAGCCACGAGCAATCCACTAGTGATGCCTTTCGCGTACCTCCCCGGGGTAAGGCTCAACCCTCACAAGTCCACCTGTGGCCTCGAACAAGCTCCAATCGAGCTCAAGACCGCCTCTTGCTCCAAGCCGCTAGGAATGGGCAAATTCCCAAGAAAAACAAGAATCCCGCGGTTTTCTCCAAGGATGAAGTGCCTCTAGATGCAATCACCAATGCAATGCACTTCTATCACTCTCAATCTCACCAAGAATTCTGAGTTATGGATGGAGAGATGAGTGGAGAGGAGTCTCAAATGCTCACAAGCAAGTTAGAGTGTTCAAATGTGCAAGAGAGAGAGCTAGAACCGGGCAAACCCATATATATATAGCCCCACTCACGAGATAGAGCCGTTGGGCAGGGGAAGAGGGCATTCTCGGGGTGATCGGACGCGCCGACCGGACGCACCAGCTGGTCCGATCGAGGGTCCGGCCGACCTCTACAAAGGCTTCCGTCACAACCGACGAAGCGCCCGCCCACGGCCGACAAGGCTCCTCCGTCGGCGTCCCGTCATCGCTTCGGCCGACCACCGAAGCGCCCGTCGCCGCTCCCGCCAAAAGACCCCAAACATGCTCTCGCGAGACCCGTGACCGGAGTCAATGGTCGCAGGCGCGTCCGCCGCACCCGCGGCGTCCGGTCGTAAGGCCCGGGTCGGCCTCCTCTCACGCGAAGTTCTTCATCTTTGTTGTCGCCTTTGCTTCAACCTTGCTTCACTTCTTGCCTCAAGTTGCCAACACGTCGAAGATGAACACGTTATCATATGTGTTAGCTTGTCACGTGTAACACCCGTGTTTTGCATCATTTTAAAATACAAAAAATTTGAAATTTTCGAATTACAACTAAAACTTGATTTATTTCCCCGCTAAAACCAAAAACCCTGTTTTCAAAAACTTGCATTTCAAACTCTCACCATATAGAAAATAGGAAACCTTTGCTTGTTGCTTGCTGAACTTTATGGTGACCAAGGATGCAAGGTAAGTGCTAGATTTAAATTATGGAAATGTTGCATGAGTAATAGTTTACGAATTTTCTCTGGGAATAAAATACCGAGACACGTGTACCCTCTTACTAAAACCATATGCATATGTTTATATATATTAAATAGCACAAGGGAATAAACATTCTCATGACATAAGTCTCGGGAATAGAAACCCAAGTGCTTGAATAAATAAACATATATAAATAAGTGGATGGTCACATGAAAGGATAGGAGTTGGGAACATGTGTGTAGGTACATATATATACATCTATACAAGTGCCTTTGCCTAAATGTTTCCATGAATGGAAGTCATGGGGATAAAAGAGTGCTTGTATAAATATTTATAGTATCTACACATAAGCATTTACACACATGAATTAATGAGGGAAATAAATAAGGAGAATAAAGGGAGAAGAAATGGAAAGGAAATAAAGAGAAGGGAAATAGGAATAGGAATAAGTACATGGGCTTATTTCTCTCCTCCCTCCTCCCGGGCCCAACTCGCTCCCTCCTCCCCCTCTCTTTCTCGCCCGGGCCGCCCATTATCGAGGCTGTGCCGCTTGCCCTAACCAGCCCGACGCGGGCGAGGCCCAAATACCCCTCTCCCCTTTCACCGACAGCCGGGACCCACTACCTCGCCGTCTTCCTCCTCCCGGGCGACGCCGACCAAGATCACAGCCAGACGGGCCACGCTGCCCCGGGCGGATCGTCTCTCCAATGGCGACGACGAGGCCACAAAGGGCCTTGCTAGACCGCCCGACTGCCGAAGCGCGATAAAGACCGCCGGGCGGCTCCGAGCGCTGGAAACCGATAGCTGAAGCGACAAACCGCCCACGCCGCGCCAGGTGGACGAAGACCGGAAATAGCGGATGCGCGGACCGCTCGTGAGTCGTGATCGGCGCCCTTAGTGCCGCACGCTGGCCCACCGCACAGAAAGAGCAGCGACCATGACAGCAGCCACTGGCACCAACGATCGCTTCCCGACGCGACCATTCAACAAGCCAGCTCGCATGTGGCGACGTGAAGGGCCAGCCCGAGCCCACCGACCCACTGAAGCCACACAGCAGCGGCGGTTGAAAATATCGGACGACGCGAGAAATATCTCACCGGGCGAGCCCGGGCGGGCGCAGCTATAAATACCACCCCTACAACCCTCCGATCGACCGCCAAGCCCTCCACCAGCCTTGGCGGTAACCTGAACGTGAGGTGCTCGCCTCCATTCTCATCCTCCCCTCTCATCCACCCGCCGGGGATTTTCCCTTCCCCTTTCCCGCCGCCACGCTGCTCATCGCCGTCCTTCTCCATCGCGGCGTCCGAGTCACGTTAGGAAGCAAGGTGAGTCGATTCGAGGTGCCCCTTCAATTAGAGTAATCGGGAGTCGGATTGCTCCACCGGCATGGCTCCCCCGCCGAGTGTCTGCCGCCCAACGCCGCTTACCACGCCGCGGCCGAGGACACCATCCCTCCGCCGCCGCTGAACGCAGCCAGCAGTCCCACCACTTCGCCGGGAGCCTAGCGGCCAACCACGGCGAGCAATGTGATGGGCTACGGCCAACCCGGCCAACGCCGCGATGGGCCGCCGCGGGACAAAACGGACGGACCGAGAACCGCCCGTGGACGCCGCTATTCCTTCGACAAATGAGAGGACGACACGCCGCCTCTCCGTCTCCCCGCCAACCACCATTAGGGCAACAGTGTAACACACGGGCGTTTACGTGGTACGCCACCATGGCGCCCACTGACCCACGTGGCACCCACGTGTAGATAGGTCGTTCTGTTTACACTTTGTAAATTGCTACAGCCTACCCGAATATTGTACACAAGATGTTATAAATCCTATTTCCCCGTGTCTAAAAAATTCCTAGAAAATTTGTAAATTCATTATTTGATTTATAGAATTTTATCATGTAATTAGTTCCAATTTTATTACATGATAAAATTATATTATAATATTACCCTAATGATTTAATTAGGGATTAATATTATAAAGTCCGTATCTCATGCAATCTAACTCCGTTTCGCGTGAAAACGACTTCCATAATTTATCTAAAATCTAGCTCTATGCATCTAACCCATCGTCACCATAATGTTCTATGTTTGTGTTGCATGTTATAGTTCAAGCTAGGTTATCGCCAGTCGCAAGTAGCTTTCGACGACCATTTAGGAGCTTCCCGTCCGAGGAAAGCTAGAGACGTTCGAAGCCAGTGCCGATCAGTAGGAACATCCCAGGCAAGTCCTTACCCCCCCTAATCATGACCTAAAGTAATATGATGATATGACGATAATGATAATCGGACTAGTATATAGTGGTATGAGCCTGATAACGTAGCTATGGAGCTAAGCCGGATGACGTACTCATCCACGTTATCTACGCTCATACGTTATAATCAAGAATAATATGAGATCGTTTAATGAACCCCAACCAACAAAAGAGGTGGGTGATAGTAATTCATTGTGAGATGGATTGCTACGGGAGTCGCCGTGAGGGATTCCTGCGAAGAGATACTCGCCTCCCTAAGGACCGGTTCATAGACCTTCTACCTAGTGCGTAATCCAGACAGCACCACACGCCGATATGGGCGGATTTGATTCACACCCCGTTGGGTTGAGGTATAATTGGGAGCCAAGGTGGCCTGAGTAGGCTTAACGACCTATTAGGAGCGTGACATGGGGAGAGTGGCCCCATGGTCCGGTTTGGCGTGGATCTTTGAGTGATCTTTGTTGACACCTGTTATAGCATAAAATTACTAGTCAACTAACATGAAATAAGGGCTTAAATTGAATATCAACATAAGTCTAGGGGTTTAACTAACATAATTCCACGAGCTTTGGTGATTTATATATTTTCGTGGACTCAACAGATAAATGCAGAAGAATGGAGAAAGTTCCGAATATACAAGACATATGATGACAAGACTTGACCGTGAAGTAACTCAACCCAAAAAGTGGACTAAAACATTCTAGAAGCCACCGAAGCCACCGGGAAGGACTCGATAGCATGGGCCCACCATGGGTCGGGGCGGCCGCTAGGTGGGTCCCACCTGCCAGCTGTCACCTTTCTAGGTCGGTTTACTACCGACTTTGAGGTTGTATCTACACCGCTGCAAGGTCGGTTTGATCCAAGGGTTCACGCTCATCGCCAAGGCCTATATAAGAAGACCCCGCCTCGTGGTTAAACCCTAATTCATAACTATCTCATTCTATCTCATTAACTCTTAGTTGTAGAGGGTCCCTTGTAAGGATAAACTCTCTAAGGGATTAGTAAAGTAGAATTAGACATGTAATTAGAAGTAGATTAGATCTAATTAGATCTAATCAAGAGTGAATATCAAGTTGTTGGGTAAGAATACTCCGAACACGCTTATTGATGAATACTTAGTCACAAAGTGATCGGTACAACATGTCTGGTTATAAAGAAATGTGCGGGGGTATTTATAGGCCCCCTAGCTTCGTAATTCTAGGAAAATGACAAACTTTACAATTACAAGAATTTCTAACTATATCCTCGAAGCTATTCTTGATGCCTTCGCAAGAATTATCTTGGATCTTCTCCATACTTCCAAAGAAACTTTGGTTGCGAAGGTCTATCTCGACGAAGCTCTCTTCCCGTGTTTCTTTCGCTGGTTCGTAAACCGCTGGAAGGTCTTTGTCATACCTTTCGCCAAGGCCCCCATAAAAAATCTTTTGTTGCTCATCTTCGCGAATACCTTCGTATGAAACTCTGTTTATACAACCGAACTTCAAAGTTTGGGTTAGAAGTTTATGCAAAATAAAGTTGACCCCCAACAAAGAGCCCCTCAGGCTTAATGCCAACTTCAAAGGCATGAACCCCAATTTAAAAACTTAGTAAACTTTGTGGTAGTAAACGCCGCCCCAAACTTTGAAGTTGGTATTCTTTGAATTTGTTAATGTCTTCGCTAGAAAGTGGATTTTGAGAGAGTTATTTTTATTATTATTTTTATTGCTTTTAATTTTTTAACGGCTAGTTTGACTAATTTGACCAAGTCATGCTTATAAATAGCGGAGGACCCCCCTTTTTTTTCTCACCTTTTCAAGAGGAGAGACTCGCCGAAATTTTGTTTGAGTTGCGAAGGTTCTTGGCGAAGGTGTTTTGGTAGCTAAGGTGTTTTTAAGTAAATTTTATTTTGTTGTTGCTTCTTCTTCACTCAAGGTAATTGTTAATTTTTCCTTGAGATTTTTATTTTTGTGAATAAACGAAGATAGTTCTTTAGAAAAGTCTAATTTTTGTTTGCTGTTAATTTTTGTAGATGATGTAAGAACAAAGTGTTTCTCGTTCTCATTCTGGTTCTCGAGAAAGGAGTTCTTGATTCCGATGACGAAGGTCTCAGTGGAGTCGGTCTTCTCCTTCGAATTGATTCCGGACGATGGTTATTCTTACTTTTTTTCGAAAAAGTAAGATGAAGAAATCAGATTATGCAGAGTTGGAGAAGGCCGGAATTTTGAAACCCGGGTATTACGTGCACCGGCTGGTCCTCGGAAGAGACTGTGCCCCATCCAAAGAAAGATGAATGTATTGTCTATAAGGATTTCTTTCACAACCGGATTAAGATTTCCGTGCTGTGATTTTTTGGAAGATGTTTTGAGGGCATATGATATTGAGATTCATCACTTAACGCCGAATGCTATTTCTCGGCTCTCTACTTTTATATGGGCCGTGCGGCCAAGAAGTGAAGCCGAATATTAACACTTTTGCGATCTTCATGAGCTTCATATTCAATATCGGAGCAAGGTTATTGATGGAAAAAGTGTTACTTACTATTTTGGCCGCTTTGCAACTTTCGGACCGCTAAGGGTGCAAAACAGATTTCTCCCGCCGCTAAGAACAAATGGGCCGATGGGTGGTTCGGGGGATGTGGTTTTACCACAAGGTTCCTTATGTTGAAGAGAAAGTTGGCGTAAATCTTGTGAAAAGGTATCCCTTTGCCGCTGAAATGCATAAGCGTGAATTTGTTGTGAGGCCTTCGCCGAAGAAATCCTAAGCCGCAAGTGAATGCATGAAAGCTTTCAAATTAGCCGCTTCGCTTCAAAGTACTGAGACTTGGTTGAAGAATTTATTGCCGCCAGGAGTTTGGCCACTCCGCCGAGGATGGAATATCCTTCGCTTTCATACGAAGGAGGTGCGCTGGAAAATCTTACAAATTTCCCCGATCGAGATATTGTTAAGCCCGCGTAATTCAAGGCAGATGAGGATTTTGTTGCGGCCGTTGAGCCGAGAGCTGTTCGTTCTTGGGAAATATGTACATAAAGAGAAAAAATTTATGGATGACATTCTTGGTGAAGATTACTCTCGATTTGATCGAGTTTTTTTGACGTTGCCAAAATTCCATATGAAGAACGCCCTCCTCCCGCTTACTCTCGCTTTGAGAAGAATGCCGAGGAAGTTGAAACAAGGATGATCCAAATAAGGGTAAGAAAAAAAAAAACAACCTCGAGGCTTCTACAATGTAGCTTGGTAGGGGTAGAAAGAAGACTTTGGCTTCTAAAAAAGCAAAAAGAGAGTTAATCTTACCCCCTATAGTTGACTTGTGTGATGATCAAGGATTTGCTATAGATGAGGATTTGATGGGAGTTTCAGCCGATCAACTTGAGGTGAGAAAAATGTGTTTAGCTTTTTGCGTGCATCGGTTTAACTCCCGCGATGTTGACACCTCTTGCTCCAAATTTACGTAATTTGGCTACTCGTGGAGAGGCTAGTAAAAAATCCGGCGAAGGTATTGTGAAAGATGTTCCCGCCTCGTATGTTTTACGCTTCATCGCCCAGGTTCTATTTGAAAACCCCTATTTGCTTTTGTACGCTGATTCCGACGCTTAAAGTTCATCTAGGTCCCGGGACCGAAGATAGAGGTGATGTTTCGAGAAGTTAGCATCCGTTGCTCGTAACATTGTTTCTTCAAGATCAAAGGCTGGTTTGAAAGAAGGAGATAATTTTTTGTTCGGAGACAGCTTGCGCAAATGTGAATGAAAATGTTTCGTCGAAGATGCAGATTTGCTTCAGTCTCT
Organism: Hyparrhenia diplandra; assembly: GCA_015847255.1. Classification (NCBI taxonomy): domain Eukaryota; kingdom Viridiplantae; phylum Streptophyta; class Magnoliopsida; order Poales; family Poaceae; genus Hyparrhenia; species Hyparrhenia diplandra. The sequence continues at coordinate 80,145 of JADLZK010000744.1, forward strand.
TCGTTACAAAATGCTTCTCGATGAAGTTGTTCGCATGGGCCAATGTTGCTAAGGTTTCAGAAATTATTGATAAAATTTCGTGGAAACAGAAAATGAAAATTTGGTTGATGAAGGGAGGTCCACGGGGGCTTAAGTCGTTGAGAAAATTCAGTAAAACTTTGAAGAAGGGGTACACATATTGCTACTATGACCTTTGAAGATTTTGATGATGATATTTTTGACAAGGATGTTGAAGAAGCTCAACAGCTTCGCCTTGAAGATTCGATTATTAATATTGATACTCAAGAGAAAGTCTCTTGCCCTTTAAGAGAAGGAGAAATTGTTGGTGAGTTTTTTTGTCTCTTAAGTTTTTATTTTTATTTTTGATTATTGTGTTTTGATTTTTGTGCTTTTTGCAAAGCCTAACTATTTTCCCGATGCTTCTAGTTCTTCAAAAGAGAAAACCATTGATGTGGGAAGGATGAAAGAAGTTGCTCGGGATGTTAGTACTCAAAGCAATTGCTTCAAGAATTGTCTTCTATCGCTTGATCTTGAGAAGCTTCATTTAGATTCGCTCAAGTTTATTGAGTTGGTGCCGAAGCTTCGTTTGATGCCAAAGAAGACCGAGCTTCGCCTTGGCGTAAGTGTATTGATGATGCCTTCACCGCTCCTCGGCGCCGAGGATGAGTTGGCGAAGAAGGATCCTTTAGAGCTTGCCGAGGCGAGCGTTTTCTTTTAATGTACAAGGTATTATAAACGCCTTAGCTTAATTTTGATTTTATTTTTGTTGTAAACTTATTTTATTTTTCCTTGTGCTTATTCTTAGGGTGCAATTTTGGCGCCAAGTCACAAGAAAGCTATAGAAGACAAGCTTGTTGCATCATCTCTTCAAGCGAAAAAAAACTTTTGGATGAGATTTCTTTTGTTAAAGTCTCAACTTGTTGAGAAAGAGAAGGAAAGGGGCAAGGCGCCGAAGAATGGCATCAAATGGATGGACTTTACCATAAGTCTTTTGATACTATTAAAGAAAAAGATGATGAACTTGAGGTTGCCAACAAGACGATAGCTACTTTGAAAAAAGATAATGCATATCTTGAGAAGAAACAAAAAGAACAAGAAGAATTTTTCTTGATGAAGTTTAATGTAATGTGGGATATTTGTCGCAATCATTATGAAAAGTTTGTGCGATGCCTCAAGATCCTAATTGGGAACTTGGGGAATTTGATCCCTTTTTCACCGGGTTGCGGTCGACAATATGAAGATTTGGGTGTTATTGTGAATACCTTCGCCGATACTAGCGTGATGTATGCCACAAGGGCACTTCTTCATCCGATGTCGGCTAAAGATCCTTTGTTTCTTTGAGTTTGCCAAAGATGATTTTAAGTTTCCGCGAAGCCGTGGAAGCAAATTAGCTCTCTCCGGGCCGCTATGCAAGAAATATTTTGACCAATATTGGCATGTGAGTGGTCGGGGAACATTGCTTTGAGAAAGTAAAAAGAAAGATGGAAGCAAGTGAGTGGTTTTTCCGCTTTTTACTTATTCTTTTTGTGATTATTGTTCTATTGTTTTCTTTTTCTAAATTTTGATAGATTGAGTTTGAATATATGCGGGGAGGAAGAAAGGAGGAAGAAGCGCTTTTGAGGAGGAGATGCTTAAGGCTCGTGGACGATGATGTCCGTGAGAGGGATTTGTAGATGTAGTTCTTCTTAGGTTTTTTATTTTGAGTGACTTTGTGAGGGAACTTTGTAAGTTAATGTTGATACATCATGATCTTTTAACTAAGATGCATCCCGCAGGTGTGTTTCGAGCGAAGCCTCGCGCAGGATGTTGCTAGTGATTTTGCCTTTGATGATTGCTAAGGGGAACTATGTGTTTGAAACTTGAATTTTTGGAATATCGTGAATCCGTTGGTGATGTTGATGTTGATGTTGATTTGTTTATTGAAAGTAAACTTGAGTTTCACAAGTTAAGGTTAATTATGGAATTCCTCGAGTTGTTGATTTTAGCAACTTTTACATGTGAGGCCTTTGTTTGATTTTTATGTGAAAATTATTTTTCTTATTTTTCCTAAGTGAAGATTTTTTTAAAAAGATGAATTTTATTTCGTTCGATCATCATGTTCAAGTGCTTCTCCGAAGTTATTTTCGCGATGGTGCTTTGAGGCAAGAAGTGGATAAAATGGTTGATGAAGTAGTAAATGACCTTTTGACTGAGGTTGCCATAATCGTTGTTTGAGAATGATGACTTGTAAAATATTTTTTGTAATAACCATAATTTGGTTTTGTATGAGTGTACATGGATAATTTGTGATGTAATAAAGTATTGCTTTTTTGTACATGAATAATTTGTGATGTAATAAAGTATTGTTTTTTATAAAAGATGTTGTTCCTTTTGATTATTTGAAAGTGATAAAACTACAAACTTTGTTTATGAATTTAAAATTTTTCCTTTGGGAATTGAAAACGTAGTCTCCCTTTCTTTTTGCGAAGGTGGAGCGACAAACTTTGCTTTTTAAGTTGAAATTTTACGCCTTTAGAAATGAAAACGCCGCCCCTTTTCTTTTTGCGAAGGTGGAGCGACAAACTTTGCTTACGGTTGAAATTTTTTGCCTTAGGGAAATGAAAACGCCGCCCCTTTTCTTTTTTGGAAGGTGGAGCGACAAACTTCGCTACGGTTGAAAATTTTTCCCTTAGAAATGAAAACGCCGTCCCCTTTTTTTTTTGCGAAGGTGGAGCGACAAACTTCGCTGACGGTTGAAAATTTTTTCCTTAGGAAATGAAAACGTCGTCCCCTTTTCTTTTTGCGAAGGTGGAGCGACAAACTTCGCTACTTAAGTTGAATTTTTTTTTAGGAAAGCGTAGGTAGTAATTTTTGAAAATTGCACCTACTTTTTATTTTATTCGCCGATGTAAGAATGTTATGTTCTTCGGCGTTTGTTTTTTATGAATTGACATAAAACGTGAAGGAACATAAAATGTAAAGGAAGCCAAGGTTGGGGAAACTACGTTCTCATTTATATTGATATGAGAATTTACAATAGAGACTGCCTCGTTAAAAAACCACTCACCTCGCGAAGGGCTTCCCCCCGAGTGGAAAAAGAGTGCGCCTTTTTACGCTTGAAATGTAAACTTTGCTTGAAAGTAAATGATACTGCTATCTATTTACATATTTACAAGAGAAGCTCTTATCTTCTAAGGGATAGTACTTACGAAGGTCTTGGATATTCCATGTGTGGCTCAACTCCTCCCCCTTCAAGGTTTCCAAGTGATATGATCCCCGCTTGTTTGATTTTTGAAATGATGAATGGTCCTTCCCATTTTTGCTGGAATTTTCCTATCGTGGTCTTCATTTCTTTTTCTTTTGAGTACAAAATCTCCCTACTGAAGTTCTCTTCGATAACTTTTTATTGTACCATCCGCTTGTTTCTCGCTTGATACTTGCTTAAATTCTTCAGGGCTTCATTTCTTTCTTCTTCGAGTAAGTCTTTGCTTGTCTTTAGATCTTCTTCGCTTATCATTTGTACATTCAATCTTGGACCTTCGTAGTGAAGTTCTTCCGAGTCATAGCTTCTTCTCCATATAGGAGTCTGAATGGTGAAAACTTTGTAGATCTTGTGGTTGTCGTGTTGTGACTCCAAACTATTATTGGGAGTTCTTCAATCCACTTTCCCTTTGGTAATCCCACAAGATTTCTTGATATTCCGGTGCAGATTATTCCATTTGCTCTTTCAACTGCTCCATTTGATTGCGGGTGTTTTACTGATGCGAAGCATAGTTGGATTCCAAGATTTGTACAATATTCTCGAAATCTTCGCTATCAAACCGTGGTTCCATTATCTAAGGTGATGTGTCTTGGGACTCCAAATCTGCAGATGATATTTTGCCATAAGAACTTTTTCATTGTTGCCGAGGACATGTTTGTTACCGGCTTTGCCTCAACCCATTTTGTGAAGTAATCAATCGCTACTATCAAGCGTATTTGAAGTTCCCTTGAGTTTGTGGTAACTTTCCAATTATGTCAATTCCCCATCTTGCTAACGCCAGCCGGTTCTATTTGTTGAATTGGGTTTGCCGGGTGCATGTGTTTTGTTTGCTGAAATTTGACAATTGTGACAAGTCTTGATTATTTCCTTGCTATCTTTTTGAGTGTTGGCCAAGAAAAACCTTGTCTCAAGGCCTTCCCAAACGATTGATCTTGGTCCAAAGATGAATTCCACAGGTACCATTGTGAATTTCTTGTAATATTTCTTTTTTCCTTCTTCGCTTGAAACACATTTCAAAGAATGGTTCGCGATATGCCATGCTTATACAGTTGATCATTGATGATTTTGTAATTCCTTGTTTTGTGCTTCATTCCGATTTCATCAACTTCACTTTTCGGGTTCATAGAATCCTTTGAGGAATGCTATTATTGCTGATCTCCAATCTTCGCTTTCTATTATGTGAATGTTTCTTGGTTCTTCCGTCTTTGCTTGAATTGATGATTCGATAATACTTGATAGAATACATCTGGTGGTAACTTGATTTTTAAGCCGCAGCCTTTGCAATTGTGTCCGCTTCTTCATTGTTTGTTCTTGAGATGCTTCTCAATGTGAAGCCTTGAAATGCCTTTCCCGATCTCTAACATGTTGTAGATATTTTGCCAACTCGGGATCTTTTTTGCTTTGTAGCTTTTTTCTATATACCCCGCCACAACTTGTGAATCTGTCTTGATTAGTAATTTTTGAATTCCCATTGCTCTTGCCTTGCGAAGCCCCAATAGTACTTGCTTCATATTCTGCAATGTTATTTGTACATTTGAACTCTAATCTTCTTTGCATATCTCATTTTTACCCCGAAGGCGAAGTTATGATTTGCAGCCACTCCGGCCTGAGGAGCCCCATGCACCGCCACAATTGATTGTCCATTCTTGACAAATCATTGTCCATTCTTGGGCTTTTTTTGTTCTTCTAAATTTGAAGTTGGAGTCCAATCGCAACAAAGTCTGCTAAAACTTGTGATTTGATAGTCTGTTCTTTTTTCAAATTCTATGTAATATTGAGATATCTCTCGCCGCCCATTTTCCCAATCTTCCCGATGACTTGCAACTTTGAAGAACATCTTTGAGGGGATGATTTGTTGGTATTTTCACTTTGTGTGCTTGGAAATAGTGCTTCAATTTTCTTGTTGCCATTAGGACCGCGTATGCTATCTTCTCAATCTCTCGAATAATATATCTTCGATCCTCGAGAGAGCTTTGGATACAAAGTATATTGGTCAGCTGTTTCTTGATGTGTTCTTCTATGTTTTCTTGTACTAATACCGCACTTATCGCATTTTTGATCTTTGAGATGTATAACAACAATTCTTCTTGTGGACTTGGGCTTGCTAAAGTTGTTGGACTTGATAAGTATTTCTTTATCTCTTCGAAGGCCTTTTGCTGCTCTTCTCCCCATGCGAAGGTCTTGTTTGAGTTTTTTAATGCTTGGAAGATTGGGAAACTTTTCTCACCGACTTTGATATAAATCTATTTAGCTAAGCTTAGTCGTCCGGGTTAGTTTTTGAATGTCTTTGATGCTTTTTGGAACTTGTGTTTCCATTTGCTTTGACCTTCTCTCGGGTTTGGGTCGATTCCTTTTGATGATACAACACATCCTGAATTTTGCCTTTCTTGACCCCGAAGGTGCATTTTCCGGATTAAGCTTCAAATTTGCTTTTCCGAAGGTTAGAGAAGGTTTCTTTGAGATCTTCGATGTGTTCCTCTCTTTTCTTGCTTTTCACAATTACGTCATCAACATATGCAAGTAAATTTTTCCCCAATTGATCTTTCAATTTGTTGAAGTCATTCCGATAAAACTTGATCCGGCATTACGGCCCCTCGGCCATTCTCTGAAACAATATGTTCCAAACGGAGTGATGAAACTTGTTTTTCTTCATCTTCTTTATTCATCCAAATTTGATGATAACCCGAGAAACAATCCAGAAACTTAACATTTCACTTCTCGCCGCTTGGTCAACTAATGTGTCAATTTTGGTAATGGGAAGTTGTCTTTTTGGGCAAGCTTTGTTTAAGTCTCGTGAAATCGATGCACATTCTCCACTTCAAGTTCTTTTTCCCGACCATGACTATGTTTGCAAGCCATGTTGTAAATCTTACTTCTCTTATGACCTTCGCGTCTAACGAGCCTTTGTACTTCAAACTTTTGCAAAAGAATTGTTCTCGTCTTCCGAAAGTTTCCTTAATTTCTCGCTTCTTTGGTTTGTAACTTGGGTCAATGTTTAGTTTGTGTTCAATGATGTCTCTGCCGACTCCTTCCAAATCTTTTTTGACCAGGCGAAGACGTCTTGATTGATTCTCAAGAAGTTTATAAGATTCTTTTCTTCTTTTTTCGCCGAGGTCATTTGCAATTATCACTTTTCTCGTCGTCTGTAGCATCGGATCTAGCGGAACTTCTTTTGTTTTTTTTTGTTGCAAGTCTTCGCTTTCTTTTTTGAGGCTTCGCATTTTCTTTTTCTTCTTGCTCTTCTTCGTCTTCGATGTTGAGGATATTTCTTTGAGCCGGAGTTGCATCTTTCTCAATATTTCTTGCTTCGTTTGGTTTCCATGGATTGATATTGGTCCATTGATTGCTGGAATTTTCATGCATAAGTATGAGTAGTTGATCTTTGCTTTCAAAGATGTTCGGGCTTCCTCTTCCAAAGATTGCATTGTATTGGCTATGCATTTCAACAACATCGAATGCCACTTGTTCTCGTTCTTGCATTATTTTTTGTCTCGAAGGATACCGGGTAGTACAATTCTTCCAATTGAATTTATCCTTTTTTTGCCACGAAGCCAACTAATGGATATTCTCCCTTCCCAAGTTTTGTCTTTTCATTCCCATTGCATCTAATGTTGATGCGAAGAGTATGTCGCGAGCTTCCTCCATCTACTAGGATTTTGGTGACATCCCAACCATCAATATTTGCTTCTATGACCATAGCATCCATGTGTGGATAATCTTTAAGCTTCATGTCTTGCTCTGTAAAAATGATTGGTTGGTGTGACCATTTTGTCTTTTTGTAGGGTCCCTCCATTGTTATTGAATTGACTCTTCGGAAGTAGTTTCTTCTTTCGTTGTTTGTTGCATGTTCTATCTTTGTTTCCTCCTGAAATTGTCAATATTACGCCTCGCTTGGCATTATTGTATTATTTGCCGAGGTGGATGGAGAATTGTTGCCTTGATTGATTGTGGGATTATTTGTCATTGATGTTTCTGGTTGCTGAATTGGTATTTGCCCCCATGGAATTGCAGCCAAAGGTTGGCAATTGTAAATTTGCGGAGGTCCTGGTAATGCTTGATGCGAAGGTCCTGAGTTTGTATGGGTATTGTATCCTTGATTGTAACATCCTTGGTTTTGAAGGGAATTTGGTTGACTTAGAAAGTTGATTGTCTTCTGGCTTTGTATGCTTCTTCCTTCTTGTTGGACTTCGTCAATGCTTTTCTTTATTACTGGGCACATTTTTGATGTGTGGCCAGCCCCTTTGCCATGCACAAGGCAAAACATTTCTTCGGGTTTTAAGGGTCTTCGCTCACCAAATCTTTCTTGGTTGAAACCTCCTCTCAGAATTGTTGTTGATACCTCTGTTTTGATATTGGCTTCGCCGATCTTGGCTTCACGATCATTGTTGAATGTATTTTCTCCACTTTGCTCGTTGTTAATTTGGTTCACACGTTGTGGTGGTTGATATTGATCTTGCCTTCGTTCGAAATTTTGAGTTTTGTACCGATTGAACCGATTGTTGGCCTTCGCTTGGTTTCTTTCAAAGTTTTCTTCTTCGATTCTCTTTTACGTAGTTATCATCGATTTTTGCGTATTTCGGAATTCTTCATACGAGTTGAGCAACTGTTTTTGGCCTCTCTCTTTTTAGATGTGATGATAGCCGACTTGCTCTTAGCCCTCTTATAGTCTGCTATGATAACCACTTCATCTGGTACATCCGGTATCCGAAGTTTTATTTGGATAAACCTCTTATAATACTTGATCAATGGCTCTTTTGGGTATTGCTTGATGTCAAATAAGTCGTCACTTGTTAACTTCGGTGTGTTGAAATCCTTGAAAGTCAACTAGCGATTTGTTCTCAATTGTTCCCGACTTTTGATTGACCTTGGTTTGAGCGAAGAGTACCATTTTTGTCTTTGAACCTTTCATTGCCATGATGAGTGATTTTGCTAATGTTGACTCATCTCCTCCTCCCCTGAAAGCAACTCGCGGCTTCAAAACTCATAAGGAATTGCCTTGGATCTGTGAGTCCTTCATATGTTGGGATTATGTTGAATTTGAACCCTTTTGGCCATTTTGCTATTTGCAAATCAATTGATAAAGGAGACTCGTGTCAATTCTTCTTTGTGATCTTGTCCTGTTCTTTTTTTCTTTTCTTTCCTTGTATTGTTTTCTTGAACTTGGCTCCTCAAGGTTGATGACTTCTTTTTCTTGTTTTTCAAGTTCTTCATTTAGTTTACTTAATCGGCTTCGGCTTCTTCAATTCTTTGCTTTATTGTCTTTTCTCTTGTGCGTTGCTGCATTCTTCAAGTTCTTTTTCTTTCCTTGCTAAGTTTTCTTCGAAAGTGCTTTGAGCCTTTGCTCTTCGTTTTTCGTTTTCTTGTGATCTTGATTTTTCCTTGGTTCTTCAATTTCTTCATCTTGCCCTTCTTCTTGTGATCTTGTTTCTTCGCAGAGAGATTTGTTTCTTTGGTCTCCCCATGTCTTTAGTTGGTCGTGGGAATGCTCGAGCACACACAAACGGTGGGCGCCAAGATGTTGGGTAAGAATACTCCGAACACGTTTATTGATGAATACTTAGTCACAAAGTGATCGGTACAACATGTCTCATTATAAGAAATGTGCGGGGGTATTTATAGGCCCCCTAGCTTCGTAATTCTAGGAAAATGACAAACTTTACAATTACAAGAATTTCTAACTACTTTCGAAAGCTATTCTTGATGCATTCGCAAGAATTATCTTGGATCTTCTCCATACTTCCAAAGAAACTTTGGTTGCGAAGGTCTATCTCGACGAAGCTCTCTTCCGTGTTTCTTCAAGGAAGCTTTAAACCGCTGAAGGTCTTTGTCATACCTTCAAGGCAGCGTCCCATAAAAAATCTTTGTTGCTCATCTTCGCGAATACCTTCGTATGAAACTTCTGTTTATACAACCGAACTTCAAAGTTTGGGTTAGAAGTTTATGCAAAATAAAGTTGACCCCCAACACAAGTTGAGAGATTAGATCAAAGAGACTTAATTAGAGTTCTAGATCTATTCTTGAGAGCAAAAGAGTGAGTGGAGGAGAAGAAGGGGAAGCACCAGGACATGTCGGTGACTCCTCTACGCTTTGTACCTCCGGGATCAAGGGCCTATGGCACTTGATCCCGAGACTTCTATGGTGGATCAACTTCTTGTTTGAGTAAGTATCATATTATCTTCAGTGTTAGTATTTTTCTTAATGTTCATAACTCTTTGAGTACTTTAATCTATGGGAATCTATAGATTAGAGGGGTATACTTAGGTGTAGGCGTGGTGCCCGGATCAAAGTTACTTATGAATGTACCCTACCTTCCTGGATGTGGTAGATCGTGGTAGTGACAAGTACTATTGATTCCTTTGGATTCCACATCCCGTTGGATAGGACACGTAGGACGATGTTACTGGGGGATTAGTAAGTTTCGCCCTTACGTTCCCTTGAGTACGTCCCTTTAAGATCAATATCAACATAACTTACAAGAATGAGACCCGGACAACCATAGGAATCTTCTTACCTCTTAATCCTCTCCCATCCTTGATTGATGCTCGAGGGGATTAGTTATATGCCTCGGTTATTCTCATACCATCCTCCCTGTGGATTCGATATTTAAAACCCTCTCCCGGGTGAAATGCTCACTAGTATCCGTTCGCTTGCGGATTATTATAAATATTTCTGTAGGCTTATCAAATACCAACAATCTTCCACATAAGTGTTTGGGCGCAGTGGCGCAGTGCTAGGTGCACATATTTATGATTAATGATGGGGTATGGTGTTTGACAGTATAGGTTGGGTAATAAGGTATTACCTGTAAAGCCGTGGGTGATTTGGTATCACCATATTGTCTAGGATGATGCGTCATCCTTCCAACCCCTGAGAAGTCGTGGTGAAGATTATACCAATATACCTAGGGTAGCACCCAAGCGGGTACGGATCTCGTTAGGCCTGTCAGAAGCTATGACGATGGCAGAGGCAACGCCTATCATGTGGGGAAATTGTACAACCTCTGCAGAGTTACCTAAATCTATTCGAATAGCCACGCCCTTGGAATGGGCGAATGCTGTTGGTGTTTCTTAGCGAAGCGTAATAGTCCGTAAGCGCACGGAAATACCGTTGTAGCACTTCACCCGGAAGTGTTCAGGTATCGATTTCCACGTGGAACGGGTGTTAAGTCGTTTGACTAGCTACCGGGATGAAGATGGAAAGGGTGAACTGGGTAGTGAGTTTCTACTACGCCAGATTATCCTAAAGCCAAATTACTTCTTTTCTTATACGTTCACGTAGCCACCGCTCTCCCCGGGTCCGCGGAAGGGTCCGGCCTCCGGACTACCGCACACCCGGACGTGGAGGAATACTAAGGTCAAACAGGGGTCACCACCACCGCCGCCTACCTCACTACCGTGGACTGATTGGCAAACGAGGGTGACTCGTAGTTTAGACACCACGTCTACACTACTTATCACGTACTCTAGCGTCGCCGGGAACATCCGTCTTCATCGAGTCCTCTACTAGAGCATCTACCGATATGGTAAACAACGAACCCGTGAACGTATAATTAAAGTAATAACTCAAACTCGAAGATAATTATCAGTAATTAGAACACGGATCTCTTACTCCAAACCGGTAGGATGATCCGTAGAGGTACAAATGCGAGAGACGGAGCCGACGGGTTCGAACTCCGTCTGCCTGAGGCGCGAGGGGTCGCTTCTCCTCTTCTCCACACTTCCTCCTCTCACTCCCTTCTAATTCAAACTTGGCTCCTTTCCTCTACTCCAATGTGTACTAAGCGTGAATGGTGGAGTGGGTGTGTGAGTGAAACAATGAGTGAGTGAATGTTTGTGTGTGTGGATGTATATGTGTGTGTGTGTGTGTGTGTGTGAATAGAGGGGGGAGGGGGGGTGTGCCCCTCTATTTATACATGAGGTGAGGCCAAATTTAGGGTACTTTGGCGGGAGAAAATGGCGTCAAACGAATTTTGCACCATCCTTTCCCGCGTTAGTATTTCGGCATGGGGAAGTCAAGGGCGGCGGGATCGGGGCCATGCTTGCGCCGGCCGCCGGGGGCCGGCCGGCCTGTGTTCGGCCCGGTTCGAGCCGGGCTTTAGTGTGTGTCACCTCTTGGCCCATTTTGTCTCATTTTTCCGTAGGTGCATCGGCCCATTTTGCCCGATTCCGCCCTGTTGGCCCCCTCCCCTTGACAAAGCGCAATCGGTTTTGTGCTTTCATTGTTTATTAGGCGTATTTGTACAGTTTTCCACTTTTATGCCTACAAAACATGTTTTCTACCAATACAAGTGGAACTAGGTTAGAAATAAATGCATATGCACCATGAGATTGTTTATTTCCCTTGGAATGAACCCTGAGTTGGCGGTATTAAATGCTTGATAATGACCGTCAACAACTCCCCACACTTGGCTTTTACTCGCCCCTCGAGTAAAGTCGAATTTTAGGTTTTTGTGAGGTTGTTTCCTTTGTCAAAATTCAAAGTGTTCTACCACATTATCTTGAATGATCGTGCGATGGAGATAAGCGGGAGTTCTTTCTTTCTACTTACACGCACAAATAGACTTGGTTGTTTTTCAAATTTCGAAAAGAATTTGTGCTATGTTCCCTGGGTTTAACCAAACTTGAGAGTACCAACAAAATTGCTTACTTCCTTGTATAAAATGTCAAGTCAAATTCTAGATTAATGGAGGGAAGTGTCATATTCCTAGATCAAAGATGTGCATATGATAAATGTTCTTTTTTTAGTTATGATGCCCCTTTGCTTTTAAAGAGTCATGGGCTTTTTTTTTTTTTTTTTTTTTTTGGAGAAGTGGGCTCTACTCGCCCTTGGACACTTGTCCATTATTTTTCTTTTTTTTTTTTATTTGGAGAAGTGGGCTCTACTCGCCCTTGGACACTTGTCCATTATTTCTTTCTCTCTTTTTTTTTTTTTTTATTTAGATAGGCGGGCATCGACGTACCCATTGTTTTTTGTTTATATGCGGGCACATGCCCATTTTTTTTAGCATAGCCCATGTCTTTGAAGCATAAAGGTTTCATCATATTTAGAACACCAATTTATTTGTGCACATGTGTTTCGATCTTGGGACCATGAAACTTTCTCAAACATTAATCTTTGAATTTGATGAGATGCAATAATTAAGGAAGTAGCTATTTTTGTTTGAATACTAGTTCGGGTTTTGATTATCCCGGGAACATGATTTTGGGTTATTTTTCAATAGGAAAAACCAAGTCTTATTTGTACGGGGAAGGAGAAATTCAAGTAATCATGCTATCTCTCAAAGCACAAAAATTCAGATAATGTGTGGTTCTTTTAATAGATTGTGAGAAAGGATAAAGTTTGTCTATGTTTTTTAAGTTGGTCATTATGGCATATGAATTTTATCTCCCCACACTTGTTTCTTTCGCGAGAAGTTAACAAAAATACATAGAGAAACAAGTGCACAATGAAATATTCAAAGACAAACTTTATTGATCTTCGACAATTACAATGTAAATAAAAATAAATGTGAGGAATTTAAAGCCTGAAGCAAGCATATGATTTTTACTCCGGAGTGTATGACACTCCAGCTATTTTTGCTAATTTCGCCACCCTATTGTTAAACTTAAATTCCTTAATCTCCATGTCGTCGGTGAGGTGTCGCATTTTTTTGTGCGCAATGTGTCTAATTCCTCTATGGCCTCCCAAAGTAAAAGGTCCTTTAGGGCCTCAAATTTAGCTAGCAAGGATGGCGGTGGTGCCTCGCTTTCTTCATCGTCACTATCTCGCAGGCCTAGTGATTTGAGGTGTCCTAACGAATCTTTCGCCAAGAGGTGGCCTAATGAATCTTTCGACATGAGATTTGTGCATAAGCCCTTTGGCGTATCCCCCTCCGCTTTTTATACCCATAGATAAAAAATGACTCTTCCGGGTAGTTGGAAGACGTCTTTGGGCGGCCTTTCTTTTGTTTGTCTTTGTGGTCTTGCTTTGGATTGGACTCGGGGTAACTAGGGGGCTTTCGCTACAAAACAGGTCTTTCGTCCTAATGGGAGAGTCATTGGCGGGGCTTGTGTTGTAGCTGGCCATAGGGTAGGTAGGTTGAGCAAGTATTCAAAATGAGGGAGAAGAGAGATGGCTTGGTGTGATCTTCCAATGGGGGATTGGAGCTCAATTTATAGTGTTTGGCGATGAACCGTGACCGTGCACCGTAGGTACTTGGATAAGCTCGGTGGGATCGAGTCGTGCGAGAAAACTGGGCGCGAGGGGCCGCAAGAGGGGGCCGGCCGGGGTCTTGGCCGCCCCGGTGAGTGCCAGCGTTTCGTGCGCGACTTTTTCCCCCTCATCTCTATCTTATCGTAACATTGACCTCACAAATGATGCATCGGTGGAAAACCCGGTTTGGAGTGATGTTTTCTTGATTTAGGAATAAAAATAAAATAGAGAAAAGGAAAAGAAAAGGAAATGGTTATGTGTTTTTGTATTTAATATTATTTTTATTGTGTTTTCTTTCCAATATGTTGGTAGCAATTGTTGAGTTGTTTTTATATTGTTCAAAATCTACCAACATTATTTTCTCTATATATTTATTTGGAGAAGGCTCGAGGAAAATTTTCAAACGTTGGCCATTTACCTTTGATAAATTACCTGAGTCGTCTGTGATGGTGATTGCGCCATGGGGTGCGACGTCGACGACGGTGTATGGCCCTTTCCATTTGCTCTCATGACTTTCCTCCACCGAATAGCTTCACCACGAGAGTTAAAGAGTAGTACCTTGTCTCCTTCGTGGAAAGTTTTTTACATTGGATTCGGTGGTCGTGCCATCTTTTGTTCTTTCTTTGTATAGCTTGGCCTTCGTGATACGCCTTCTCCCTCCATTCTTCTAGCTCGGTTAATTGTTTTTGTCTGTTTTTCCCGGCTAGCTTAAGGTCCATGTTCCATGTCTTGATTGCCCAGTAGGCTCGATGTTCGAGTTCTACTGGCAAGTGGCAACTTTTTCCGTAGACCAGTTGGAATGGTGTCATGTCGATGGGGGTTTTATAAGCTGTCCTGTATGCCCAGAGTGCATCGGGTAGCTTGTCTTTCCAGCCCTTCCCCATTGCATTGTGAGTTTTTTATGAGAATGTTTTTGATTTGTTTGTTTGACGTTTTCGCTGGCCGCTTGTCCGAGGATGGTAAGGTGTGGCTATATTGTGCTTAGATCCCGGCTCGCAGAAAGCTCGAAAGGATCCTGTCTATGAAGTGTGATCCTCCATCACTTATGACCATCCTTGGTGTTCCAAACCTTGGAAAAATGATCTCATGGAACATTTTTCTCGCATGTTTGGCATCGCCGCGAGGGCATGCGAGCTTCAACCCACTTGGACACGTGGTCGATTGCGATGAGGATGTATTCACTATCATGGGACTTTGGAAAGGTCCCATGAAGTCGATACCCCAAACATCGAAGACTTCCACTTGGAGATTGTAGTTGAGGGGCATTGCATTTCTTGACGTAATTCCTCCTTGCGGTGACACTTTTGGCATCTTCGATGAATTCTTTTTGTGTCTCGGTACATCGTCGGCGAGGAAGAATCCGCCTTTGCCAAATTTTGGCTTGAGTGCGATGTACTCCATAATGGCCTCCGTGCGGGGCTGCATGGCATTTTCGATGATTTCTTTGTCCCTCTCTAGTGGGTACACATCTCCTTAGCATGCCGTCGGCACATACCGGTATAGGTACGGATCATCCACGTGGCGGCGACTCTCAACTTGTAACTTGTGCCTTGATTCGCCGGGTGGTACGTAACCTGAAACCATGTAATTCACAATATCTCGCATACCATGGGGTTACGTCCTCCACCTTGAGGAGCATGTCGCCGCGTAGGAAATCATTGATAGGTAACTCCTGCGTGTTAGTGAATTGCAACGCGCGACAAATGATCCATAGCGGTGTTCTCTACTCCTTTCTTGTCTTTAATTTCTAAATCAAATTCTTGGAGTAAGAGAATCCATCTTATTAGTCCGGGTTTAGCGTCTTTCTTAGTGAGCAAGTATTTCAATGCCGCATGATCGGTGTAGACAATCACTTTGGATCCCACTAAATAAGACCTAAACTTATCAATAGCAAATACGACAGCTAGGAGCTCTTTTTCAGTTGTGGCGTAATTTAATTGAGCTCCATTTAGTGTTTTGCTAGCATAGGCGATCGCGTGATGCTTTTTATCTTTGGTTTGGCCAAGGACCGCACCAACGGGCGTAATCACTAGCATCACACATGATCTCAAAAGGCGGCGACCAATCCGGTGGTTGAATGATTGGTGCTGAGATGAGTGCTTTCTTAATGGTGAGAAAAGCTTTCATGCACTCATTAGTGAACTTAAAAGGTACATCCTTAGCTAGCAGGCTTGTTAATGGTCTAGAAGTTTGTGAAAAATCTTTTATGAACCGCCTATAAAATCTGCGTGGCCTAGAAAGCTACGGATTCCTTTTACGTTCACGAGGGGAGGTAGTTTTTCAATTACTTCAATTTTTGCTTTATCTACCTCAATTCCCCTCTCGGACACTAGGTGTCCAAGGGCGATGCCCTCTCGGACCATGAAATGGCACTTTTCCCAATTTAGTACGAGGTCCTTCTCTTGGCATCGTTGCAAGACTCGGTCTAAATTCTCAAGACGGTTGTCAAAGGTTTTTCCATAGACGGAGAAATCGTCCATGAATACCTCCATGATTTCTTCAATCATGTGCGAGAATATCGACATCATGCACCGATTGGAATGATGCGGGTGCATTACACAACCCGAACGACATTCTCCTATAAGCGCACGTTCCATAGGGGCATGTGAAAGTTGTCTTGCTTTGATCATCGGGGTGGATGGGAATTTGGTGATAACCTGAATACCCATCGAGGAAACGAAGAAAGAATGTTTCGCTAACCGCTCCAACATTTCATCAATGAAGGGGAGCGGAAAGTGATCTTTCTTTGTTGCCGCATTGAGTTTTCGGTAGTCAATGCACATTCTCCACCCCGTGACGGCATTTGTGGAATTAATTCATTTTTAGCGTTTTCAATCACCGTCATGCCTCCTTTCTTTGGTACCACGGGACGGGGCTAACCCGGTCGCCGTGGTGGTACGGGATAGATATCCCGGCGTGAAGAAGTTTGAGGACTTCCTTCTTCACGACTTCTCTCATCTCATTATTGAGCCGGCGTTGTGGTTCGCGTGAGGGTGACTTTTCCGGTCAATGGGGATGCGATGAGAGCAAATTAGAGGGCTAATCCCTTTTAAATCATGCAATGAATACCCGAAGACCGTCCTATGTTTTTCTAGTATTTTGATCAATTTGGATGACTCCTCGTCGGTTAATTTATCACCGATAATTACGGGAGCATTTTTGTTATTGTTTAGGAAAACATAGCGTAATCCTTCGAGGAAGGGCTTTTAGCTCAATGGGAGGTGGTGTCGTTTCTTCTTTAGGGAGATCGATAAATTCATCTATCTCACTAATTTCTTCAATGAAGAATTTGGAGTCTTTTTCTAAAGATTCTTTAGGAGTTTCAAAGGTATTTTTGACACCACCTCTATGGTTGTTATCGGGGACAGGGGTTCAGCTATTGTGTTTTTGGATTGTTGTATGGGTAGCGTGAACGTGTCCCTACCTAATTTGACATCTAACTCCCCCGTGTTTGGTGGATCGTGAATAACTTTTCTAGGGATGGCCAATTAGAATGTCGAAATCCTCAATGTCAAAATGTGGAAATCAAGGCTCATTCCGACACCTTCATGGTAAAGAGAAACATTATGTAGAACCCCCAACCCTTGGAGAGTTGAACGCATATCAGCTCTAAAAGTCTTTATTGTGGGCCAGCGTTGTTCTTCCTCAAAATAAGTTTGGGCATAGGTTTGTGACATGATGTTAATGCCCACGGTTGGGTTATACAATACTGTTTCCTGTTTTCTTTTTATTATGCATTGAATGGGGAACGAGGGAGTACGAATCCGAATTTCTTGAAGGCGACTCGTTCTCATGTACCCATTCGCCGCTCATGATAGACGTTAACCCCTTGATTGACTCTCGTAGAGAGTCTATGCTTAAAGGTTCTCTAGGGGTGACAGGAACTGGTGGTCTCTTTACCGACTCGTATTTCGAGGTATTTCCGAAATCTTCAAGAAATACGTCCTCGATATACGGGAGGTCTCCCAGAAGGGGTTCCTCCTTTGGTTCGGGTCCGGTATTTTCGTGAGGTTCGGCTTGAAGTGACGAAACCTCTCGGACACCGGCTCAACACGGACGGGTTCTAAAGGAGGGGTGTTTTCAAGTATTCGGTCTAAAAGGGCTTCCCCTTCCTTTGTGGGTTTGTGTGTAAACGACCCTCCCGCGGCCGTGTCTAACTGCGGCAGGCGGACTCTTTAGTCAAACCCGGCCCGGAAATGCCGGGGCGCGGCACATGGTGGGAATGGATAGTTACGGACCGCACCTCGTTAAAATTGAGAATGGTCCCGGGTCGCTCCTAACGACTCCTTTCCCCTTGTCGAAAAGCAGAGTATCTCTTGATGGAGGGAAGCAATTCGGGATATAGGGAAGAAAGCTCGGCAAAACCTTGCCCGCAATTCTTCCCAATCACCTGCTACCTTCCCTACGTTGTGGTCGAACCACTGTTTCGCTCTCTCCTCAAGTGAGAAAGGGAATAGCTTCCACCTCAACGTGTCTTGTGACATGCCTTCAATGGTGAGGCAAGCACGAGAGTTGCTCAAACTCCCTCGGGTGATGGTATGGATTTTCGTAATCATAACCCGAGAAGGATTGATCCCGAACCATGGCCGGTGAGGCCGGGGGCGGAGCTCATAACTCGAAGGCGTGATGGGCTTCTCGAAGAAGATGGGCGTTCTAAGAGCTCGCCACTCGGAGCGCGGTTTTGCAATAGTTGAGTGCTCCATAATTTTTTAGATTTTTGTTTTAATGGCGGGGTGGAGATGGATAATGTAGGATACACGGGTAGACTAGGTTCGAAGACTATAACGACAACCGTTCCCCGGCAACGGCGCCAGAAATGCTTGTTGGTGTTTCTTAGCGTAAGCAGAATAGTCCGCAAGCGCACGGAAATACCGTTGTAGCACTTCACCCGGAAGTGTTCGGGGTATCGATTTCCACGAGGAACGGGTGTTAAGTCGGGTTTGACTAGCTACCGGGATGAAGATGGAAAGGGTGAACGGGTAGTGAGTTTCTACTACGCCAGATTATCCTAAAGCCAAATTACTTCTTTTCTTATACGTTCACGTAGCCACCGGCTCTCCCCGGGTCCGCGGAAAGGGTCCGCCTCCGGACTACCGCGCGACGGCCGGACGTGGAGGAATACTAAGGTCAAACAGGGCTGTCACCACCTGCCGCCTACCTCACTACCGTGGACTGATTGGCAAACGAGGGTGACTCGTAGTTTAGACACCACGTCTACACTACTTATCACGTACTCTAGCGTCGGCCAGGAACATCCGTCTTCATCAGGAGTCCTCTACTAGAGCATCTACCGATATGGTAAACAACGAACCGGCGAACGTATAATTAAAGTAATAACTCAAACTCGAAGATAATTACTGTAATTAGAACACGGATCTCTTACTCCAAACCAGTAGGATGATCCGTAGAGGTACAAATGCGGAGACGGGAGCCGACAGGTTCGGAACTCCGTCTGCCTGAGGCAGAGGGGTCGCTACTCCTCTTCTCCACACTTCCTCCTCTCTCACTCCCTTCTAATTCAAACTTGGCTCCTTTCCTCTACTCCAATGTGTACTAAGCGTGAATGGTGGAGTGGAGTGTGTGAGTGAAACAATGAGTGAGTGAATGTTTGTGTGTGTGGATGTATATGTGTGTGTGTGTGTGTGTGTGTGAATAGAGGGGAGGGGGTGTGCCCTCTATTTATACATGAGGTGAGGCCAAATTTAGGTACTTTGGCGGGAGAAAAATGGCGCCAAACGAATTTTTGCACCATCCTTTCCAGCGTTAGTATTTCGGCATGGGGAAGTCAAGGCGCGGCGGGATCGGGGGCCATGCTTGCGCCGCCGCCGCAGGGGGCCGTAGGCCTGGGTTTGGCCCGGTTCGAGCCGGGCTTTTTCGTGTGTCACCTCTTGGCCCATTTTGTCTCATTTTTCCGTAGGTGCATCAGCCCATTTTGCCCGATTCCGCCTGTTGGCCCTCCCCTTGACAAAGCGCAATCTCGGTTTTGTGCTTTCATTGTTTATTAGGCGTATTTGTACCTGTTTCCACTTTTATACCTACAAAACATGTTTTCTACCAATACAAGTGGAACTAGGTTAGAAATAAATGCATATGCACCATGAGATTGTTTATTTCCCTTGGAATGAACCCGAGTTGGCGGTATTAAATGCTTGATAATGACCGTCAACAAATGCTAGGCATGAAAATCTATGATTAGATATAACTAACCTGTTGTGACATGTGAAGGTGATGATAAGAAGAGATAACCCCGGAAACTAGCGAGAGCAGTTTTAGAGACTCTGCTAGGGCCTAAACCCTTAATATACCAAACCACCCTTGGTTTGGACTTGCTGAGTACCTTTGTACTCACCCCTCTGTTTTACGGACATCGGCACGAGTAAGAAGGTAAAGTCGCCAAGGTAAAGGATACGCGTGCGTAGGAGCCGTAAGACGATCGAGTAGGAGTAAGGCTGAACCCAATTCATATCCACTATCAAGATGCACGTGGAATAAGGAGAAGTGCCGGCACGGTCGCATTGACTCGTCACGGATATACCAACGCTTCACGGTTGGCTACTCCGATATTCATAACCCAGCTAGGTGTAAACCGTCACCTTTGTAAGACCTTCTATCCTATACATTTCTTGCTCGGTATTATTAATATAACTGATTACTCCTCTTTGTGGATCGCTATACGTATTGGTAGCATGATCCCGGCGCCAATACGCGTGATTAAAAGTCCCATTAAAGGTGGGGCGTGACATCACGAATGGTTAGGCAATAACGGTTAGTGCTCTCATGTCCTAAATGCAATATGCAAGTCAATTGGACCTAGAAGCACTTCACCAAAGGATTGTCGCGGCATTCCCTCTTGATAGTCGGCTATCTATCCTATAATATGATCACACGCTCTATCGTGTCTTGATCACCGAAAGGAAAACCCTATCAAGTATACCTTTGCCTTGATCTCGGGTTCCTCTCAAACCGATCATCGAGCTTGACGATCCACCATGTCCATCATCATCGTCCATATTCATGATCATCATGCTCCTTGTCATCCATCTAATCCTATCTCATAAGTCACACTTAGAGCAAGGGATTAGTCCCACAAGTGTGTCATCAATTTTCAAAACCAAACATGAGATTTCAATCTCCCCTTTTTGGTAATTGATGACAACCAAATTCATAAAGATATGAAATAAAATTCAATTGAACTTGAATTGCTTGTCCATAGCATTTTGATTATGAATCATAGTTTGCACAAACATTTTCAAGGTTCGGTTTTGGTAGTAGTAGCTCCCCCTACATATGTGCTTCCATGTGTTTGGATCAATTTGGCACATATGTTGGATAGAAATCTTGGGGAGAGATACTAATACCAAAAGAGATGCTAAGGTTCTAGAATTCGGACCTTTGAAGTGTGAAACCATCGGAGTCCTTAGCATCATATAACTAGACAATCATCAAAACTCAACATACCCCCATGAGATCAACATTATAGGCATAAATGTGAGCTTTGTCTAGATACATCCTATGCATGCTAGTTGGTCAATCACCAATCAATTTTCAAAAACTAGCATTACACCAAGCAATCATGTATATTGAATTTAGATTGCCAATGCAACATCTCATTATGATCATGCACATACAAATGCACAAATAGTCTATGAGCTTGCTCCCCTATTTGTGTGATCCTTTCCAACATCTTTGTGACTTATTTCCCTCCCTTTGTCAACAATCACCAAAAAAGTGTAAATGAGAGAAATCAAATCAATCAAAGTATCACATGTGGTCTCATCTAGATCACTTGCCTTAACATGTATTCAAGTTTGAACCAAGGACAAGCTTTTTCACACCTCATATGCATAAGGGTTATCTTGCACCATGTTAGAATACACATCAATAGCGATTTTCTAGAGTTGACACTAGGATTGCAAGCACATAAACATGTCATATGCCACCACTAGTTCATAGAACCAATCAAAGCAATAGTGGTGCCACACATACATTGAAATCATTTTATTTTCCATGAATGAGCCTATTAAGCATGCATGATGTCTAGATGCACTAACAAGTCCTTAGCTATATATGAATGCCATGTCAACCAACTTTTACCTTGGGTTTGTCGAAGGAGAGGCATGTCATATAAGTGGGGTGCATCAACTCAAGTTGGAGAAGTCAATAATGTTCAATTCTCCCTTTAGCATGCAAAATCTCTTCTCATCAAGTGGCTTGGTGAATATGTCGGCTAGTTGATCTTGGTGCCAATTCCCATGATACAAATGTCACCCTTTTGTTGATGATCTCTTATGAAGTGGTGCCTAATATCAATGTGCTTTGTTCTTGGATGTTGAACCGGATTTTGGGTCATCTTTCTTGCACTTTCATTGTCACAATACAATGGAACCTTGTCAAATTTGAATCAAAATCCTTCAATGTTGACCTCATCCAAAGCAATTGAGTGCAACAACTTCCCGCTTGATAATGTATTCGGCTTCAGCGGTAGAGAGAGCAACACTATTTTGCTTCTTCGAAGAACATGATACTAGTGACCTTCCAAGGAATTGACATGTGTCACTTGTGCTCATTCTATTTATCTTGAACCCTCCATAGTTGGAATCCGAATATCCAATCAAATCAAACTTGGATCCCTTTGGATACCATAATCCAACATCTTGTGTACCCTTCAAGTACCTCACAATTCTCTTTGTTGCCTTGAGGTGACTCTCTCTAGGATCGGATTGATATCTAGCACACATGCTCACACTAAATGCAATGTCCGGTCTTGATGCGGTTGCATAGAGCAAACTACCAATCATGGACCGATATTTCTTTTGTTCAACCATATTGCCACTAGGGTCGGGGTCTAAGCTTCCATTAGTTGCCATTGGTGTGGACATTGACTTGGCATCTTGAAGATCAAACTTCTTGATCATGTCTTTGATGTACTTGCCTTGACTAATGAATGTGCCATTCTTCAATTGCTTGATTTGAAGTCCAAGAAAGAATGTGAGTTCTCCAAGCATTGACATTTCAAACTCATTGGCCATCATCTTAGCAAACTCTTCACAAAACTCTTGGTTGGTTGACCCAAAGATAATGTCATCAACATATATTTGCAACACAAACAAGTCATTCCCAATCTTCTTGGTGAAGAGAGTGGTGTCCACCTTGCCCATCTTGAACCCTTTAGAGAGGAGAAAATCTCTCAACCTCTCATACCATGCTCTAGGTGCTTGTTTCAATCCATATAAAGCCTTCTTCAACTTGTACACATGGTTGGGATACTTCTCATCTTCAAAACCCGGTGGTTGTTCAACATAGACCAACTCATTGATGAAGCCATTCAAGAATGCACTTTTCACATCCATTTGATAGAGCTTGATGTCATGTGCACATGCATAGGCAAGCAAGATTCTAATTGCTTCAAGTCTAGCAACCGGTGCATAGGTCTCTCCAAAGTCAAGACCCTCTACTTGAGTGTACCCTTGAGCTACTAGCCTTGCCTTGTTTCTAACCACAATGCCATCTTGATCTTGCTTGTTCTTGAATACCCACTTGGTTCCAATCACATTGTAGTCCTTAGGCCATTCCACCAATTCCCAAACATCATTCCTCTTGAAGTTGTTGAGCTCTTCATGCATAGCATTGATCCAATCTTCCTTCTTTAGTGCCTTTTCAATATTCTCCGGCTCTTCTTGAGCTACAAAGGCATGGTGAGCACAAAAAGATGCCAATCTTCCTCTAGTAATCACTCCACTATTGATGTCACCGACAATTTGATCAATTGGATGATCTCTTGCAATGTTGGATGGTTGCATCACTTGCACTTGATGACTAGGATGAGTAGTTGGACTAGCTTGTTGCTCTTGATCTTCATCTTGAGTACCACTAATGCTTGCTTCATTTCCATCAATCTCAATGGTAGTGGTAGTCAATGGAGTGTCATCATCATCTTCAACTTGCCTTGGCCGAATGTCACCAACATCCATGTTTCTCATTGCATTCTCCAAGTTGGAACCACTCACATCATCATGATTTTCAACCTCATTTTGAGAGCCTTGGGTTTCATCAAATTCCACATCATGAACTTCTTCAAGTTTGCCACTCCCCAAGTTCCAAACTCTATATGCTTTGCTTGTGGTTGAATATCCAACTAAAAACCCTTCATCACACTTCTTGTCAAATTTGCCCAATCTTGTCCCTTTCTTGAGAATGTAACATTTGCATCCAAAGACTCTAAAGTATCCAATGTTGGGCTTCCTTCCATTTAGCAACTCATAAGGTGTCTTCCCAAGCATACCATGGCAATAGAGTCGGTTGCTACAATAGCAAGCCGTGTTGATTGCTTCGGCCCAAAAGGAATGACTAACATTGTACTCACTAAGCATTGATCTTGCCATTTCAATCAAGGTTCTATTCTTCCTCTCAACTACACCATTGGATTGGGGAGTGTAGGTTGGTGAGAATTGATGTCCAATTCCAAGCTCATCACACAACTCTTCAATTCTTGTATTCTTGAACTCACTCCCATTATCACTTCTAATCTTCTTGATGGATGTCTCAAATTCATTTTGAACCCTCTTGACAAATGTCTTGAAAAGCTCAAATACATCATTCTTATCATACAAAAAGAACACCCATGTGTATCTAGTGTAGTCATCAACTATGACAAAACCATACTTGTTGCCACCAATGCTAGTGTATATTGTTGGCCCAAACAAGTCCATGTGTAGCAACTCAAATGCCTTGCTTGTACTCATTGTGCTCTTGGTTGGATGTGCATTGTCATGTTGCTTGCCGGCTTGACATGCTCCACAAGGTTTGTCCTTCTCAAACTTGACATCACTCAAGCCTCTAACCAAGTCATGCTTCATCAACTTGTTCAATTGCTTCATTCCAACATGACCAAGCCTTCTATGCCACAACCACCCTTTGCTAGCCTTTGAGAGTAGACATGTTGTCAACTTGGATTCTTTTGACTTGAAGTCAACAAGATAGAGATCACCATATCTAAAACCTTTCAAGATCATATTGGCACCATCACCACTAACCACTTCAACTTCTTGACTAGTGAATATGCATTTGTAGCCAAGATCACAAAGTTGAGAAACTAACAATAGATTGTAATCAAGATGATCAACTAGCAACACCTTTGACAAACTCTTCTCTCGAGTAATTGCAATCTTGCCTAGCCCCAACACATTGCCTTTCTTGTCATTGCCAAATGTGATTGACTCATACTCATCAATTCCCTTGATGCTAATTGACTTGAACATATGAGAATCCCCGGTCATGTGTTGAGTGCACCCACTATCCATTATCCAATGCTCTCCTCCGGCACGGTAATTGACCTACAAACAGAGACAATTCTTCTTAGGTACCCAAACCTTTTTGGGTCCTTCAAGGTTAGTCACCAAGGCCTTTGGTACCCAAATGGCTTTCTTCTTTCAGCCCATCCATGGTGTACCAATGAACCTAGCACGAACACTATTTTCCTTCTTCACAAGCATATATGAATGATCAAGCTTGATGGAAGAAACATTGGTTTTCTTGTTCATGCACTTTGGCTCTAAATGACCAACTTGCTTGCAAGCTTTGCAATAGCTACCATTGTTCTTCACAAAACGAGTCTTGTGAGTTACAAGGGCAGCCTTGCCTTTCTTGGGGATATAGCCTAAGCCCTCCTTGTATAAGGATGCGCTTTGGCTACCCAAGCACATAAGCAAGCGGTCCTCACCACCATAGGCCTTAGCCAAGGAGTGATTGAGCTCCTTTACTTCCCTCTTTAAACAAGCATTCTCATGAATAAGCATAGGATTATCATTATCTTCACTAGAGATGGATATGCTAGTGACAGAGCTAGTGGAGGCTACACATATAGGGGTTGATTCATCAACTAGGATATTACACATGATGCTTGCATTACATGTAACAACCTTGTCCTCAACTAAGCACAACTTGTGCTCTTCAAGTAGAGAGGAATGAGCTTTCTCTAACTTAGAATGAGATTTCTCAAGCTTCGTATGGTCTACCTCTAGACTCTCATAAGATGCCCGAAGCTCATCAAGTTCTTGCTTAAGGCTCTTTGTTTCCTTACGCAAGCCCTTGCATTCCTTCCTACTTTGCTTGAACATGGTAATGCACTCATCAAGCATGGATTGCAATTCTTCCCTAGTGTGAGTTGGCTCCTCATCATCACTATCACTATCACTATCATCATCATCATCTTTAGTGATAGATTGTACCTTAGTGGCCTTAGCCATGAAGCATGAAGAAGGAGTGTCGAAGAGGGAGATCTTGTCATGCATAGCCAAGTGAGCTTGTCCCTTCTTCTTGTTCTTCTTCTCCTCTTCTTCATCACTTGAAGAGGATGAGCCATCACTATCCCAAGTAGCCACATGTGACTCATTCTTCTTCTTGGGCTTGTTCTTCTCATTCTTGGCATCATTCTTCTTTCTTGCCTTTTTGATGCCCTTCTCATCATCACTTTCATATGGGCACTCGACAATCAAGTGACAATCATCATGGCAACGAAAACATGTCATGTTGCCTTCATTCTTGCCATCCTTGGTCTTCTTCTTAGATGATTGCTTCTTCTTGTTCTTGGATATGTAGTTCTTCTTCACAAACTTTTCCAATCTCCTCACAAAGAGAGCCATTTGCTCATCCACTTCACTCCCACTTGTAGAGGTGCCTTCCTCTTCATCACTTGATTCTTCCTTCTTCTTCTTGCCCTTGGATGAAGAGCTAGCTTTGAGTGCCAATCCCTTCTTGTCATCTTTCTTGTCCTCATCCTTGGTCTTCTTGTTGGCCTTGTTGATGAGCTCTTGCTTTTTCTTGTCATCTGTATAGGAGTCATCGGTCATGACCTCATCAAGCAATTGGTTGGGAGTCAAGTCCTTCAAGTTTGTTCTCACAAGCACCGTGATGAACATCCCAAACCTCTCCGGCAAACACCTCAAGAACTTCATGTTGAAGGTCTTGTCCTTGATGTCTTCACCAAGTGCATTGAGATCGTTCACCAACACTTGCATGCGGTGGAACATCTCGGGCACGCTCTCATCTTCTTCCATCTTGAAGCTATTGAATTGCTCAAGCTTGATATATGCCTTTTGCTTGCTTGACGCCTTCGGTGCCCTCATAGCACTCTTCTAGCTTCTTCCAAATGTTATGGGCAATGGTGAGTGACTTGACTTGCTCAAACACTCTATCATTGAATGCCTCAAGAAAGGCGCTCACGGCAAGATCATTTGCATAGATCTTTTTCTCTTCGGCCGTGGTTGGTTGTGCTTGATTTGCAACCTCAAACTTGTTCTCGGTCACGACCCACACTTCTCTATTGCTTGACTTGAGGTGTGCGGTCATCTTCACCTTCCAATAGGCAAAGTTGGTGCCATCGAAAGGTGGCGCCTTCTTGGTGTTGTTGACATGAAAATTCAACGCCATTTTGTCACCGTTGGATGTTAAGCCACTCAAATACGGTGCCTCGGCTTTGATACCACTTGAAAGGTCCTAATGGCTAGAGGGGGGTGAATAGCCTATTAAAAAATTCTTGCAACAACACTAAGCACCGGATTAGTAAATAAGATGGCGAAGCTAAATAAGCGATGCTACACTCTAGCTATGGAAGCCACAATTCAATTCTATTGTCTCTAATTCACACAAGGGCTATGTCTCTAGTTTTACTCCTAGGTGATCAAGCAATTCTAACTAAATTACCAACTAGGAGCTAACAAGACTAAGCAACCTACACAAGCTACTCAAACTAACTAACTAAGCACTCTAACAAGATATGCTACTAAGTAATGCAAAGGAGTGCTAGAATACAATACCACCGTTGTCGAGTAGAGGTTGTGGCCAATCACCGTGTACAAGAAATCTCCAACGAGCAAGAACAAATGACACGATGATTTTTCACCGAGGTTCACGTGCTTGCTGGCACGCTAGTCCCCGTTGTGGCGACACACTCACTTGGCGGTTGCTAAGCTTAATGGCGGTGCCAAATCCCCGGTGGGAGCTCAAGCAATCGATCACAAGAGAGGGTCCAACAAGCCCACGAGCAATCCACAAGTGATGCCTTTGGCGTACCTCCAGCGGGGTAAGGCTCAACCCCTCACAAGTCCAGGGTGTGGCCTCGAACAAGCTCCAATCGAGCTCAACACCGCCTCTTGCTCCAAGCCGCTAGGGAACCGGGCAAATTCCCAAGAAAACAAGAATCCCGCGGCTTCTCCAAGGATGAAGTGCCTCTAGATGCAATCACCAATGCAATGCAGTTCTATCACTCTCAATCTCACCAAGAATTCGAGTTATGGATGGAGAGATGAGTGGAGAGGAGTCTCAAATGCTCACAAGCAAGTTAGAGTGTTCAAATGTGCAAGAGAGAGAGCTAGGAACCGGGCAAACCCATATATATAGCCCCACTCACGAGATAGAGCCGTTGGGCGGGGAAGAGGGCTTCGCGGGGTGGCCGGACGCCGCCGACCGGACGCACGCCGGGGTCCGTCGAGGGTCCGGTCGACCTCTACAGTGCTTCCGGTCACAACCGACGGCGCCCGGCCCACGGCCGACCGAGGCTCCTCCGTGCGTCCGGTCCAGCTTCCGGTCGACCACCGGAAGCGTCCGGCCGTCGCTTCCGACCAAAAAGACCCCAAACATGCTCTCTGGGACCCGTGATCGGAGTCATCGGTCGCGTGCGTCCGGTCGCACCCGTGCGTCCGATCGACCTCGCTGCGAGTTCTTCATCTTTGTTGTCGCCTTTGCTTCAACCTTGCTTCACTTCTTGCCTCAAGTTGCCAACACGTCGAAGATGAACACATTATCATATGTGTTAGCTTGTCACGAATGGTTAGGCAAGAATGAAGTTAGATACTCTCATGTCCTAAATGCAATATGCAAAGTCAATTGGACCTAGAAGCACTTCACCAAAGGATTGTCGCGGCATTCCCTCTTGATAGTCGGCTATCTATCCTATAATATGATCACACGCTCTATCGTGTCTTGATCACCGAAAGGAAAACCCTATCAAGTATACCTTTGCCTTGATCTCGGGTTCCTCTCAAGCCGATCATCGAGCTTGACGATCCACCATGTCCATCATCATCGTCCATGTTCATGATCATCATGCTCCTTGTCATCCATCTAATCCTATCTCATAAGTCACACTTAGAGCAAGGGATTAGTCCCACAAGTGTGTCATCAATTTCCAAAACCAAACATGAGATTTCATCTAGCCACAAATTCAAGGGACCTGCAAGGCTAGCTTTGGCTTTGATACAAATCAAACCAATTTGATCTTTGAAATGCCTCTTCCAGTTTGCATAAGTGCATTGTCTATTGTCAAAAATGAGATCATTTCTCATATTCCAGAGAGACCAACAAGCTGTAATAACCACTTCTCTGAAGAAATTTGCACCGAAATCCAGTCTTGCTTGAATGATCATGTCCAAAGGAGGAAGATTTAGATTCCAATTAACACCAAGCACTATCCAGCAGGCTTCGCTAAAGGGACACTCAAAGAACAAGTGCCAAATCGTCTCTTCTGCATTTGAATTACATATTGCATAGGAGTAGCTAGGTAGAATCATATTTTTCCTTTTCAGCATGCTTCTAGTATTTGGTCTATCCTTTAACAACAACTAGAAGAAGAATTTATGTTTCCCTAAGTTAGCACAAGCCCACATCCATTCAAACATAGGAGAGGCAGCTTGAGTTCCTCTTAAGAGTTTGTAAACTTTTTTGATGAGTAAACTGAAGAATTCCATACATAACTCCACAGATCAAAGCTCTCCTCATCCCAATCTTGAATATCCAGCAGTGACTGTAGTAGGTCTAATTCATTGTGAGCTTGTACTGAAAGTGGCAGGAAAAAAATTCTGTTCAATGCCTAGAAAAACTTGATGCCGAAACAGTTTTTCTTCTTGGCAAAAGAAAATAGCCTTGAGAATTTTTCCTTGATGCGGGGGAGCGGTCCAAGAATCGACCAAAAGCAGAATTGATGACCCCTGGCGAGGCGTGCAAACAACGTAGGTTTTAAACTCGGGGAAAAAGCTTGAGGATATCCTTCCACCAAAAGGATCGAATTGGTCTTCTTGCATGTGGGGGTACATTGCTGTTAGCATAAAATTTTTCCAGGTTAGGTGGACCCAAGGCACATCAGCATGATTGTAAAATTTATCCAAGAATTTCATGAGAAGGGCTTTATTTTGGGTTTCAATGTCAATAATTCCCAGACCACCCTCCTCCTTAGATCTACAGGCTGACTCCCAAGCTGCTAAGCATTTTCCTTTTTTGTGTATGTCTCCCCACTCCACAAAGAATGTTTTATGTATCTATCCACTGTTCAATCACTGGGGGATGGAAGAGCAGGTGCACATGTAGAATGTTGGAATGGTTGAGAGAACCAAATTCACCGGTAATAATTTTCCATGATAGGATAGAAACTTGCTGAAGCCAATGGATCTTGCTTCAATTCTCTGAATAACAGGAGCAAAGTCTGCAGCAGAAGGCTTCAAAGTTCCAAGTGGCAATCCCAGATAAGTAAAGGGCATAGACCCAGTTGTGCAGCCAAAAGTCCTTAAGAGATTAATAAGCTTGTCATTCCCAACATTAATTGGAACCATGAATGATTTATTAAAATTTACATGAAGTCGAGCAGAAGAATCTGAGAAAGACCTAAGGAGGCCCTTCAAGCAGAAAAGGGTGCTAGTCTCAAAGAAGGCGGGACAAGCATGGTATCATCTCGCATATTGAATAATTGGATAATCCCCCTCCAAAAGAGTCACTGATTGGATGCTTAATGATACCTTTGTTCCAAGCACTATTGATAATGGATTGAAACAGATCAGCTGCTAGAGCAAATAAAAGTGGAGACAAAGGATCTCCTTGCCTAACACCTCTGAGACATTTAAAAATCTTTCCAGGAATGTCATTTAACAAGATTGAAGAGGTTCTAGAGCTGAGAATTCTTTCTATCCAATTCAACCATTTCACAGAAACCCTTTGCATTTCATTACCTCCAAAATGCATTTATGGTCCACCTTATCAAATGCTTTTTCAAAGTCCAATTTTGAATAGTTCTCCCTTTAATGATAGGCAAATATGTAAGAATTGATAGGCCCATGCAAGACAATCTTGAATAGTTCTCCCTTTAATGAACCCATACTGATTCTTATGTACCAACTTAGTGATGACATTCTATAGTCTAGAAGAAAGAATCACATTTGAGGCATTTAAGACTATAATTCAGTAATGAGATGGGCCTGTAGTCATCAACAGTTGTAGGATTATCCTTTTTGGGTATCGAGTGATGAATGAGTCATTAAGACGGTGAATATCCAAATCATTTGTGCAGAAATCCTTCAGGAATTTGATAAAATCCACCTTAATGATGTGCCAACATTTTTTAATAAAGAAGCCATTAAAATCATCGGTCCAGAGCATGACTATTTGGGAGGGCTTTAACTATCGCTTCAATTTCAGAGTCTGTAAAATTGTCGCAATATGAGCTAACTCTTCCTCATGATTCTGCGGGAGTGTTCCTAGATCATAAGAAATTGTCTTGAACTCGGATGTTCCCATTCTGTTTTTGTATGAGGACGAGCATAATTGTTGTTTGATCATGATCATTGATTATAATCCCATCGAATTTGTCAACCCCCCAATATGTTTCTTTATGTTACTGTGAGTAGCTCTAGCATGAAAAAATGCTATGTTTTCATCTCCTAGAGTGACCCATCTGATGGTGTTTCTCTGCTTCCAGTAAATTCTTTTGTCCTCTAGTAATTTGGTCAAATGAGATTTAACCAAATCTTTGAGAATTATCTCAAAGTTGACAAAGTGGCCTTTGATCCTCAAGACCATCTAACAGAAGTAGGACACATTCTGAGTTATGAATGAGCTTGTTGAGGTTGGATAGGTTCTTTCTCCATTTTCTAATCCCCTGCCCTTCCTTGCTTGAATTTTTCGAAAGTGTTTTGGCAGCATTAGCATAGAAGGCACAAGAATTCCAGTGTAAATCCACAATGTCCAAAAAACTAGGATGGTTGACCCAGTAATTTTCAAACCTGAAATTATTACTGGATGGGATCTTACTGCCAATATTAATCACAAAAGGGATGTGATCGAGAAAGAGGTCTTGCAAGAGGTAAAAGCGAGGTAGAAGGATAGACTGACCTCCAATTATCGGATACAAATACCGGTCAATTTAATAAGAAGTGGATCATCTTGCATGTTGCTCCATGTGAACTGTCTTCCACTAAAGGGGATGTCTATACGATTGAGATCACTGATAGCGTCATTTTGAACATTTGCATTTCTGACAAGTTGCCACCTGGTTTGTTTTCGTCATCCGGGCTTCTATAAAGACTGAAGTCACCTGAAAGAATCCATTCTTCAAAAGAAGACGTATCAAAATTAAGAAGCCAGGTGATGAATGCCATTTTACTAGCTGAGTGCGAAGGACCATAAATATTTATCAGGTGAAATGAGCTATTGTCCAGTAAACAGGTTACTTTCATGGTGATGGCATAACTATTACTATCAAAGACATCACAGTCATAGAGAGAACTATTCCAAGCAATAAAGAGACCTCTTGTTGCACCAACTGAAGGAGCAAAGGTGTAGCTATCAAGATTCCTTGGGCAGAATTTTTTTGTATAAGGAGTATCAAAAGATTCTCTCTTAGTTTCCTGTAGACACATAATATTGCAAGCACTCTCTGTAACCTTATCTCTAATTGCATCCCATTTTTCCAGGGAATTAATTCCCCTCACATTCCAAGTTAGTATCTTATGATTTATGTTGCTACTCATTGGAAAACATCTTGGAAAAATAAGAACTGTATGGGCACACAGTGACCAACGAGAGGATGCACATCACACTAGCAATCAACAAATAATTAACAAAGCACCAACTGCGATAACAAAGAGATAGAGCCAGAGATAAAGCAACATGCACTTAGTACTGCTTAACCATGGTTTTAACAACTTATTCAGATCCACTGACTAGGAGTTGTATCTGATCAACAACCATCTAACATTAAGAGTTTCAATAGCTCTAAACAAACAAGTAAAAGACCCGCACGTAGGCTGGACTGGGCTAGGGGTGCTAAGCACTTATAAAAGTAAAGCAAAATAAGATGCAACGCCAATGGAGGGCACGTTGCAGGCAAGCATCCTTCAGTCGAGATCAACATTGGAGTCCTTCTTCAGGATAGCCGCAGATACAACCTTAGGTTGAATATGAAGGAAGCCTGAGGCAATCCCCTGAACAGCATCAACATTCAGATAAGGAGCTATCTGAGTATCACCAGGTGGCACAATCTCTAGAGGAGTAGAGTTGACAGGGTCTTTCTCCACAGCTATTCCAGGAGCAGAGGGAGCCTTGAGGCCAACATTCTTTGCGGCATGCCTCTTGCTGCGACGAAGGAACTTGTCATCCGGCTTCAACATGATCTTGCGAGCCCTTCTCTTCCTATGTGTAAAGGCATTGGGCATGATCTCCATCAGATCATCTTCATCTAGGGGTGGTATAGGTTCCATAATCTAGGGGGCATAAGGCAGATCAGTCTCAACAAGAGAATAGGATCATCAAAGTAATCAGGGATAATAATACCAGGGTCAATGTCCAAAAGAGATAGACAATAGAAAAAACTTGACCGTGGTGTTTTGATAAAGAAAATTGGTACCTCAGGTTGAACAAGGACCACATCAGTGGAGGTCTTTGCATGAGGCATTGGGAAGAGGACCCTTGACACTGTGTTAGCACCACCACATTCCTAAACCAGAATAGACTTGTGTTTTGGTTCTAGAGCCATTGGGGCCACTTGTAGTTGGTCACCAACAGCTTCTATCCCAGCAATGGCATCAACACCAAGTTCACCTTCACCATGAACATTCATCATAGTATCATGCAGCCCACCAACAGTCTGTCCTTCAACTTGGTCAACCAAGACAAAGACCGAGGCGGGATTGGTTCCACAAAGTTGGTAGGTGCAGGAATCTCCTTTGTTCTAGAAGCTGCAATCCCAGGAGTTGTGTCATTGTTAACCAGGACCACAAAAGTGTCAGGACTTGATTCCAAGGGAGCAGGTGAAGGATTAAAATGATCAGAGAAAATATTTGGTGAGTTCTCACCTGAGTTCTGCTGCACCACACCACCAACAGAGATCCTATCACCCTCAGGATCTTCAACCTAGTACATGTCCTCATCGTGTACACCATGGGATGGACCACCTCCAAACTGATTCAGATCAAGATTGTTGGAACCGGCACCACCTACATTGTAGTCATCAGGGAGCACAGGTCCAGCCCAACCTGGAGCTTAGGGTGGTAAAGGGTGTAGAGGACCCTCAACAACAAAACCTTCCTCATCAGGCAGTTCCACAATGTTATTAAGCTTCAACAAGTGCTTGACCCTTTGTCCCAAGACCTACCCACGATCGTAACCCGGCGATAATCTTAAGCGAATCGGAATCTTAGCACTATCATTCGAGGTAAACTTTACGGATGATCCTTGCAAGAGTACTAGATTCATGCACGTGAACTAGGATGCCAAAACCCGGAAACAACGATTTGCAATGTTCCTCATGCTACGTAGATCCTCGTTAAATCCAATCGGCATAACCCGGGCTTCCCTATCGATATCAAAGGATCTAGCGTTTTGTGCCTCATCATGCTTAACAAAATGCGAGGTGATAGTCTCGCCCAAATTGGAAAAGCAGGACCAATGAACCTTTCCCTACGAAGTGCGCAGAGGCAAATCTAACATAGGCTTCTCCTAGTGCACAAGGATAGATACCGATAGCATGCACTGGTGAACTTCCGAAGCCAAGCATGAAGAGCTTGAAATCTTCCTTTGCAACTAGCGGCTCAAACTTGGCGATGGCTAGGTCTTCGTTGTGAAGCGTGTAGCACCCAGCCATGAACGCTTCTTGACATAGTGGTGGGCAGGGGAGCACGATCGGCAAGCTAGAAGCCATCGGGAAGGTGTGGCTTTGGATCGACGGCAAAATTCGCCATCGTGGGCACCGACGGCAAAGACGACGAGCAGGGTTTTTCTCTTAGTGGCACTGTAGATTGGTTTGGGTTCGGTGGATCGGGAGGCGACTCTAGATTTTTCGCTTAACATTTATATCCGGCCGCTTTTCGACCCTTGATCTTCCCGACTTGCACAGAACCGGCCTATATTCACGCCTTTGAAACCGGGCTTTTCCAAGACACTGGGCCTTCTTATGGCCATAGTTGAAACAAATAAGGCAACGAGTACTAGACTTGCAAACTTTCTTATCATGTCCATGGGCCGGGCAATTGGTGCACCTTTGTTGGGCGGGGTTAACCATAGCTTTCTCCCGCTGGGCTGGTCCGGGGATTTGAAATTTGAATGTGATTGGCTGATCAAAGGGATCCAAAAGAACCGCTTTCTTTGGCGCATCGGCAACATTTAGCCGTTTGTTCAAAGAGTTGGCTTGAGAAGCGGATCTAAGAGAATGGTCTGAAAGCAATTAAGAGCCCGGCCAGATTTTGGAGGAAAAATAATCGGTTTTGTGAAATGATCATAATAATCATTTGGATAATTAATCCTTGTAAAGACCGATTGCTTTTGAGATTGGCCTCCATTTTTAACCACATCAACAAAAAGATTTTTTCAGAGAAGAGGTGGAGGGACCTTTGTAAGCACCGACCGTGGTCCAAGAATTAATTTCCAATTGATTCCAAATTTCTAATTCTTTCATCCAATTAGGACCACCATTGCCCCAAAGGGAGAAAAACACAGCAAAGGATTTGCAAACAAAACTTCTTAATTTGTATATCATAATTCCAACTTGTTTGCAAGAAACCGAGAATTTGAACATCCAATCCGATAAGTGAATGACTTGAAAATCACTAGCAATGCCCCAAAGGCAAGGCGGAGAATGAGACTTCTGATTCCACATTCGGTCGAATGGAGGAGCGTCCAAAGGCGGCCACGAGGAAGAACACATTGCCGAAACTTCGTCGGGGTGATGGGCTTCTTGAGATTCCGATCTACTAACCACGGGCTCAACCCCGGATCAAAGTTGAGATCCGAGAGGTCCGCCATGGAAACCAAATGGCCGAATCGGAGAAGGAGGCCATCGGCCCAAGCAGAGGGGTTGACGTCGGTGGGGGGGGGGAGAGCGGTGGAGAGGGTGGGGAGACCATCCTAAAGTCACTATTTTTTTTTAAACAAACAACAAATTAAAATATATTGCATTCAAGTTATTCAAACGTTTCTCAAGCAATATTTTTATCGATATAATTTTTATGGATTTTTTTTTTTTCTTTTCCAAGTAGAATCCAACCCTTCGGGCAAAGGTGCTATAAAGTGATTTAATTGATTCATCACATGAAACATTCCTACGAGAATTTGGAAAGCTACGAAACAAACCCTTAAAATACGGCTTCTAAGGAGATGGACACATAAGGCCAGTCTCAATGGGGATTTCATAGGCGTTTCATGCACATTAAATAGAGTGTCACATCAGCAAAAAGTCCACTTTTTGCATGAAACTCGAGCGAGAGAGAAGGGAAAAGTTTCATCTTGGTGAAACTCTCTTGGCACGAATACCAACTATCTACGAGTCATGAAATTAAATGCCTATGAAACTACAAGATGAAACTCTCCATTCACTACTACGAATTGAACTTGCATGGTGTTTAGTTTTTATTTTCCGTGGCGGACATTTAGAAAACCGCCCGCGGAAAATAGTTGGCTGGCAGCCCCTCGGCCGGGGAATTAACCGTGGCGGTTATTTTACAATGCCCGCCACGGTTAATCCCCATTAACCGTGGCGGTTTTATTACAATGCCCGCCACGGAAAAGTCCTGAGCTATAAATACAGCCCCAACCTTCTTCTTCCCCACGGGATTTCGCCATTTACTAGGGTTTTGAGCTTCAAAACTCTAGAAAACACCATTTGTGGGGGGAGGTTTTGCCCTTGGTTTGATTGAAGTTTGGCACCGCTGGGGGGTATTTCTCCTCTTTCTCCCCTCTTTCTCTCCCCGGGTGGAGAAAACACCATTTGTGGGGGAGAAACAAGTACTCGAGGACCTTCGGGTGGAGAGGGAGTACCTATGGAACAAGGAAGAGCCTTTTTATGGATGCCATTATAAAAGTGCACTACTCACCAATACCCCGAAAAATGTTTGTTTTCACGAGATAACATCCACATTTTGAAGTCTTTTCGTGGCGTGCCCTTCCGTGCGTGTGCTGTTTCTTTTCCTCCGTTTGAGCTCGACGACACGCGGGCCCGGCACGAAAAATGCACCGATACCCCCGTTTGTTTGACCTTGTGTGCATGGCGGTGGTTGCTTGCTCGCCGCGGGTTGGGGAGCGCGGCCTGCAGCTCTCCGTCCGGCGAAGCGGCCAAGATCGCCATTGCCGCGCCATGCTCAAGAACCCGCCATCCTGGCTGGCCGGACGAGGCCACGAGTCCCACGAGCACCGCCTTCGACTCCGTCCCCGAGAAGCTAGTGCGGGGCGCTGGACCGCTTCATGATGTTCCTCAAAAAGAAAAAAAAAGACCGCTTCATGATCGGGCGCACCACCTGGTGATCGCACACGGGCTCTCCACCATCCGCAAGGCCGGCGTCGTGGCCGTCTTTGCGTGGCGGCGCCGTCTACGAGATGGGCACGCCACGACGAGCTCATGGCCAAGGGCGAGAATGGCACCTACGCCAAGCTGATCCGCATGCGGGGAGCGGGCGCCGAGGCGGCGCTCGTCAACGCCCGCCCGGCGGCGCGGACCTTCGGCGCCCGCAACTCTGTCGGCTCGCCCATCATGACGCGCAATTCATCCCTACGGCCGCTCCCCTACTCCCGCCGCCTCTCCGACTTCTCCACCTCCGACTTGACCTCTCCATCCACGACCCGCACCACCACCACCCGGGCGATTTGCCGACAAGTAGGTCGCGTTCGCCGGCGCAAAGCTCCTTCCTATGTCTCGCCAAGATGAACTCTCCCGAGTGGGCCCTACGTGCTCATCGGCTCCCCCGGGATCCATGGTCCGCGGCTCCTTGGCGCCATCTTCGCCTACATCCTCGGCACCGTGCTCGGCATCTACTACACGCCGGATCCGCGCTACAAGCGCGAGATCGCCAAAATCTGACTACCGCTTATCGGCATGTCCTCGGCGGCGGCGCTGTTCAACACGCGGTGCGACACGTGTTACGGGACAAGGCCGGCGAGAACCTCACCCAGCGTGTGCGCGAGAAGATATTCGCCGCCATGCTCCGCAATGAATCGCTGGTTCGACACCGACGCGAATGCCCGGCCGCGTCGCCGCCGGCGCTCGCGACGACGCCCGAACGTGCGCTCCGCCGCCGGGACCGCATCTCCGTCATCGTCGTAACTCGGCGCTCATGCTCGTCGCCCGCACCACGGGGTTAAATCCTCCGGTGGCGCCTCGCGCTTGTGCTCCCTCGCCGTCGCCAACTGCGACGCCCGGAGGCCACACGAATCGCCGGCGAGGCCGTCGCCAACTGCGCGACCGTGGCGGCGTTCAGCGCGAGCGCAAGATCACGGGGCTGCCGGGGCCAACTCCCGCGGCGGCCCGCTCCGGCGCGCCACGGAAGGGGCGGTCGCCGGGAGCGGCTACGGGCGTGGCGCGCTTCCACGCGGCGGCGGGCCTCGG
Source organism: Hyparrhenia diplandra (assembly GCA_015847255.1). Classification (NCBI taxonomy): domain Eukaryota; kingdom Viridiplantae; phylum Streptophyta; class Magnoliopsida; order Poales; family Poaceae; genus Hyparrhenia; species Hyparrhenia diplandra. Next base: position 118,208 of record JADLZK010000744.1, read on the forward strand.
CGCCGGCGTGGTCGGTGAAGCACGGCATCTCGACTTCTCACACACCATCCGCGTGTTCATGGTGCTCATGGTGTCCGCCAACGGCGCCGCCGAGACGCGCCGCCGGCGCGGACTTCATCAAGGGCGGGCGCGCGATGCGGATCGGTGTTCGAGACCATCGGCCGGAAGAGCGGAGGTGGAGCCCGGCGGCGACGTGGACGCAGCGCCGGCGTGCGGGCGGCCCGAGGGGTGAGTGGAGCTGGCACGTGGACTTCGTTCCATCGCCGTCGCCGGACATCCAGCCGCCGGGCGACCGAGCCTCCGCGGCGCTGCGGGCCGGAAGACGCTAGCGCGGTGGGTCCAGCGGGTGCGGCAAGAGCTTAGTGGCGGCGGTGCAGCGGCGGTTCTACGAGCCCACGCCCGCCGCGTGCTCTGGGGGCAGGGCGCGCGCAAGTACAACCTGCGGCCGGCTGGGCGCGTGGCGAAGTGAACGGTCGGTCCAAGTCCGCCCAAGTCAAGAGCCGAGGGGGCATAGTGGTCATTTTTGCGTGCCGGGCTGCGTGTCCGGAGGCCAAACGGAGGAAAACAAACAACACACGAGACGGAAGGGCACGCACAAAAAGACTTCAAAGTGTGGATGTCATCTGTGAAAACAAACATTTTTCAGGGGGTATTGGTGAGTAGTGCACTTTTTATAATGGCATCCATGAAAAAGGCTCAACAAGGAAGACATTGCCCTTTATAAGCCCGACAACACCACCTCGGACGGCAGCGCCGCAGACCCCTCCTCCTTCTCCCCGGGTGGTGGCGGCGATGGCGATGATGATAACAACGACGATGGTGGCCGAGGTGGCGGAAGTCCTCGTCGAACCCACTTCCGGAAGAACCGGAAGGAGGAGACGGCGACAAGACACCCTGTTACGGTGACGGCGAGAGGACACCTTCTCCTAAGCGTGACAAGGGGGCTCACCGCCCTCCCACGCCGTTCAAGGGCCCAATGGTCGAGGAGGTTTGAGAAAATGTGACGGGTATAGAAACAAAAATACATGGCTAACTTGTACTATGCATTAATTGGTGGCTAATATAGTTCAATTCCACATGCATAGGATTCTCAACACCGCCTCGGAAGCGGTCGGAAGGGACGATGAGGTCGAAGGTTCCCCAAAGCGCCCGAAGAAGAAGAAGCTATCAAAAGAAGATGAGGAAGTTCTTGCTATGACCAACAAATACTTAGATGAGGGAGGCCGGGGAAGGAGCTAGCGGAGCGGAGAAGGAAAAGGACCTCCGATTGGCTAAAAGCGAGAACCCGGGGCCGTGAAGACCGGCAGTACTAGGGTACGTATATGCGTGATAATCTCAACCAAACTTAGCCGGACATATTGCGTATGCGTGCGTAGCTAGAAGATGCTAACGTACATCTCATACGTATAGGAATTATATACCCCATCGGCGGGGGACAATGGGTCAGCCGGGACGCCGAGCACCGGTTTGAGCTTGGCAAGTTCATGGTGCCCAAGGGCCCGCTAATCGAGGAAGAGGAGTGGGACACTCGCGCAGGTTCCACCGATTATATCAGATGCGTTGATCGGGGTGAGGAGTTCCATTTCAGGGGTTCCTAAAGAGCTCTTTCACTTGGACTTCGATATTTCACCGCCAATAGGCTTCGACGAAATGTGGCGGTTGCTATGGCGCGGGACCTCGACCAATCCGTTGTCACCCTCTATGCTGCGTGAGTTTGTTTATGCATTACCCGTTCGTACACAACTAATTCTAGCTCTCCGATTCTATAATGACGTGACCACATGTGCTTGCGAGGATGCAAGCATTGATAGCCCGAAACGAAGAACGAGCCAATTGTGTTTCTATGTCCGGCGTATATAGGCGTGGCGGAATTTTCTCATTCTTGGATGGAGAGCGGAGGAACCCGGACCTCAAGAAGCCGGGCAAGGCTGAACAATATAAACACTTTAAAACATTATGCGATGCAAGAGTTAGAGAGATGGCGGACTACATCCGTAAGTGCATGAAGAAGATCAAACGGAGGCCGGTTGTCTCATTGCGGCCCAACATATCAAGTAAGTCAAAAGCAATACTTTCTATTTTTTGAACACTTGGAATCTATTTCTAATCAAATAAAATGGTGTAGCATGGCCGGTATACAAACAACTTGACACATCGGCCCTTTGGATTACTTGGCTAATCTTCCCTCGGGATGGAGCGGCCCTTAAATTTGGACTCGTTGTATGATACGCCAAAAGGCCTCTACAAACATTTTGAAGAGGCCCCTGCAACTGTAAGTCACACGACACTTGTATACTATTTCATACCACAAACTTACGTAAGTCATGACACCGTGGGATTTAAATGCGGGGATTACAAGGATTACTTGAAAGACCCCGAGTCATTAGATCGAGGCGAGCATACGCAAAGAAAAACATAAGGACCAAATGAAGATCGGGCGAGATTACGAGGTATATGCGGCATTACTCTCGTTTGCTCGTCCATATTGAATGGTCTCATAATATTCTAACCATTTTTCGTACATATATCGTGCATGCAAAGGCGTAAGCGACCTTTTGGCAGCAACTTTTGTGTGGTTTCTATGCCTATACGTTCATATCCCGCAGCTGGCGTGTACCGTACTACGTGGCGCGGCCGACAAAGAAAACCACGCCACAATTTTTGGGCGACAGGCTTGGGCGACATGACGTTCAAGAAAATGGTTGGCGCCATCCCGTAGGGGCGTCATTGAGGGCGTTGTGCTACCTACCGGCCATTTCTTCGACCCTACTTGGCGACCTTGCCGTAAACGAGGACTTATGGGAACTACGGGACTGGAGAAATAAGCTAGACATGAAGGACTATATGTGGGATGACCTTGATTTGTAACCTAAACTCTTGATTGATCAATCGATCGTTCGATCGAAGTTTTTGTAAATTGTGATGTGTGGTGATCACTTTTAAACTCTAAGTGCTTAATTGAATGTCCATATTAGTTGAATGTTAACTTGTCATGCATGTTCAAGATTTATGTCAATATTCTCTTATTTTATTATTTAATATGTGGTTTAAATCATAATTTATAATTTTATAATATTTTTGAATTATTTTTTTTATTAATCCTGAATTAATTAACCGTAGCGGGCTTTTAACAAAAACCGCCATGGTTAATAAATTAACCATGGCGGGCACGTAACGATGCCCGCCATGGTTAATCTATTAACCGTGGCGGTTTTTGTTACGCAGCCCGCCACGGTTAATCGATTTTGCATGGCGGGCATGGAGTCCGCCACGGTTAATCGTTCGATTAACCGTGACCCTAGCTCCATGGCGGATCCAATGCCCACCACGGAAAATCGAAAATGCCCGCCACGGAAGTTACATTCTGTAGTAGTGATTGAGAGTAGGGGTTTCATTCAAGTTTCATTTTATTTTTATGACATGATAGTCTTGGAAACAACGAAATGAAACTCACCATTGAGACTGGCCTAAATATAGCTTCTTTGATGAAATTATTACAAAACTATTAATTGAGCCCGGTTCATCGAGCTGTTCCTTTACTCCTCCAAAAACAATTAGAAACAGGTGAAACGACTACCAGCCGGCTTGACCACCTCATGGAACCTATATTTCCTATAATCCCAAAAGATAGAAAAAGCCAAAGCGATAAGAAAGTAAGAAACTATACTAAAGAGTAAAGACGCCCTAGTTTCTCTGTATCGACAGTGGAAAAAAAAGCGTTCCTCCATGATTAAAATGCTGCAGAGCTGCGATGGAGGATGCCAGCTGACAAAGCGAGAGAGGAACTAATCGAGGAAATACCCGCGGGTTGTGGCCCATGCACCTCCTATGCGACTCGCCTGGTAGTTTACATCCAAAAAAGAAGGTCCACACGCGGTCCACACGCTTCGTTGACTCCCCAACTACTGTCCTTCCCCTTGTGATCTGCCACCCTTCAAGAAGCAAAATTGCAGTGACCAAATGCACAAAAAAGACACACATTCAATTAGACTTTGGTCCACCTAAATTTTAATTAAATCAATTTCAAATAAATCTTAACCGTAATAAGTGGTAAGTGTATTTTTTTTAGAACTGTTCATGACAGGCTGCCGGCTATATTAGAACGTAAAATAATCAAAGTGAGAAAATACAAAAGAGCACCGACAAAAAACTACCACGGTTAATAGATTTTACATTGCATTTTTTATAACCGCCATGGTTAATAAAAAACCGCCACGGTTAATCAAAACATTTACCATGATGGTTTTTAAGAACTGTTGTAGCTAATAAAATAGAAATGTCTTGTAAGAGATGTTTTTGTAGTAGTGGGCGTCTCGGTGGAGGCGTGGAGGAGGCCGGTCATCGGCTACTCGTTTGCGTGGAGGAGGTCGCCATCACCGTTGCTCGATCGACACCATCGTCGCCGCTATGCTTGAGGAAGTGGTGGTTGTGCTCGAGGCAGTGGTTGTGCTCTTCTTCTTGAGCCGTTCTTTGGAGGATTAATAATGTGTGACTATGAGAATACACGAAACAGATAGTTCACAAGTGAATGCAATGAAGGAGCTTATTGCATATGAGATGTGACATGGAGTTATGTGATCAATGTGGAGAAGATCAAGACAAGACTTGGCTTCATAGACCGGCTGAAAATGTAAAGGGTAAGTCAAGGTTTTGAAGTGATGGATCGTGAGGCGGTGAAGCTTGTGCAAGACTTGGCACCGATGGACCAATTTAAACCGTGAAGAGTAAGTGAGGTCAAGAATGATGAATCAGTAGGGTCATGTGAAGATATGAAATGATCATATCATTCTTGATCGTGTTGGTGCATGTGTTGTATCGACAATTGTAGGAGATGGAGCGGAGTGGAAATGTGCAAGGCAAAAACATAGCTTATATGACATTTTATTTCACCAGTCATAGGTGAGTAGAGAAGTTTATGACCGGATTTAGGTTTAGTAACCGTACTATTACGAGGGAAAAACTATAATCGCTTTACTCATCTATTGCCACTAATTGTGAGTCTCATTTTATATATACTTTAGGGTCGGTGACTTGGTGAGATGCATGAGAATGCTCAGGAAAAAATATATATATATATATTTTTTTTTTTGCGATAAGAAAAAAATTCATTGATACTAAAAGCAAGTTACATCCTTTCATTACAAAAGTAAACCTTTGTGATATACTTAACTCCGGTGCTATTTTTGGTTTAGTACCTCGAGAGTTAGTGCGTTGAGAAGAGAGAAAAAGGATAACAAATGGGACAATTATCTCTATGGTCCTACAAAAGTCATCTTTTAGGTACAAGACCATTTTTTCAAGGAAAAAGTTTACTTAAACCCCACGAAGTATTGGGCGGTGTCTAACTACAACCACGAACTATAAAGCGGGTAACGAACACATTAAACTTTCTAAAACCGTCTAATCCACCCCCTGGGGCGGTTTTACTAGGCGGTTTTGCTTACATGGCGGACGGGGTGGAGCTGATTTGGCCACAGGTGCTTGGGGAAGCAGCTCATTTCACCGTCATGTGGGTCCCACTCGTCAGCTTCATCTCCCTCCTCCAGCCTGCTTTCCTCCTCCAGGGCAGAGCAACGTCGAGGTGGAAGCTCCTCCATGATGTCGATGTCGATAAATAGATAGTACAGGGAGGTAGCTAGGAGCTGGTCTTGCTGGATATTGAGGACGGGAGGAGACGCTGCAGAGCCGCGCCAGCAACCTCAGCTGCGAGAGCGCGCGCAGGAGGCACTTGTGATGTACGACGGCCTTGGTGGGCGGCGCAGCCACCACGAACGGCGGTGGGCTCACCGGAGAAGAGCGCTTGGGCGCTAGGGACCTCTCGCCTGACGCCAGCGAAAAGGGTCGGGAAGGTAGCTAGGAGGGCGGCAGACGCGTGGTTCCGGGGTCCAAGACGGCGATTGGCGGCCGTAGGGCGGCGAATCGAGGGTCATGGGCGGACGCAAGCACGCCGAGCGGCTAGGGACGACGAAGCGGGTAAGGGCGCAGACGCTGCGGCGCGCGCCCCGGCTGCGGCTGCACACGGTCTGCGTGCACGGACGACGCGGCGGCGGTCGCGGGGAACAGCGGCGGGCGCCATGGCTGCGGCGCGGCGTGACATGAGCGGAAGAGAAATAGAGGGGTGCTTGAGGGCACGCAGGCCACTCGAAGGCCGCGAAGCTCAAGGCTAGGCTTACCACGGTGAAACGGCAACGGGAGACGGGCGAGGTACCACCATGAAGAGCGGCAGGCTAGAGGATGGAGATGAAGGCGACGAGTGGGACCCACATGGCGGTGAGATGAGCTGCGCCCCCAAGCACCCGCGTAGCCAAATCAGCTCCACCCTATCGCCACGTAAGCAAAACCGCCTAGTAAAACCACTCCAAGGGGTGGATTAGACGGTTTTAGAAAGTTTAATGTGTTCGTTACCCGGTTTCAGTGTTTGTGGTTGTAGTTAGACACCATCCAATACTTTAGGGGTTAAGTAGATTTTTTCCTTTTTTTTTCAAAGTTAGCTTTATGACCCTGGAAAAATTTTTTGGTTAGCTCCATAGCCTTCCGTTAGTTTTTGGCACTTAATGGTGTCAAGTGGTGGTAAAAAAGACTATTTTACCCGGAACGGAAAAAAAATGCAAGATTTTTTGTTCCTTTGTATATCTAGAATAAATGAATATATATATATATATATATATATTTTATGAAACAAGGGGTCAAAGCCCCTACTGGAATATATTAGAATTTGGAAAAAATAATGTTGCAAGAATATCTAGTCTAGAATAATATTGTTGTGATCAAACCATATGATCTGTGTTGCGATTTGGTGATCGAAATGCTGCATGCTTAAGTATCTCAAACACAGAAAATCGAGCATGTAGCGAGCTTGGTACCTCATTCTCGCTACTCTGAACTTCTGAACTATGAGCTCGGAACTTGCTATCTATCAAGCGTATCTACAGTCATAAAGTATTGTTTTTTTTTTTGACAAGATAAAGTATTGTTGGATCATTGACTTTCATAAACCTTGCAATCTCGTCCCAGTACCCGTCCTTGTAGCACTGATCATTCGTCGTGGTGGTGCTGGCCTCTGGTAGTTCTGATCGAATGCGATGGTCATCGCCGACGAGTCGAGCAGCTGCGGCCTCTGCTCGATTGCTGCTGGCGCAGGGAAGCGGCTCTTCCAGCGGCCCGGTGGCCCCTAGAACTTCTGGCCATGCACGCCCTCTCTGAAGGAGGCGCCAGCTCAGTGACACTGACGCCTCCTCCGTTCAGCATGCTGCCGATCTGATTCTGTCGGGGCGCACGCCCTCATCGATGCCCGACCACCACTGCACACCCCTCCACGCCGGGCTCCCTCTCATCGATGCCCTGCGCAGGGATGCCGTGAGACAGGCCTGGGTCGGCAGGGGAGGGCCGGCCGTCGGCGGCTTGGCAGCTGCTCGCCAACGACGCCGGGCGAGCGGGGACGGCTGCACCTGGCTGTGGAAGCCGGCCAGGTGGATCTGGCGAATCCAAGGCCGGAGGATCTCTGGGCGGCCCCCACCGCTGGCGGAAGCGACCTGGCCGGCAGGAGCGGCGGCGACGGCGGCTTCCGCCATCGCGCGGGTTTCTTTTTCACGAGGCCGGGTCCGTGCGTCGTGCGTCGTTCGGTGGGTGTGTTTAGTTGATGAAATATTTTTGGGCCGCTACCGCAAAGACTTTTCGTTTGTATTTGATAATTATTGTCCCTATCGCGGACTAACCAGCCAAAAGATTCGCCCTCGCACTTTTCGCCAAACCGTGTAATTTGTTTTTTTTTATTTAACCATATTTAATGCCCCACGATGCGTGCGAAAAGATTCGATGTGACAAGATGTGAAGAATTTTCGGGTTCACTTTTCACCAACCTGAAACACACCCTGAAGGGGTATGCGAGGGGCTAATTTCGACGTTTCACATCTCATTTCGTGGCCAAACTCACACAAGGCCTAATAGACCTGGCAGAACGCCATATAGTTAACAAAAGAGTTTTTCTAGGGCCATAGAGCTAAATTTAAAAAAAAAAAAATCATATGTCTGCGGGGTAACTTCTCCTCAAAGAAAATGTACAGGGTAACTTTTATAGATAATTGTCCCATAACAAATCTGTCGCTGGGCAGAGGTGGTGTATCGGCATTGTTTTTGCTTGTACCGGAGAATGCAGCAGAGAATGTGAATGTGAATGGCTGTAGGAGCTGTGCCTGTGGGCGACTGGGCGTGCTGTACTGGGCGTGCTGGTCTGGTGGCGAGTGCCGGTCCTCTAGACACGGGCACATGCATGCCAGTACTTTATGTGAGAGGGAACCGGGTGGGAACCTGGCTCTGGTGCATGTGAATGTGAGCCACTCGTTTCCAGGAAGCATCCTCGTAATTTCCCAGGGAGAGGGAAATAGGGCATGAAGCTTGGCCTGTTCAGGCGCACGGCAAGAGTGGGCCCATTTGGAAGCCTCCGTCGACGGCGAGGGACTGAGCGCTGCGCTGATCTGCGCTGATTGGTTGACCGCCGCTGCCTGCTTTTCTTTTGCTCTGCTGCCGCCCTGCCGCCCGTTGCCTCTCAAGAACACAAACAGTGCCAGTGGGTAGGAGTAGAGCTTGGACTTGGCCCGAGACATTCGAGGTCGGACCATGACAGCGAATTTTGGCACGACCCAAAGCGGCAACACGAAATATTACGGGTCGCATCGCACACGACACGAACATGAACATGAGCGTCGTGCCATGACTAGGATCTCGGCACGATGGCCCAGCCCGCATTGGGCCGTGCTTGGGCCGGCACGATACGAAAGTGACACATACATACTTCTATTACTCTACAATATAATTTTACAGCATTTGCTATATCGCCTCTCATTTAATACTTAAATAGATTATGAAAATCACTAAAACATCATTGAAATAGTATACACAAGATACATATTTTTATATCATGAACATAAAAAAAAGATAACTAGCAGAGAAATTTTGAGCCCTGCTTGTACCGGTACGACAGTTAGTGCATTGAGAAGAGAGAAAAATGATAACAAATCTATCACTGGGCAGAGGTGGTGTATCGGCATTGTTTTTGCAGCAGAGAATGTGAATGTGCATGGGCTGTATATAGATGTCCAACGGGCGCCCGGTGCCGCCCGCGGCTTTCGCTTTCGGGCTGTGCGGCCTGGTCCGGTCCGTCGTGCCGCGTCGGGCCCGGCCCGGCCGGGCCTCCACCGTGCTTCGGGCCACGCCCCGCCCATGGCTCGGTCCAGGCCGCCGGGCCGCCCGGCATGGCGTGCCATGCGTGCCGGCGGCCCGACATGCCCGGCGAGCGCAGAGGCGACTGAGGCGGCGCCATTGCTGGGGCGGAGGGTCGGAGACGGCTTTCGGCCGAGGGGAGCGGCGCGCGGGAGGGAGGCTGGCGTGGCGACGACCGACCCAGCCGAGGTGGAGCGCCGCCCGCGCGGCCGGAGTCCGGGAGGGAGGCGGTGCGCCGAGGCCGGGGGAGGCCGGGAGGGAGGCGGCATGGCCGGGACGGGGCGCCGCGAGCCGATCGGGCGGATCGGGAGAGGGAGCCTCCGCGTCTCCGGCAAGCCGTGTCTTCGTCGAGAGGTTGGGTGGGAAGCCAGGAAGGAAATGGGATGGGATAAGGTTAGGGTTGGATGGTTGGAAGTCGACTAGGTGGCTGTTGGGCTTGCTCATGGGCTGTTTCATCTTTTTGTGAATTTTTGCTCACTTAGGGCCGCCTTAGGGCCACCATTTCCCAGGACCGGGTCGCACTGCGATGCCACGGCCGGCAAAGGCCCATGGCCTGCTCCCCCGCTATTGGGTCGTGCCACCCGTGGCCCGCTCACACCGGACCGAGCCATGCCTGGTACCGGGCCAAAATCCCGGGTCTCGGACCCGCCACCGCCGCAGGCCAAATGGACATCTATAGGGCTGTAGGAGCTATGGGCGACTAAAGCGTCTTTGGTCTAGTGGCGACCGCCCGGTCCTCTAACCAAGATTAGGCACGGGCCACATGCATGCTAGGGCGGCACGACCGGGCCGTACTTGGACCAAAGAAAAGAAATTATAGTGCCATGTCGGAACGCCGACGTGCTTTCCATGCCTAAAAGGGCACGATCCGAAGCGGCAAGAAGCATGAGAGGGCCGGCCGAGCACGACCCAAATCCCAGCTCTAGATAGGAGGGAAAAAGTCTATATCACTCCTTGACCTTTACTGAGTCCGCTTCATTCCTGAACTATGAAACCATGTATTTGACAGCCCGGCATTTTTTTTGGAATAAATAGGCAATTTAATGAATGATTTAATCCATAAATTAGCAATAAAATTATGATAAATAACTTATGCACAATTAGACTGCAAGTGCAAAAAAAGATAGAAAAGCTAGAGTTTAGGGTTAATTGGATCCATAGTTTTATAAAAGCTGGGCTAGTCAACTTTTTACAGTAAAATTACCTTAACACCCTTATGATTTTATTTTTATCTTGCAACTATGGAAGAAAGAGAGGGCAAAATAGTCTTTTCATTACTAGAAGCTAGAAGAAGATGGGTTCCCTCAGCTTTCCAGATTATGGAATGTACAGTAGGTCTCTGGATTCTAAAAGCCTCTATCATTTTTGTGAATCCAAACCCTGTTGTAAAAAAAATGTTGCATAAAAAGAGAGGATCCTCTCACCATCTCTGTATCGAAGATAATCCGAAAGAAAAAAGATTACAATCAGCTGGAAACGCGCTGTCCCTGCTGAGCAGGGACAGGTATTCAGGAATTGCCAGGCCGAAAAAAAAAAAGCGTTCCCCGTGATTTAAATGCTGCACAGTTTTTTTTTTTTTTTTTTTTTTTTTTTTTGCGAGAAAAATGCTGCCGAGCTGCGATGGAGCATGCCAGCCTACAGAGCAGGGACTATCGAGGAAATGCCCTAATAATAACTCTAATAACAGTCGCCTACAAGGAACTATCAAGTTCACACACGCTTTCTTCACTGCCGCCGACTACTGTCCTCTCCATGTGATCTGACACCCTTCAGGAAACAAAATTGCAGTGACCAAATACACAAAAATGACTGTTTAAAACAAAAACAAAAATTGTTAGAGGACGAGCTCGGTTTGGGAACGTCTCGTGATGTGCGAACATTCGGCGCGGGTTCGATCCCTGGATCCCGTGTTTACCTCACCGGGCTTTCCCCCATGCGAGTGAATCATCTCACTCCAAGAGACTCTCATGTACAATCCTCTGAAACTCAAATCACTCTGCCACCTTAGTTTCTAGCTGCCAGGAGAAACAAATGATGGCCAAATAACAATGAGTTCCAATTCAATAGTCCATTTTTTCATATTGAAAATGCATGGCAGATTAAGCCCTTATGTTCAGTGTTGAAAATGCAAGATGGCAATAACATTCTCGGAATCATTTCGCAGATACTGATCATAGTGTTTCAACATGACTCATAGGCTTATATGGATATACAAAACTCACATACTCAAAACCTATATAGAATGAACTTCCCTTCAACTACAGCAAGCAACTGAATCTCTCAAAATGCAGCATTTACAACAATGTCGGAGTACCAGCATGGTTTCCCCGGCCATCCATCATTACATGCAGAATGCAGTGCACAATACAGGCTACGGAAACGGCATCTGCCTGGAAGAATGGTACACAAATAGTTTGCCATCCTTCCTATTCCGAGGTTCTGCTAAGAAGCATGTACCGTTTTTAATATCGTCAGATTTCCAGACGACGTCTTTTAAAGTCTTGGAAAGGTTCTTGTAGAACTGCAGAGAATTTGAGATTACACATGTAAGTACACACTGTTCATGAAATCAAACTAGTCAGTCACTAGACAAGCAGATGGAAAAGATTAATCAGCTTGTTCAGCTTCTGAACTGTAGTACAAAAATGCATATGATCTTGCCGCATAGTTACCTTATGAAATTCCAGAGTGTCACCTTTTGCTTTCCGGACTTCTACCATGTGAAGAGAGGGTGCAACTTGCAGTATCTGAATCAATATGCATATAAATGTTAAGCAGAAGAAGCTCACAAAAAGAAGATTGCAGTTAAGGAAAAACAATTAAGCTTTACCTCAGTAGCAACATTGAGGTTTCCCTTCCTCCCCTGCCTTTACCTTTTCGAGCCTCAACTGATCACACAATGAAAAAAGAGATCTTTTAGCATGCAGAAAGATATATTTAAAGTTTGTAGTCGTTTCTCTGAGAAGTCATGCTCTCAAGAAAATATTGAAATAATAAGTTATTAGAGTTACGTGCAGGTACCTTGTAATTTTTTTTCTGTACATCAAATCCTAGAGGTTTTGCAGCTTCCTCAATCTTGCGGACAATTTCTTTTGGGAGGACATTTTGATGTAAACCTTGTTTCTCTTTTGAACTCCTGCAGATACAGTGATTAAAAATTAGAGTAGAGACTACATAATAGTTAGGTTGTAAAATCATGATGACCATGATGGAAAATCCTAAACTGAGAAAAAAATTGTAAGTACTGTTGGAACTAGAGTTCTAACTACATAGGCATCTAGAACTAGAATTAGCTTGCAACATCCTTTGTAATTGTGTAAAAAGACTTTTACTGGCATGATTCAAAGAAAACCTAGCGCACACCACACAGGAGGTAATGTCCTTAGAAATTCTAGGTTACTACAGAGCACTCAGGAACATCCTTTACCTGCTCTGAGTCAAATAAGTTTCAAGGTTTAGGCCAGCTGACATTGAAATCAGTTCGAATGCGTTCAGAGCTACTGGTTCTTCTTCTTTCTTTTCTGTCACATGGTGCTCCTGAATGATGGCAAATAACAGTTGTAAAACTAGTTGGTAAGTACAATCTTTGATATTATGCATGAGAAGGAAAACAAAAATGCACCATTTACTCACTTCTGAATCATTGAAGACAGCATCCACATCATCCAACGTGGTGTCATATTTTTCATCAAACTCTGGGCGCTTGTAGCCCTTTTTGAACCACTCATCCTCTAATATTTCTGGGATTGTTATTCTCTGCCATGGTTACCAAAATGTGAGTCTAATCCAATGGAGTAAGATAAAATTATGGAGGCTCATTCATTTTGAAAAAAGATTCAGGCTCAGCACATTCTCAACCCATCCTCGACTGGAAGTTGCAAATTTGCAATTTTTACTTACACAATTTTGACATATGTGCATTGCCAAACTGCCTATACTTTTTCTCTAATAGAAAACTGATGTACATTAGGAACTGTGGCTGCATACCGTATGTACATAGGAACTTCTAAAATTTGTGTTAATTTGAGTTACAAGACAAATGCTGGATTGATGGGAATACCATTTAATACTGCATATTGGCAGCATCAGGTAATCTATGAGCCTACTGTGGACACATTATATGGTGAATGCAGATCTGTTCTATTCCATTATCTTAGGATTGTTTCACTAGTATTTTTATTTTCATGCAGTTTCTGTGCTGTGGCATACCGTCATTGGATTTGGATCAAGGATTCTTGTTAATAACCTCTTGGCAGGAAAAGATGTCCATGGTGGAAATGTAAATTCTGCATTTGATATCTGCCAGGAAAAGATGGGTAAAGTCAAATAAGCATGAATAAGCAAGACTGCAGCAGTGACCTAAAAGCCATGAAATTCTCACTTTCTTATACAAAGTCATGAGATTAGAGTCCTCAAATGGCAAATACCCTGCTAGCAGAACAAACAGGATAACTCCACATGACCATAGATCAGCCATTGCACCATCATAGCCTTGATCTTCAAGGACCTATAATGAAGTTGATATAGATATTTAAATAACAGTAATTTTCATAATATGCATTGTTGGTTCATTTTATATACTTTTTTGGCATTACCTCTGGTGCAACATAATTTGGAGTCCCACAAGTTGTGTGCAGCAGTCCATCATCCTGAACAAGATAAAAGAGACAAGAAACATGCTTAAAAATATGTTTGAGGGGTCTGAAGATTTTCAAGCTTGATTGGTTATTTGTTGAGGAAAACATGTGAAGCTCTACCCTGTAATTACTCAAGTATCATTGGTAACTTGGAGGAATACAAGTAAGAAGTCGTTACCTTCATCTGCTGAGATAGTGCACTGAGCCCAAAGTCAGAGACTTTCAGGTTTCCATATGAATCAAGCAGTAAATTTTCAGGCTGCAAGTATCATAGTTTAGATTCTGAATAGAGCTCCCAATTGCATAAACACACACAGACACAGAGAAATTGAGCTCACTTTTAAATCCCGGTGGTACACACCCCTGCTATGACAATAATCAACTGCATTGATTAATTGTTGGAAGTACCTCCTAGCCTCATCTTCCCTCATCCGACCATGGTTAACCTTTACAATGAAGAATAAATTTAATTAATGAAAATCTGTCGGTCATGCATTGAACTCTGTGGGCATGGAAACAGTAAGGTAGTGGGTATAGCAGAAACTACATAAACTGTAATGGGCAACGTGCATATCACTTACAATTGTGTCAAAGAGCTCGCCACCAGTAGCAAATTCTAACACAATGTAGATCTTTGTTTTACTTCCCATCACCTACAGATTAATGAAAAGCATCAATTTCACATGCTCACAGTGAAAAGAAAATGTGTGCACTAAATATTTATGCTAGGAAATATTCTGACTATTCTTTTCTGATCAACGAGGTACCTCGTATATGCGGACAACATTAGGGTGCTTGATCAACTTCATCGTTGAGATTTCCCGCTTAATCTGTGTACAATGAACAATGTAAACATTTCAGCACTAAGGAACTGCTGATTCAATGCTGTCCAAAGTTGCTAAGCCCATAGTAGACTAGTCAAAAGCAGAGACACGTACAGGGGGGACAGAGACAGACCCCCACAATCAACGAGATGTGAAACACCACCAAACTTTAGAAAGAAAACACAGCAATAATTCAAAGTACGTGACCGAAAGCGACCTGACCTGCTCAACCATCTTGTGCTTGAGTACCTTCTCCTTATCTAGGATCTTGATGGCTACGGCCTCGCCGGTCACCGTGTCCCTCGCGAACCTGACCTTTGCGAATGTGCCCTCGCCTATGGTGCGGCCGAGCTCATACTTGCCCACACGTCTCTTCACCTTGGTTGTACTCATTCCCTGCCTTCTCACCCCCTGTGGAACGGAACACCCAGGAGATCGATCAGGAATCTTCTACGCTTGGTCCTGTGGTTTCACTGTCCTGCGTGGAAAAAAAAAATTCAACCAGATCATTACTGGCTTAGTGTACAGCTGACGGTGAAAAAGATGGCAGCAGGATAGATAGACACGAGTTGAATCAGGATGCGTGATACATTCAGCATTCGCTGCTTGTCGTCTACTCATTCGATGAAACCACGGAAGGACAGTGATATGTAGTAGTCAATTCTTATGTTGGCCTGCAGAACTAGAAGGCGCCCAATTGTGAAAGAAAATCCACGACAGTCGACAGGTGAACAGCCGTCTGTTGAGATTGTTTGTTATTCTTCTCCGGCTCTCCCACTCCCCACAGGAAGCATAAGCACGCAAGTCATCAGGAAAATTGGTGAACAATTCAGTTGATGCAAGGGGCTGCTAAGTACCAGGACAAGATCTCACGAAAGGCTCTAAGTCTGTTTTTTTTTTCTCGCTCACTGGAATAATCTAGTAATCAATTGGGAGTCAAAGAGAAGTTAGACCATCCTTTGGCTTTAGCTTTGGCTTTGCATCCTTGGGATCTGGACAGAATATTATGTGGCAATATGCCAGTATCATCAGATCAGACATGATAGTATGGGAACCTAAGTGCAGGCAATCCATTGAATTGAATATTCAGTCAGTCATCCCACCCACAAAGGGTAAGATAGCAGGCAAGTAGCATATTCATATCCATATTCCTGTTGGGCTATTCCTACTCCATTCGTACCAACTACCAAGAGTTGGGCAACAACCACCCCCAAGGCCGAAACATGGTCAGCAGGAAAGGGGGAAAAAAATGCATTTTTCAGGCTGGGGATTGGGAAGGGAGGTGAAGCAGCAGGAGCAGGATGAACGGAGGCAGAAGAAGCTCTGCACTGTAGCAAATGAAGGCTAACAACAGGGAGGTCCGCCAGATTTCAGGTGGTACAAATCCCTCCCCTTGTTGGTATTGGTATTATTTATATATCAATCAATCCAAAGTCCAAACACGAAAAGAAATCCCCTTTTAGTTAGGCCATGGAACTGCAACTCTGAAAAAAAAAGTTAGGAAATCCACTTTTTGTGAATCCAAACACGGAATGGAATTGAGTTCAATTGGGGGAGGGTGGGAAGGAGGGAGGATGAGAATTGAGAGCAACGCAAGGATTAGTTGCAGAGAGGAGAGGGGGTGGGCATCAGGGTAAGCGCAAGCAGCTGGATGGGATGGATGGATGGATGAAGAGGAACTTACAGGCAGGTAGGTAGCTGGTGGCGCTGGAGCTCCGGTAGCTGGATTGATGAACTCGAACCAAGTCAAGTGGGAGGAGCAACGCCGATGTCCTCCTCTATCCTGGTGGCGAAAAGGTTCCCCGGAAGCTGCTGCTGCTGCTGGGTGACGCCTCGCCTCTCGGTGGCAGCAGGCAGACAAGCAGATGCTGTCACGGCCTCTCACGGGAGCAGAGGCTGCAGAGCTTGATGGCTGGCCTCTAGAGGATTGTGGCAGCAGCAAGAGGAGTAGAGGGAGATGGAGCGAGAGGTGGGAGACGAAGAGGAAGGAATGAATGAATTCCAACTGCAATACATCCACCACCACATGGACTGCTGACACAGAAAATGGACCAGCTCCTTCCTGCGTGCCAAGCCTTTCCTGTTGCAGAGAATTTGGGAGAAAAAAAAAAAAAAGAAAAAGGAGTGGCCTGTGATGTCAGTCAGAGGTGGTGGGCAGGGAAGAGGCGACTGGTACGGAACGGAACGGACGGACGGGTGCCATAGTGCCATCGCGCGCCGTCGTGTTCCGCGTGGCGCACTGTGCGTCCATGCGGCGTGCGGTGAGCTGCATGATTGGTGCGTCGCCGTCGCCGTCGCCGGCGTGGAGGGAGCTTTCGTTTTTACTATTATTTATTCACTCGCGACAGGGGAGCGCTGGCCGCTGCTTAATATCTCCGACGGCGACGACGGTGAGGGCGACAGTAGGCTGGATGGACTCTGTGCACGTATGTTGTGCGGAGTCTTCGGGCCTTGGGCGTGATGCTCGCCGTTGCCAACTCACCGTCGTCGTCGTCACCGTCACTGACCGCCGGGAATCTCGCACGCAGATGCATGGCAATCATAACACTGCTGCAGCAGGGCCAAAGAAAACGGAGATTTTTTAAGAAAAAAAAAGAAAGAAAACTGAAATTAGGCTGAAGTCTGAAGAAAAGGAATGAATGGGAAAAAGGACACTTTTTTCTGGTAATAACTGAAATGAATCTAGTGGGAGGAAAAAGAGCTTTTTTTTTTTTGAGATTGAAAAGAGCTTTTTAGGGAAAGCAAACAAACTGAAATGAACCTGAAGGGAATGAAAGTAGATGTTTAATCCGAACACTTAATCAACGCAAAAAAAAAAAAAAGAGTGAACTTTTTAATACAAAAACAGAAGTTATTTTTTTTTCGAAAGCGTATTGTGCACGTAAAATATAGCTTTTTCTAAAAAAAAATGGAGCTTTTTTAAAGAAAAAAAAAAGAATACTGAAATTAGGCTGAAGTCTGAAGAAAAAGGAATGAAGGGGAAAAGGACACTTTTTCTGGTAATAACTGAAATGAATCTAGCGGGAGGAAAAGAGCTTTTTTAGAGAAAGCAAACAAACTGAAATGAACCTGAAGGGAATGAAAGGAGATGTTTAATCCGAACACTTCATCAGCGCCAAAAAAAAAAAAAAAGAACTTTCTTTAATACAAAAAACAGAAGTTATTTTTTTCGAACGCCGTATTGTGCACGTCTTGCATTAAAAAAAGTAGAGCTTTTTTTTAAGAAAAAAAAAAAAAGAAAAACTGAAATTAGGCTGAAGTATGAAGAAGAAAAAGGAATGAAGGGGAAAGGAACACTTTTTTTCTGGTAATAACTGAAATGAACCTAGCGGGAGGAAAAGAGCTTTTAGGGAAAACAAATAAAAAAAGAAATGAACCTGAAGCTGTGTTGAATCCGAACGCTTCATCGCCCCTAAAAAAAGGCAACTTTAATTTTCTTAATAAAACTGAAATTGGCTTCAAGGAAGGGGGAAAGGACAATTTTTATGGTAATAACTGAAATGAACCCGGAAGAAAAGAGCTTTTCAGGGAAAGCAAACAAACTGAAATCAACCTGAAGGAATAAAAGGAGATGTTTAATCCGAACACTTCATCAGTGCAAAAAAAAAGGAATTTTTTAAATAAAAAAACTGAAGTTAGCTTGAAGGAAGGAATAAAAAAAGACCAATTTTTCTGGTAATAACTGAAATGAATATGGTGGAAAAAGAGCATTTTGTTCCTTTAGTCACTAAAGTTTAGTAGCCACCTTTTATGTTTGGTATATTTAAGGGACTAAAAGTGACTCTCTCTTTTTTTTAGAACAAGGGACTAAAAATGACTAAACACTAAAAGTTTAGTCAACCCAACCAAACAGGCTCATGTTTGATCCATTAGAACTGAAAAACTAGGAGCTATTTTTTAGCCAACTAATTTTCAATAGGGGTTGGATCACCTACTAGTAGATAGTTTGATTGCGATTTGAATATGCATATGAACTGGTTTTTTTCCCCTTTGTAGCATCAGCTCGTTTAATTTCTTTACAGCTCGATCCGATCTAGGAGCAGGACTGAAAGAAGCCAGGAGGAATGAACCGTGCATGATGTCGAGTGCGTTGTCGACATCGCGCCACGTACGTACGCACGAACCATGCCGATGGAGGACAAGTGTTTGTGGCGGGACGAGCGCCGGCTCATAAGATTCCTTGTTTCAAACTGTTAACGAATAGCGACCTTGTTTGTTTCCCGGTCCGAGAAACTCGATCATCTGGCCAGACATGCATACATCCTGGCCCGCATCCATCCATGCATTATTCCAGTCCGGATCGACTTGTACTGATCTGCCTGGCACAGCTTACCATTTCCATGTGAGGGACTGCGTGAACCAAACAAGCAAGATCGCATATGTGCTTATCTCGCCATAGATATCATGTATATACATCAACAATACATGCATGCACATTATCCAAACAGGTGTGTACTGGGACGAGACGACGCATAGTTTAATTTGGTGAGTCTGGGAGGAGCCATTTACACTAGCATCTTGAGTCAACACTCTCAATAACACATGAAAACGACTACCCTCTCCATCTCAAAATGTCGGTCGTTTTCGGTTTTGCATCCACAACTTTGACTCGATTTGTACACAATACATGCAACATTTGTATTTTCAATTAAATTTGTTAAAAACCTAGATTCAAAGAATTTGTATCATTGGAAAGTTCTTTTTTAGGAAGCGCATAGCGATAAATATTTTGGAACAGCGGAGTATACGCACACACATTATCACGTATACTCTCAGGCTGTACACACAACCGAGGCCCTACAAACGTACCTAGTACATATACAATCTATCAGTCCAACAATTGTGTCAATTTGGGCCTTGGGCCCTAGGCGGCAGCGGTTGGCCCCCTTCAATTTGGCACATGACAGTTTCCGTCTTCACAACTTTGACTCGATTTGTATGAAATATGTGTAACATTTGTATCTTTAACTAAATTTGTTAAAAACTAGATTCAAGATTTTTACAATGATGCTAATTATGTATGATAAACATTAATATTTTTAATATATAATTTCTCATAGTTATTTTTGGGAAGCGCAAGGGACAAACAATTTGGACAGGGAGAGTATATGCACGCACATTATCACGTATACTCTTAGGCGGTACACACAACCGAGGCCCTACATACGTACTCCGTACAAATATACAATCTGTCAGTCCGACAATTGTGTCAATTCATTCATTCCAAATGCATAACCAGGGTGGTTGCCACCTGCTCAATCAGTGCTGTTTTTATTCGGCTTGCTTGCTGGCCGGCCGGCCTATAGATCCGGCATTATTGGTTGATGAGTACGTACTCCATCAATCTATTTTTATTTACATATCATGTCGTTGGCTTTATTCCAAGTTAAGAATTTGTATCTTTGACAGAGGGATTACCATTAGTTTAAGTACAATCATAAGCGTGTGGCATATATATATACTTCGATGATCAAGCTACTCACAAAAATACTTTATTACACAAAGACAGGAACAACTGTCAAACAACGTTAAACAAAAGTTTGCGTTCTCAATTATTACGGAACGGATTGATCGGAGGTTGGTGATCATTGCTAATTGTATAAATATACATATACAATAATCATTCAGTCTGAGTTACATTACGTAGATACGTGTGACTTTTTATTAATTTATATAGTCAAAACGTACTGCTTACGCGCGGGAACGATTATGAGAGTCACACCAACTAGCTAGTAGCTCATCTCTAGTTTATTATACAAAATGCTATATGCCTTGCTCTCTGTACAAGAACATATATAGAGTAAAGTGTGTCGTTGTCTACTAGGTTCATTATTATTATATATAGCTCACTTTAATAATAATACTCCCTCCATAGTTGAAAAGAAAGATGTTTTGAAAAAGTTTGGGTCAAATATTGGGAACATAAATCATGAATACTCCCTCCATTACGAAATATAAGGCGCCCAGCAGTTTTCGTTTTTTGATTTTTGTAAGGCGTGACATTGGAATCGAGGTGGAGAAAGTAAATGAACGTGGAGCATTGAATAGAATACGATGAATACGGCGTTACATGCATGGGACCTCGTTAAACAGAGCTGTGTGAACGTGGCTCGCTGCCTTCGGCTGGCTGCGCCGCGCTGCCTTTGGCTGCATGCAAACGACGGTTTGCATTCGGCATGCAAACCTTGCATTAATTCTGGCCACGTGGTCCTCTTTCTTCCTTGTTATTTGCAGTTCCTTGGTATTTGGGATACTACCCTATACGTCTTACAAAAAAAGATAGAGGGAGTAACTTATAAGTCATTGAGTTTAGAAATGTGAAAATCATATCAATAGATTTGTCTTGAAAAATACTTTCATAAAAGTATACATATATAATTTTTAATAAATATTTTAATAGAAAAGAGCAGTGAAAGTTGCGCTTTGGAGGCGTGTCGCTCTCCTAAACGTCTTTCTTTTTAACTATGGAGTAGCATATATTTGGTGATGGTTTCTATCTTCCGCAGCTTATAAGTCGGTGATGTTGTTTTGTTATGAAAAACGTATTGTAATGACTAATATGTAACTACTGCTAGCTATGTTACACGATACAATCTGGCCGAGTCCAAATTAAGTCGACAACTCGATCCTCTTGCCCGAGGCCACGTGTCGATATCAATTTGCGTTGTTGCTAGTTGTGTGTGTCGATTCCGGCTAGATTTAGTGGACCCGACGACATGTCGACGGTGATCTTGTCGGCGATGTGAAGGTGACGAGCCGGTGGTGATGACGACGATTGGCGGCGAGGTGGCGTAGATTGATGACGATAGCGAGGTAGCGAGAGAGAGGAAGGAAGGGGCGGCGTGGTCGATGGAGGAGGCGGCGTGGGGCGGCGGGCGCTACGCGCGCCGTGACGGCGGCGCGTGCGTGGCGTGGAGGCCGCCCGCGGCGCGTGGAGGCGCGCGCCCGCGGCGGCGGCGTGGCGGCGTTTGTGGCAGCGGCGTGCGGGGCCGTGGTGGAGGCGGCGCGCGTGCACGGGAGAAGGAGGGAGAGAGAGAGCCTAGAGTTTGGAGAGCTATTGGGAGTTTACCCTTTAATTTATTTCTTCTTAAGATTTAACCGACTACATGCCCCTTGTATTTATAGTCCGAGGGAGACTTGAATGCTAAGAAAGATCTAGAGGTTTCCTTATAGATTGGAATTCCTCTTTTACAAGCAATCTATTTTATTCCCTATTTTATTCCTATCTTTATTCATTAAATATTCCTTACTTAATTGCGGAAACCAGCGGCGGGCGCGCGTTACGGCGGATGATGGCGGCGGCCGGCCGACCGGAGGAAGCGGCTGCCAGTGGCCTTGGGCCCTAGGGCGGCGGCGTTTTCCCCCTTGTTGGGCCCTATTCGGGCGATCCCTTTTGGGTCATGACATTTCTCCCCCTTTCGCCGACAAATAAGCGTCCCTACCGACGCTACCGTCGCTCCCATACTATTGTCGTTGTTGATGAGCCGGACGAAGATGGAGATAGTGACCTTTTGCTGGTTGGAGAACATCCCGTAGCACCTTGTATAAGGTCGTTGTCGATGTTTTACTTAATCCGAGAGCCTACCGGGGTGAACCAGGGCAGTTTGTTCAGGCCTCGATGAACCTGGAGCCCGGGCGGTTTGTTGCGGTGGTGACATTGAGAGCGGGGTTTTTATCTTGGTTCGGGCCCTTGATCAAGGATCGAGTAAAGACCTTTACGCCCGCCGGGGCGTGAGCCTGTTTTTGATTAATGGGGTCAGCCGAGGATCGGCTGTGAAGCTTACAGCGCTTGATCGTGGTCAAGCTTGTGTCCTGTAATTTGCGCTCCCTCCTCTAGAGGTGTTCCTTGGCCGCCTTTTATAGTCTAAGGAGCCAAGAAACTCGCTACGGTCCTAGTCGGATCTGAGAGAGGGTTGTCCGTAGAGGAATCGAACACCCGAACTCTAAACAAGGTAATCCCGACTAGTGTTCTATCCTAGTTACAACAGAAGTCTCCGTAGCTACGCTTCCATTGCCTTCTGGGAGTTGTTTGTGGCCGCAGGCTAGGATAGAACCCTGCGAACAACTCGGTAGAGTTCTTTGGTGATCCTGTATCCACAAGCCCCCCGAGCATCTCAAGGTCGAGTCGTGAGAGTTGTCTTCGCTCTTCTCGGGTGAGGCCTTGATATGGTCTTCAAGATCATCTTACGGAGTGCAATTTTGAAAAAAAGTGCACCCGTAGGGTGTAGCCCCCAAGCTTCTTGCTTTTTGGCACAAAGAATTTTGGAAGGTCTTTGAGTTCTTCTCCTCCGTCCTCGAGTTCTTCTCATCGTCCGGAGCTCTTCTTCCTTGAAAAGGAACCTTGTCCCGCAAGCCCCCGAGCATCTCGGGTTTGAGTCATGAGAGGCTTCGCTCTTCTCGGATGAAGGCTTTGATGCGGTCTTTGTGGTCTTAAATGCACGGCGTGCACTTTTGTTGGAAAAGTGCACCCGTAGGGTGTAGCCCCCGAGCTTCTTGCTTTTTGGCACAAAGAGCTGGAAGGTCTTTGAGTTCTTCTCCTCTCCGTCTTCGAGTTCTTCTCGCCGTCGGAGCTCTTTTTGAAAAAAATCGTGCCACAGGTATCCTGTAGCCCCGAGCATCTAAGAGTTCTTTTTCGTAGATAGAGCTCTTAGAGGTTCTTCATGTTTCCCGGGCATTGGACCATTTCTCTTTTTTCGTGCAATCATGGGAGTCACAATGCGCTTTTACTGCGCTCTGTGTTTTGGGAAGCGTCTGTGCATGGCAGTCATTGCCATAAATTCCATGCTGCGTGATTTGAGGTGACCGCTCCTTTTTTGCTGGTTGCCTCGTCTTCATGGACCCGGTCTATAGGCATGCTGATTCTGCCTATAAATATGGGTCGTCTGGCTTCGGTGAAAAAACCAGATCATCTTCTTCTTCGTATTGTCTCCTCTCCTCTGTAGAATAGCTTCTTCAAGCTTCTGATCCATGGCGGTTGTGGTGTGCGGGCTAGATCAGCCCCCGGGCGTCGTCTTGAGCCTTATGGGGTTCTCTCGCGAAAGTGCCCGATGTCTTGTGAAACAGTAGAAGGGGACTACTCGCGGGCGGCTCCGCTCTTGGGCGTGGCTAGCGGCGGGCGAGGGATGTCTTGTGGCGGGGAAACCCGTGGCTGCATTGTTATCTCCCCGCTCGCCGCTTCGATGATGGGTGGAGTGAACTACTTCAGTTGCTCCTTAGCCCGAAGAAGGCTAAGGTGCTTTCTTGGTCGGCTAGTCGATCCTCATAATGTCCATCGGCTCGAGTTTCTTGGAGAGGATAGCTCCCGCTGCCTAGTTCAAGGGGGTTATCTTTCTCCGCCTTCTTGCCTTTGAGTCTTGAGGGATCGCCGTGGCGCATTCTTGCGGTATTTTGCTCCTTTCTAGGGTGTTGTGCCGGCGAGGGTTCTTTTTCCCTAGGCCGCCAGCTTTGGAACTCGTGGTCCGTTGATTCCCTCAGTATCTTCGGGTTTTTTTTGGGCTTTCGGTACTTACGTGCGCATGCCGACTTCACCGTGGTCTTCTTAGCGCTCTTCGGTGCTTTGAGTTCCCATGCAAGGGTCTTGAATTTTTAGCCAAGATTAGGAAGGATCCTTCCTTTGGCGGTTGAAGTCGACTTGGTGGAGTTTGGAAACAGGTCCTGGCACTCCATCTTCGTCGCTCTTGGATGCGGACTCTGCTGCCTTCTTGGAAGTACTCTTGAGTTGTTGGGCTCTTAGTCTCCTTTGTATCTTGTACGTGGGAGTTCTTGTTGGGATCCCCAAGCACTTGAGTCTTCTTTGTATCTTGTAGGGAATTGTTTCCATGTATCTTGTAATCATTAAGACGTTGAATAAAGAGCTTTTTTCTTATCCAACTTTTGTCTTGCTCTTGAATGATTCTCGATGCGCCTTCGTGCGCAGACTTGTTGCGCTTTTTTGTCCTTTTCTTGTATTTGTTGTGGTCATCTGGGTTGTTCTCCTCAGACGACTTTGTTGAGATTGCGCCTTTAGAGTTCTTCCTTGGGCTTTCTGGCTCTTGTCTTCTTCTTGTAGACTTGTGCCGAGTAGTTTGGAGTCTTGCTCCGTATCATCAGGGTTGTTTCTTCTGATGATTCAGCTTGTCCTCCTGTAGGATTGCTGGAGATAGAATAGGATCTCATCCTTGTGCGCTTCGGGTTGTTTCTTCCTTGGCGCGTCGGCTATCCCGCTTATAGGTCTTGCCGTAGTAGATTGAGTCTTGCTTCGCATTACTTGAGTTTTTTCTTCTGAAGTGTCAGCTTGCCTTCTCTGTAGACTTGGCTGAAGATAGATCTGAAGTCTTCCTCGAGCTCGGGGTTGTTTCTTCTGGAGTATCAGCCCGCCTTCTTCGTAGACTTGGCTGAAGATAGTTGTAGAGGCTTGCTCCGGTTTGTCAGGGTTGTTTTCCTCTGACAGATGACTTGTGTCTTCTTCTTGAGACTTGTCATGATGAGTGGAGGCTTGCCCTTGAGTTCTAGAGTTGTTCTTTCTGGAGTATCAGCTCGTCTTTTCTGTAGACTAGCTGACGTTGGTGGAGTCTTGCTCCTGGTCTTCAGAGTTGTTTCTTCTGAAGTTTCAGCCGCCTTTCTACGTGGACTTTTGAAGATGATTGGGGGCGTGCCCGAGTTGCCGAGGGTTGTTCTCTTCCCGGCATGTGACTTGTGTCTTCTCTTGAGACTTGTCACGATTGTTCGGAGGGTTTCTCCAGGCCATTAGGTTTCTCCTTTAGGCCCTCTAGCGTTGTCTTTTCTTAGACATGCTAGTGTAGTTTGGTGGAGTCATGCTCGAAAAGAGTTGTTCTAACTTCGGGGTTGCCGCTTACGGGCTAGGGCTCTCCCATGCTTTGTCCATGGACTATCACATGACGCCCCTTGTAAGGTTCTCGGTCAGGGCCCATTTAAGTGCATCGGGCGGGATTGAAGGTCAAGATGGTTGGGTTCCTATTTCATAACACTACAATCCATCTTGCCTGGTTTGGGCTGCTCTGCTTTCTGAGAGACTTGTGTGAGATGATGGGTTTCTATTTCACAACACTACACCGTTCACGCCCGATTCGAAAGGCCGTCCGCGTCATTGGACATAGTGGCACTTTCGGACCCTCTATGGCCTCTGCGACCTAGGCGGGCCGATCCCAACGTCCTCTTTTTTCAAGAGTCGAAGTTCACGATCTTCCGCTAGGATTTAAGGTGTGGACGCTATTCCAGAGCTAGGACGTTGCGTGGTTCCACCCTTGGAATTTGACCTCCGTTCGGTGGTCGGGGTTGCCTTCTTTTTGGTCGACTTCTTCTTGTGAAGTGCCAATTCGGGCTATTTGTTCATCTCCCTTGGGAGGCATGCAACTTCACTCTGGGTGACTTCTTTTGGTTGAAGTGCCTGGTAGCCGCGTATTTGGTGACCTTTCCTTTGTTGGATGGTCCAGAGTTCTTCTCGGGCTTGATCTTCTTCTTCTTGAAGTGTCGAGAGTTGTTTTTGCGTTACGCTTCTTCTTTCTTTGCCTTGAGTTCCTCGATTATGGAGAGAACCTTCGAGCTGGCTTATGTGCCAAGAGTTTACGATTTCTTCTCCTTGCATGGTCATCGGCTCATAGGTTCCCGGTCCCAGAACTCCTTTGATGATGTATGGTCCTTCCCATGGGCTAAGCAGTTTGTGCTTGCCTTCCGTCTTTTGATTTCTCTTGAGTACTTGATCTCCTGGGTTGAGTTTTCTTGGACGTGTGCTCTTGTCGTAGTGCCTTCTTAGTCCTTGCAGATATCTTGCGTTCTAGAGGACGGCATTTGATCTGACCTCTTCTGCATAGTCGATTTCTAGTCTTCTTGTCTGTTCTCCTTCTCCTTCTTCAAATTGCTTGATCCTTGGAGAGCTCCATATGAGGTCTCCGGGTAGAGCGACCGACCCGTAGGTTGGGAAGAAAGGAGAGTAGCTTGTTGCTCTGTTGATTTGAGTTCTTAGGCCCTGGGCGACTTTTTGGAAGTTCTTCAATCCATTTGGCTCCGTAGTCTTTGAGTTCTTCATATAGTCTCGTCCGGCAAGGATGAGTCCGTTTGCTCTTTCGACTTGTCCGTTAGCTTGAGGATGTGCCACAGAGGCATAGTCTATCCGTATGCCACAATCTTGTGCCCAATCTTCGAATTCTGCCGCCGTGAATGGTGATCCAAGGTCAGTGATGATCCTGTTGGGCATCCCAAATCTGTGCATGATCTCCTGGATGAACTCGACTGCCTTGGTGGAGCTGAAGGTGACCAATGGCTTGTATTCTATCCATTTGGTGAATTTGTCGATGGCGACGAAGATATATTCGTATCCTCCCTTGGCTCTTTTTAGTGGTCCGACTTGATCCAGTCCCCAGCACGAAAAAGGCCATGATGGTGGTATGCATATCAGGTTGTGAGCTGGCACATGTGCTTGTCTTGCAAACATCTGGCATCCTTTGCATCTTTTGACGAGTTCTTCTGCGTCTTTGAGAGCTGTTGGCCAGTAGTATCCAGTTCTGAATGCTTTCCCCACGAGGGTTCTTTTTGGTGGTTTTCGCAAAGATCCGAGTGGATTTCTTGGAGGATGTCTTTTCCTTCTTGAGCTTATGCATTTGAGCGGTACTCCTCGATGATCTTTGCTCTCTTGTAAAGCTTGTCCCCGATGAGCACGTAGTTCTTGCTTCTTCTCAAGATCCTGGTTGCTTCAGCTTTGTCGTCGGGTAGCGTCTTGTTCGTGATGAAGTTAATGATGTCTTCGATCCAGGGAGTTATTCTGCGACCTGGAGAGATTATCATTACTCCGTTTAGAGCTGATTGCTCCATGTTGTCTTCATCTGGGTTCTCCTTGATGGATGGCTTCAGTAGTTCTTCGACGAATACTCCTGGCGGGACTTGGGCTCTGTCAGATCCGAGTTTGGCTAGCACGTCTGCAGCCACTTTCGCATCCCAGAGCACGTGTAGGATTTCTAGGCCTTAGAAGTTCTTTTCCAGCTTAGCATACTTCAAGGCGCAATAGAGGCCCATGTTGTCCTTTATTGAGTCCCAGTCTTTGTTGACTTGGTTGATGACAACAACGGAGTCGCCGTATGCTTGAAGTCTCTTGATTCCCGAGTTCTTGCTATCTTGAGGCCGTGGATGAGTGCTTCATATTCTCGCCTCGTTGTTTGTAGCTTGCCACTTGATCTGCAACACATACTTGAGTTGTCTTCCTTACGGAGATATGAATAAAATCCCGGCTCCTCGCTCCCCTAGCTTCAACGATCCATCGAAGTACATGTTCCAATGCTTCTTGGTGTCGTCGGATATGGGTTGTTGGAGCTTTGTCCATTCTCGCTATGAAGTCCGGAAGTGCACGGGATTTGATTGCTCTTCTTGGGGTGAACTCTAGGTTCAATGCTCCGAGTTCTACCGCTCACTTGGATATGCGCCCTGTTGAATCTCTGTTCCTCAGGATATCGCCTAGTGGTGAATCTGTGACCACCGTGATCTTGTGGTCATCAAAGTAGTGTCGTAGCTTCCTTGATGTGATCATTATGGAATAGAGTAGTTTTTTATGGGGGTATCGAGCCTTAGACTCGGATAGAACCTCGCTCACGTAGTAAAACCGACCTCACGGATTTTTGCCGATATGTCAGGGCTCTTCTCTTTCCACGATGATTCTTTGAACCGACCATCGTGTTTGTTGCCGCTATGTAGAGCAGAGTTCTTCTTGATCCTTTGGAGGTGTTAGGACCGAGCCGACGTAAGGTATTGTTTGAATTCTTCAAATGCCTTGTCTGCGTCATCAGATCCATTCGAACTTTCCCTTGGTCTTGATTAGTTTGAAGAAGGGTAGTCCTTTTTCTCCAAGCTTGGATATAAATCGTTGAGTGCCGCCATACACCCCGTGAGCTTACGGACGTCCTTGATGCTTCGGGGTTGCGTCATATTAGTGATTGCTTTGATTTGCTTGGTGCTAGCTTCAATGCCTCTATTGCTGACCAAGAAACCAAGTAGCTACCCGATGGTACTCCAAATACGCATTTGGTTGGATTGAGCTTCCATTTCCATCTGTTGAGGTTTTTGAAAGTCTCTTCCGTGTCTTGAATCGAGTTTCTAGTTCTCTTGTTTTCACCACCACGTCGTCTACGTATGCTTGCTTCGCATTTTTGCCAATCTGCTCTCCCAAACAAGTCGTAGACGCTCTTTGATACGTTGCTCTCGCGTTCTTCAATCCGAAGGACATTGTTTTGTAGCAAAGAGGGCACCGGGGGGTGATAAAAGAGGTCTTGCTCTCGATCTTCTTTCTTCGGTAGCGATCCGGTGGTATCCTCGAGTAGCAATCCAAGAATGATAGTAGAGCTGATCCTGCCGTGGAGTCCACTATTTGATCAATCCTTGGTAGCCCGAAAGGGTCCTTTGGGCGGTGCTTGTTCAGGTCTGTGTAGTCCACACACATGCGCCTAACGAGGTGTTCTTCTTTTGTACGTAATCTGGGTTGGCGAGCCAATCAGGATGTAGGATTTCTCTGATGAATCCTGCTGCGAGTAGTTTCGCAATCTCCTTCTTGATGGCTTCTTTCTTGTCTGGCGAGAACCTCCTTAGTCTTTGCTTGATGGGTTTGGATCCCATGTTGATGTCAATTACATTGCTCGGCCCGACTCCCTTGGGACACAGGGCATGTCTCGCGGTTTCAGGCGAATATATCTTTGTGTTGCCTTAGGAAGCGGTGGCGCGATTTCCTATTTTGGAGATAGGTGGCGCTAATGATCGCCGTCTTGGATGGATCACCGATCCGTAGGTCGATGTGCTTGACGTCGGCTTCTTAGGGGAATCGAATTGCGCCCGCTTCTTGGCCGGTATCTCGAGTTCTTCCGGATTTGTCTCCCCTACCATCCGGTTGAGTTCCTTTTTCTCTCAGAGCTCTCCTGTCTTGTTCGTGATTTCCACGGCTTGTACATCGCACTTTCGAAAGCTTTCTTGAGGTCCCCTTTGATGGAGAGAACCCCAAACGGGCGCCGACATCTTTAGCGAGAAGATACGGGTAGTGTGGAATAGCCATGAATTTTTTGCGATAGCGTGTCTTCCCATGATGGCATGATATGGTGACTCGAGATCCGCCACTTCGAACTTGATGTACTCTGTCCGGTAGTTGGATGGGAATCCAAATGTGACTGGCAAGGTGACTTGTCCGATTGGTATGGCTGCTCTTCCAGGTACTATCCCATAGAAGGGAGTGTTGGAGGGAGCGATCAATCCGGAGAGGTCTAGTCCCATCTTGTCCAGTGTTTTCGAGAATATGATGTTCAGCCCCTCGCTCCTCCGTCGATCAACACCTTGGTAATCGGCATTACTACAGCTATCGTGGGTTCTAGTACCAAGGGATACAAAGGGCGGCGTTGCCTACACTTGTCCATTGATCCTCCCGGTGAATTGAATCGGGTATTGGGACCAATTGAGGTAGCGTGGCGTTATGGCTCTCGGCTGCCATGATTGATCGGAGTGCTAGCTTATCTTGTCTCTTTCTCTTTGATCCGGGTACTCCAGAGAATATGACGTTCAAAGATCTCGTTGTTGCTTGAAATCTCCTGTCTTTGGCTCTTCGCTAGCCTCTTCTCTATTTTCTTGATTGTTCCCCTTTTGAGTAGACCGGTTTCCTCCCTTGTACTTCTCCCGGAATGTAGAACGAGGTTCGGCGTGTCTTTGTGCTCGGGGTGGTAGATGCGGGGTAGATCTTCTAGCTTGATGTTGCTTCATTCCTGTCACCATTGTGGTTGTTGTTGTTGAAACTTTGTTTGTAGGGCTTCTTTGACTTTTTCGCCATTCGCGGCGGTGTTGTGCGGTCCTCGCTTCTTTTGCTATTGAGAGTTGTTTTGCTCCTTCTTCGGGCCTTCCGAGCTCTTCCTTTCTGGAAAACGATTTCAGGTTCTTTCTTCAGCTCCGATCATCTTCTCAACAAGTAGCTTGAACTTTCGTTTGTCCTCGGGTTGTCTTTGTAGAAGTCCGAGAAGCGCCACCTTGAGAAGATTCCATTGCCGATGGCTTCTATCACTTCTCTTTTGGTGATATCATGCACTTGGGATCTCATCTCCCCAAATCTTCGGTAGTAATCTCTGAAGGATTCTCCTTGTTTTTGCTTGAGGCTTTTATTTCAGCTTGAGTAATAGGATGGGTGATGATCCCCGCAAAGTTCTTTCTTAACGTTTTCTCGCAAGTCTTCCTAGTATCCGATTGAGCCCTCTTCGATCTTGTCGAACCATTGGAGCGGTAGAGCTTCTAGGGCCATGGGAAAGAAGACGGCTTTTGCGTCATCATCTCCTCCAGCCAGCTCAATGGATTGTGAGTAGACTCGAGCCCCTTTATGCGGGCTCTATTTTCCCATCATACTTTGAGTGGTTTGAAGGTTTGAACCGGGGGTAGCTTGACCTCTTGCGTCTTTCCACGAAGCAAGGAAACCTGTCGTAGCTTTCCGTCGTTCTTTCTTCAAGTCTTCCTGAGGTTCTTCCTCCTCTTGAGTGAGTTTCCGCAGGTCGATATGTTGACTCTGCGACTTCTTCTCGTCATTTGGGTCTTGGAGCGGGGCTTTCCCTCGGGGGTCTCGGCATCGTCCACCATCCCTCGGGGTGGCACGGAGTTCTTGGAATCCTACGTCCTGCTCGGCCTCTCGAAGACATTGGACCGACTTCTAGGTGCATGAGAGCTGTTCGCCCTTATTTGTGACATTCTAGGATCTCTTTCACGGGTAGCCTTTTCCAAGGCCTCCTTGATGAGCCTCTCCTCGTCGTTTAGATCATCCGCAGTCTTCAGCGGTCAATCAACCCTGTAGCCTTTCCCGAGTAGCTTCTTTGGTTGTCCTCCGCTTCTCTTTCGGATTTGATCTTTTTGTACTCGTGCAGATCGGCTTGATACTTGTTCATGGCTTGCGTGCGTGTATTCGCTCTGATTCGGCGTCCTCCCTTTAGCTTGTTTCTCTTCAGCCTTTCTTGGCGTTGGTGTTCTCCTTCGTCTTCAAAGGTTCTTTCGTCCCG
Source organism: Hyparrhenia diplandra (assembly GCA_015847255.1). Lineage (NCBI taxonomy): Eukaryota > Viridiplantae > Streptophyta > Magnoliopsida > Poales > Poaceae > Hyparrhenia > Hyparrhenia diplandra. Next base: position 149,879 of record JADLZK010000744.1, read on the forward strand.
AGATGTTGGATAGGCCTTCGTCAATGGACGATGTCGAGGGGGCATCGGGCGGTTAAGCGGGGGCGCGGCTGCGGCCACCATAAAGATTTCCTTAGCGGGTGTAGCCTTGGGCGCCACTCCTTCCGTCGGGGTAGATCTTGCGATGTTGGTCTTCCCCGGTCATCTCCGTTGCACGACGGTCGGCCTTGATGAGGGTTCTTGGCGATGGATGATACATTCCTCCGGGGTTCTTGTCAAGATGGGCCCTCTTTGTGCGCCCTCAAAGGAATTTCCGGCCTTCTCTTGAGAGTTGTCTTGGCGCTTCTTGAATACGTGAGCGGGGTTGCGTAGTCGGTTGGGAGCTGGAAGGTAGTCGGGTTTGGCGTCGAATCGTTTCGAATTCGCCTTCTTTCTCCGAGTCGAGGTAGCCTTGGTCGAAAAAGTTTCGAGTTGGAGTTGCTTCCCTTATCTGAGTCGGAGTAGGAGTTGTGCTTCGAGTTGCTCTCGGAAGTCGTACTCAAGCCCACGGTTGTCCACCTTTCGAGTTGGCCGGGTTCAGGCCTTCTGCGTGGTTCTCGAGCAAGCGAACTTGTTCTCCGTCTTCGAGGCGGTTTCGGTAAGAGCGTCGATTCTTTGGAGCTTCTCGGCGAGTTACGGTTCTTGGCTTTGGATTCCTCGATGATGCGGCCGAAGTCTTGCCGTCGTTGTCGATCTCGCAAGCCCATGTTCGAAGATGATCGTCTTCCTCGCCGGTGAGCTCATGATGTCATGGTCCCCGGACTCTTGTCTGAAAGTCGATGAGAGCCCCTACGGCGCGCCCGGTATCGATGTTTTCTGACCGAGCACGCCACGGGGTGAACCGGGCATTTGTTCGGGCCTCGATGAACACGGAGCCGGGCGGTTTGTTGCGCGGTGACATTGAGAGCGGGGTTTTTTTATCTTTGGTTCGGGACCTCGATCAAGGATCGAGTAAAGACCTTTACGTCCGGTCGGCGTGAGCCTGTTTTTGATTGATGGGGTTAGCCGAGGATCATTTTGGTGAAACTCCGCTTGATCGTGGTCAAGCTTGTGTCCTGTAATTTGCACTCCCTCCTCTACGAGGTGTTCCTTGGCCGCCTTTTATAGTCTAAGAGGAGCCAAGGAACTCGCCTACGATCCTAGTCGGATCTGAGAGAGGGTTGTCCGTAGAGGAATCGAACACCCGAACTCTAAACAAGGTAATCCCGACTAGTGTTCTATCTAGTTACAACGAGAAGCCTCCATAGCTACGCTTCCATTGCCTTCAGGGAGTTGTTTGTGGCGCGGGCTAGGATAGAACCCCGCGAACAACTTCGGTAGAGTTCTTTGGTGATCCCTGTATCCACGATCGTGGCGTAGTAATGATAGTTGCCGAGGAAGACAATCTCTATTCTTTGGAGCCAAGGTGTTGCTCCCTGGTTGGAGCTTGATGGTTTTCGCGCGATGCGGCGGGGTCGTCGTCCATTTGTGTTGCCGGTGATGAAGGATGGGAGCCTCACGGGGTAGTGATGAAGTCGGCGAGGTAGGGGGTTGGCGTGGGTGGTATGTACCTCATGTCGTTGCGGTGAAGCTTCGCAAGTCGAAGCTTATTGGAGACCTCATAGGAGACGGGGGCGCGAGAACCGGTGGGCTTAATTGCATCCTCATGCCTAATGCAGGTAGGGCGCCTCGTGGTGCATTGCAGCCCAAGGCTTGTTGGCGTAGTCGTCTTTGGCGTAGATGTTGTCGCGAACGAGGGAGCTAATCGATTTGGCTCACGGCGTCGTCCCGGCTGCCATAGCCGAGTAGTCAATGACGCGATGGTTGTTGGTGTCGTCGTTGAAGGACGTCCCAAAACCGCGAGTGAAATACCATGGTGCGGTGTCTCCGTTCTCCCGTGGCGCCTTGGTGATGCGGGAGGAGCCAAATAAAGAGGAGTGCCGTCGTCGAGGATGGCGGCCGTGTACTGATGTTCCGCTGGCGTGGAGTCGATGGTGTCGCCTTTCTTGGAGCCGCAGCTTGATTGATGGTGTTCGCCACCATTGTCAATGTCGGCGAATGTCCAGGCGGTATAGTAGATCGTCTTCGCCGAAGGTTGGCAAGTGAATGACCGTCTTCTTGGTGGTGCACGGGGGCGTCGGTGTTCTCATCGGTCGTGGCGCCCATGCGGGAACGCCGGAGTTGCCGGTCGTCGAGGTTGGCCGCGAGCGGGTCATCGTGGTTCATGCCCTTGTAGTTGTTGTCGATGGTAGGCATGGCGAAGAGGTAGTCGACGTCAGGGGGAACGTCATTGGCGTTGGCGTCCTTGAGGACGTCATTGCCGTTCATGGCGCCCATGGTAGCGTCGTCGTCGTTGTCGATGCCGGAAACACGTTGTAGCTAGCAACGCGTCAAGCGTGATGTCGAGGATGTTGTTGACGCCGGGAAGGTGTCGTTGTTCTCGTCGATGATGCCGGTGTCGAAGACGTCTTGGTTGACGACGTCGAGTGACATCGTAGTAGCATGGGTGATGGAGGTAGAAGCTCCTTGTTGATTGGGATGGACTTGCCCGGTGGTGTGGAGCGTGTGATGTCTGGTCGGCGAAGTTGTTGTCGTTGTTGTTCATGTTGCCGTTGTTGTCCGGGATGTCGTGGGACGTCGAGGTTGAGATTGGCGACGTCGGGCGTCGACGCCAGCGACGTCGTTGAGTCATCCTTGTTGGCACTCGGATATTCCCAATTTCAAAGATGATGTTGGTAGTGACCGAGGAACTTATCCGTGCCATTGTAGTAGTCGTGAGACGTTGGCCTAGTTGGGTAGGCTTTTTCGTCGAACGTGGTGGTGGACATCGGTGGTAGCCTCGGTTCGATCGATCTCGGATAGCAAGCGGGGGCGCCCATGGGGTTGACGTGGCTGGTGCTCGCCGTGGAGGGGACGACGTCGGCGGCGCCCTGGGAGACACCGTTGTTGTCGGTGGCGTCCGTGGTAGTAGCGTCGTCGAGGGAGTCGCCCAGCGGCATGATCGCGGCCGCCGGCGTTGCCAACAGCGTGTCGTTGATGTTGGCATCGCCCGTAGGGTTGTCGCCCCTGGTGGTCGTCATAGCGGCTGGTCGAGCTTCTCCGGGAGGGCGGTGAAGTTGGCTTGCATCTCCCTCCGAGGAGACAAGCAAACTCGCAGATCCCCATCCGAGTTCGGGCGATCTTGTGGCTGTCCATCCGATCTTGGCGTTGGTGGTGGTCGGAAGCCGCCGGTGGTGGGAATCGCCCCGTCTCGGATACTACCGGCCGACTCCGCTAGATTGGGCCGGAATTGACACCTAATTGACAACCGATGAAGCGAGGGGAGCGGTGACGGGCGGCAGCGGGAGGGGAGGCGCGTTCCGGCGGGCTGGGGGCGGCGGGGGGAAGGAGACCGACACGGGCGATGTCGACGTGTCGTTGGCCGGCAGCGGCGGTAGAGGTGATGACGATCAGCGGGCGTGATGGTGAAGATGACGCAGCTAATGAAGAACGGAGAGGTAGAAGAAGATGTTGATGACGCACAGCAGCTCCGGGCGGTGACGAGGACTAACGACGGCAAAGACGGCGGTGGCGGGCGCGTGCGCCCAAGCGCGCGGGAGACGACGGCGGCGTGATTAGCGGCGGCGGCGGCGTATGGGTCGGCGCGCACGTCTTGCGAGGGAGGGGAGAGAGAGAGAGAGCCTAGGGTGGAGAGCTGTTGAGAGTTACCCCTTTAATTTATTTCTTCTTAAGATTCAACTAACTACATGCCCCTTTGTCATGACCCAGAAATAGGGCCCGGGGGGACAGGCGACGACAGGCCGCGCAGCCGCCGGCGCCGCCCCTCCAGGCTCGCAGCGCCCCCACCACCGTCCCTCCCTTCCGCGGATTCTTCGGCAATTAATTCGAAATAAAGGGAGGAAAATATCTAGGATTATCTTTAGGTGTTTTGGTGTGCAAGGGGATATCTCATCTATAAGGGAGACCCTTATTAGGAAATAAATAAATAGGATATGCTTGTAAAAGGTATTCCAATCTATAAGGAAAACTTTAGAGAGATTGCTTGAGATACAAGTCCCACTAGCGGGCTATAAAAGTAAGGGTGCAGAATCTTTCGGGGCAACAAGCAAATAAAAAGAAAATTTATCCCAATCCCCCGCCTCCTCTCCTCCCTCACGCGCGCCCCCCTGCCCCCGCTGCCGCCGCCACCACCACCCCGCCCCGCTTCCCGCCACATAGATCGCGCCGCCCGCCCGCTGGCGCGCGGCCGCCGCCGCCGCCCCCTTCTCTTTTCCTCGCCGCGACCACCACCATCCACGGTCGGTTCCGCCCAATCTAGCTGGGTTCCCGACAACCGGGTATCCGGGAGACCACTACAATCCACCCAAGACCATGGACAACGACTCAAAGAAGAAGCCAAGAACTTGAGGAACAGTTTACCAAATTCGACAGTGAAGGCCGGACAAGATCGAGAATAAACTTTCGATCCTCTCCGACGATGATCCAAAGCAGCGATCAAGCGCCGCCAACAGCTTCAGGACGCCGATCTTGAGATGAAGACGCTGTTGGAATCGGGCAGCCCGCGACTTCATCAAGAAGCGGACCGACGGCAAGCGTAACCGGATGATCAAGTCACCGCACCGATCCGAGAACCTCGATGAAGGGCTAATTGGGGACGGCCGGGCGCCGAGGGGGCACCACCGACAGGCGCAGCGCCGCCCCACCTCCGCCGGACACCTTCCTGTGTCTCGCTCCTTGCTTGCACAAACCGCCCTTCCCCACGCACGATGGCAAGGAGGATCCTCTCCCATGGATCAACCGGGCCGCGAGCAATTCTTCAGGGACATGGTACGCCAAATGTAACAAGTCCGGTATGCTTCCTATCATCTCACGGGGGAGCCCAAGAATGGTACATGAGGCTATCCCAGAGAAACCAGTGGCAGATTGGGCGAAGCTTTGCCCAAGATGTCAACGAGCGCTTCGACCAACTGAACGGGCGAACCGGCCGGGCGAGCCGGGTATCGCTAAGGAAGACGTGCACCATCGACGAGTACATAGAGCAGTTCCCGGTGCACGTGGCGCGTGCAGGCCACCTCGACGACAAGAAGCAGGTGAACATCTACACAAAGAGGCTTGGGCGAACCGCTCAAGACGTCGAAGATGCAGAATCCAAGGACATGGAGGTCGCCATGTCTCTCACCACGGGCATACGGCGACACCTCGCCATCCTCAACAACACCGGCAAGCCGGGACAGGTGGGGGCCAGGCGCCGCGCGCTGTGGCCCCTATTTGGCCGCCCCAGCGCCCCTCTTCGGCCGGCAAAGAACGACTCGGCGTTCAAGTGGTCGGACACAGGAGGAGATGACAGAGCGACGCAAAGTCTGGACTATGCTTCAATTGTGGCGAGCCGTTCACACGGGGTCACAAGTGCAAGCACCTCTTCGACATTCACGATCTTCAACAACTACACCGACGACACGGCATCTAACGCCCCACCAGCGGACGCGTCAAAGAGGAGCCGGTTGATCTGAAGGTCCTCATTGGGGACCCCGACTCTCGATGACGTGGTGCTCATTCTCTCTACCTCGTCGGTATGATCTCGGGCACGGGCGTCAACATCATCGTCGACTCGGGAGCAACGCACAACTACGCCGACCCTCGCGCGTGGTGAGCACGGGCAGGCCGGACTCGGCCCGGTGCGTGTGCCGATCACCACCGGCACCTGGGCGCCACTTCTACATGCCGAGCCGCCACCTTCAACGCACCACTACGCCGACGCCAAAGACCTTCGACATCGACGCCTACGCCATGCCACTGGGCGACGACGTCGACGTCATCCTTGGCATGCCTTGGTTGGCAAGCTGACGCGTGACGTGGGACTTCGCGACCCACGAGCTGAAGTACTACCGCGACGGCCGCCCGAGCACGTTCACGTCGGCTCCACCCCCCCGGGCGTAGGGCGCCCATGGCCATGGCCTACTCCAGTCGGGCATCTTCGCCGCATCCGCACACACCGCGACTCGGCTTGGGAAACGTTCGAGGCATGCGGACCGGCTTGGACCTCTACGACACGCCCACCGAGTCTTTGTCCAGCCTACGCCAGCTACATTGAGGATCAGCATTTACGCCGCATCGCCCTCGACGTCACCACAGAGACGCCGCTCCAAAGATGGACACTTGAGGATGGCCTCTTCCTCTTCGACGGCCGATTCTACCTTTGGCTTCCTCTCCACTATTTCCGCACCTGCTGGGAGGCCTTGCTTCAGTGAGCGGAGTTCGCGGGACAAACTTTCTCGCCTTTGGGAGCCTACACGACGGAACAAACTTCCAGGCACCGACCGCCATCCTATTGGGCGGCATATATATGGGCGCGCCACCACGTCGGCCCGGCCGGGTCATCTTCCTCGATGGCATGGATCGCCTCTTCCTCACCGTCGACAATGTCCACATCGGCACGATGCGAGAGGGGTGCCCACCGCTTCGCCCCTCTCGTTCGACGTCGGCTCCTTCATGTATGCGGTACAATGTTGAACTTGGCCGCTACTCCTCCTACTTCCGCCGCGACATCACCATCGCGTCGCTTCCGCTCTTCATCAACGCTCCGCCCCAACGAGCGTTTCTTGTTCCGGAGAGCCCACCCCGCGACATGGTGCATCGGCACCTTGAGGTGGGCGTTCAAGGGAGCTCCTACCGGCGGCCCGTCGCCGGCGGCCTTCGCAGCGGGGCGTCTTTGTTCACGGTACATCTACCACGGCTACATCGGCAACCTCCACTACCTCACGGAGTTTGATCCAAAGCGAACCGAGGGGAGAACATGATCCTCGGGAACCCGGTGCGGTGGTCGACAAATGCGCGAGGTTGAGCTCATCATTCCGGGGGGTGATCTCCACCTAGGTGTGACTAAATGGACTTTCATCCAGTAGCGAGGACGCCGGTCGAGAAAGGGGGGAGATGTCATGACCCAGAAATAGGGCCTGTGGGGACAGGCCGGGCGAGCGCCCGGCGCCCGCCCTCTCAAGCGCCCGCCCGCCGTCCCCTCCCTTCCTGCGGATTCTTCGGCAATTAATTCAGAAATAAAGGGAGGAAAATATCTAGGATTATCTTTAGGCGTTTTGGTGTGCAAGGGGATATCTCATCTATAAGGGAGACCCTTATTAGGAAATAAATAAATAGGATATGCTTGTAAAAGGTATTCCAATCTATAAGAAAACCTTTAGAGAGATCGCTTGAGATACAAGTCCCACTAGCCGGGCTATAAAAGTAAGGGGTCTGTAATCTTTCGGGGCAACAAGCAAATAAAGAAAATTTATCCCAATCCCCTACCTCCTCTCCTCCCTCACCGCGCGCCCCGCCTTACGCCGCCGCCGCCTCCATCAAGGCCGCCGCCCTCGCGCGCCCCGCCATCACAGCGCGCCGTCGCACCGCCGCCCCCCCTCCTCTCTCTTCTTCCTTGCCGCCGACCACCATCCACGTGTCGGGCCCGGCCACCGCACCCTTTGTATTTATAGTCCGAGGGAGACTTGCATGCTAAGAAAGATCTAGAGGTTTCCTTATAGATTGGAATTCCTCTTTTACAAGCAATCTATTTTATTCCCTATTTTATTCCTATCTCTATTCCTTAAATATTCCTTACTTAATTGGAAGCAACCGACGCGGGCGTTCACGGACGATGGCGGCGGAGGGCCGGGAGGAGCCAAGGCCGCCGGGGCCTTGGGCACTAGGCGGCGGCGTTGCCCCCTCCCCCCCCGTTGGGCCCCTATTCCGCGATCCCTTTTTGGGTCATGACAGTGTGTTTGTTGATGATTGAGCTAATTAATCATTTAATTATATAATTAGTTATATATCTTCTTCAAATCATCATCTCTCTCGATGATTCCATTGCCGGTGTGTGGATAAGTGGATTTGTACACGGTGTTTGGTCTTTTTGCTTTGCCTCGATTTAGGTTTCGATCTTGGCGTAGCCAAATATGCATATGCAAGTACGTGTATATATGCAACAAGCTCGATCATGACGATTGTCGTCGCCTGAAGCTGCCCTAGATACGCTGGGGGTCTCGTGAGGGCACAACCTCAGCTTTTGTGTACTTTTTTTTTTTGAAAGACGGCTTTGTGTATGCGTTTAAAGGACATTTCGGCATGCGCTGTACTACGTTCACCGTGGGATCCATTATCGGACGACATGCCCGACGTCCGGACGCGAAGGCGTTCCGACGCGGGCAAGCCACCGGCCCACGGCCCACCACCGTGTTCTTCCCCGCCGCTCCTTCCCCGCCCTCGCAAGCGACGCCGCCACGCCCACTCCCTTCCCACCGGCGGTCGTCCCCTCTCCCTCCTCTCCCCTTCCCCGCCCGATCCAAAGAAGACGGGCGACTCAAACGCAACCTACCGCTACCTCCCTCGTTACGCCCCTTGCCCAGCCCGTCCATGGTGACGCCCGGCCGCAAGGCCGGCCCCACCAAAACCCTAGCCCCGTCCCTCGACGACCCACCGCCAGCGGGCAAAGATCCGGAGGAGGAAGAACATCCAAAAATCACACGTGATGTGAAAGGGAGGAGAGAAGTGGAAGGGAGAGAAGTGAAAGGAAGGAGAGATGCAACCCTAAATCTACATTTGAAACATCCAAAGGCAAATTGTTGAAACATACGTCTCATGGTTGCTTTCAAAACATTCGAAACATGCTTAAGAAAACACTTGAAACACACATTTGAATATGTTGAAACATGCATCCGCTGCTTAAGAAAACAATTGAAACACACATTTGAATATGTCGAAACATACATCCTGGCGCTTAAGAAAACACTTGAAACACACATTTGAATATGTTGAAACATACATCCATTTGCTTAAGAAAACACTTGAAACACACATTTGAATATGTTGAAGCATACATCTGTTGCTTAAGAAAACCCTTGAAACACACATTTGAATATGTTGAAACATACATCTGCTGCATCTGAAACATCCGAAGGCAAATTGTTGAAACATACCGCTGGAACACCAAACATTCTTAAGAAACCCCTTGAAACATACATCTCGCCTGCATTCGAAACATCCGAAGGCAAATTGTTGAAACATACTGCTGGAACACCGAAACATTCTTAAGAAACCCCGAAACACACATCGAAACCGTTGAAACATACATCCGCTACATCTGAAATCCACAATACTGAAACAGCCAAAATTGAAAAAAAAAAATAATCTGAAACATTGTGCTGAAACAGATGAAACACCACGAAGACACTATTGCAACAACACCGAACCAAAAGCAAAACACAGATCGACGAGCTCCATCTCCGGGCGAGCTCCGGCGCCCGCCGCACCCGCCGCTGGTCCTCGAGCTCCGCCCGTTGCTAGCGCGGCGCGCAGGATCCGCCGCCGCGGTCCTTCGGCTCCGTCGTGGTGGCGAGCACGCGGATCTGCCGCCCCGGCACGCTTCGAGGCTCGCTGCCGTCGGGGAGGGCGACCCGCCCGGCAGCGTCGGGTCCGCCCGGTATGGGCGCGACGAGGGCGTCGCGCGCCGGATCCGCCCGGGGTGAGGACGCCCCGCGCCCGGGAGTGGGGAGGGAGGGACGGCGCGGGATTGGGGGAGGGGAGGGAGGGACGGCCGCCATGAACCTCGCCGTGTCGATGCCGAGGAACCACAAGTGGGCGCACGGGATGGGCGAGGCACACGCGAACTCGCATCGAGGTCGGCGCACGGCGGCGAACGGCAGCGAGGTCGGCACGCGGCGGCTTAACGGCAGCGAGGGCGGCGCTGCGGTGGCGAGAGCGAGGGGTCCGCGCGTAGCAGTTGCGAATGGGATAAGGAACGAGTGGAAGAGGAGGGTACGAGAGAAACGAGTGGAGGAGCAGATAGATGGGCCTGGGGAAGACACGAACCCACTAAGCACGCGTTCCGGCACGCTGAGCGCGTCCGGACGTCTGTAAACAAATGTTTCCGATCCATTATTGGAGGTTGCTATCACGCCGACACCTTGGCTGTGCCTTGTACATCCGGCACATGATCGTGCGATCCGTTGATGAGCTGAATGAATATTAAGGGCCCATTTGGTAGAGCTCGAGCTTCAGCCAAAACAATTTTAGTTGTGGCTTGTGCAATGAAACAACCCTTTTTGGGAGTAGAAGGATTCACCGCGTGTTGCAGCGGGTATGAAGGTGGAATATAAATAGGTTAGGATGTTAATCACTAAGAATTTAAGATTATGATGTATAGATGATAATCTAAAAATATTTTAGATAATATATATTTGTAGATCAATGGAGAAAACATATGAATGAGACATTCCTAATAATATATAAAATCAATCAATAATTTAGTTTGTGAATGATGTGACCAAATCCATCCTAATGGAAATATGTATAATCCAAACCTTCCGTGCGTTGCCCACGGATACGAAGGAGAAATCTATGAGTTAAAATATTACTATCACCCTGCTATATTTTTTAGTTTAGTTCAAATAGTGGGGCCTGCCGCTGAATGTCATATATTTTAGTGGGGCTGCTGAGGTGGCATGTTTGCATATCGAGAGAACTCCTTAGTGGAGGTTTCGTGTAGTAGATATGGCTAGCTACATACTCCCTCCATCCCATAGACACCGCCGTCGTTTTGACTTTTGAATCATTCGTTTTATTCAAATTATTTTAACAAATCCTAAAATAAATAAATTATAATTAAAGTATCTCCAATGATAAAATAAGTTATGAAACAATAAATAATATTTATATAAAATTTTCGAATAAGACGGATGGTCAAATAAAATGGCACGAAGTCCAAAACGATAATCTTAATGGGATGGAGAGAGTATATACACCTACTAGTAGGCTGTGCAGCTGGCTCTCGATCGATCTGTCTACACAACAAACTAATGAGTCCTAGTCAGCAGCTCGATCGTGGTCGATCGAGATATCATTAAATACTACCGTGAACGCGCGCGGAGGTGTACGCGTCAGTGTTTTCCTCGTGGGTCATTCATTTGTGCTAATTAATTCAAATCATATCTTCATCCAAATCATCGTCGTGTGTAATAATCCGGGCTAGCCAATGGACATATATGTGGCCAAATCACATGAGTTGCACGTATACATAAATTATAATTAAAAATTTATTAGAGTCTCTTAAAAATTAACATCTATATTCAATGATGCATCAGCTGCAGGGGGTCACATTCTTGGTGAATCTTGTTTATATATATGTTTTCCACGAGAGATCGATCGATCTTTAGCACTAGTAGCCGGCAGCATATATATATGAACTACGACGTCGGCCACTTGCTTGGTCGTCGTCGTCTCGTGGCTTATTACGTATACGTCTGGTTCGACCAAGATCGAGCTGAGAACGAAGATCAGTTTTTGTATATATGCGTGTTGTTGCTCCAGGTGCCAACGTGCCCGGTGTGCCTATCGTTTGTGCAGGTTTGCCACTTGTTTTGGTCTCGTCGTGTGTCTGGCTTATTAAGTTACGTCATGAGAGAAGATCAGTTTTTGTACGCGTGTTGCTCCCGTCCCGGTGCCAATGCGCCCGGTGCAAATCTGTGGAGGTTGGCCACGGCCAGGCTGATTTCTACGTCGTCTACATATATATCTTGCATTGGTATGATTGTTTAGTTACCCAACCAAATAGGCTCATGTTTGATCCATTAGAACCAAAAAAACTAGGAGCTATTTTTAGCTAACTAATTTTCAATAGGGGTTGGATCACCTACTAGTAGATGGTTTGATTGCGATTTGAATATGCATATGAACTGTTTTTCCCCTTTGTAGCATTAGCTCGTTTAATTTCTTGACAGCTTGGACCGATGCCCATAGTCTGAGGCCGACCACCTGGGAGGGGGAGACCCAGCTAGTTGACTGTTTCATGAAGGCGATAAGCGCTGGAGGAGCCAAAGTCCATTCCATGGCAATCCTGACGGCTTGGATGATCTGGATGCAACGGAATGCGGTGGTCTTCAGAAACGAAAGGAAGACATCGACGACTCTGATACGTGAGATAAAAGACATGGCATCCCAATGGGCTATGGCAGGATGTAAGGCACTAAGAAACCCAACAGTTGTAATAAATAGTAGCGAGTAATGCGTTTTTATTTCTTCACCCACGGCATGCTTAGGCTGCCTGGGATGGCACCGCTGGTGCGTGTAAAATGACTACTGCTTCTTACACTTAATGATACTAGGGGAATTCCCATGCGTTTCTGCGAGGAAGTAACGAAGAATGCAATGACCATAACAAAGACTTTCATCGTATCATCTCATCTCGACAGGGGATATGAGGCTAACAGAGAGAATACAAATACCAATGATCCACACGGTGCATCGAGTATTTCCATTCAGACAGATATGAAGACAAAAAATTATATGGAACAAAAAATTGTATGGAACGGAGAATAAATTCATTGGAATACAGATACGTGAGGTCGAATCTCAAAACGTCTAGAAGTCATCTGCTTAGCGCCTGGAGAGAGTCGTTTTGCTAGATGGCCTTCCCCTAATTAAAAAAGAAACAAAATGTGTACCGCTGGACTGCATCCATGCGTTTGTAAATTGAATATAATAAAAAAATTACCGAGGCTTATCTTAGTGTGCGGAGATGCTTCTACCAGTAATCACCAAATCGCTCCACAGATCACGGCCATTGACAAGCGCAAATCATCGACGTTCCGTTCGTCGAAGGTGTACAGCCACCGCCACCCAGCTCGACTCCCCGCTTCTGTGACGCGAAGACGAGCAACTCAGGAGTTTGTGCGACTCTCCGCTGAGCCGTGGAGCAGCCACCGGGACACCGCCAGCGGTATTGACCAAGCAGCACCCGGCCGGACACTCAGCCACCGAGACGAAGCGAAACAGTCTCACGCCAGCCCGGTCCAAATACGCCACCGGCAGAGCAGCTGCAGCGCAAGGACTGGTCAGCTACGCCGCCAAGCCGGCGGAGGGCGCGGGCCCTAGGCTTGCGAGGTGGCGCCGCTGCTGGACAAAGCTGCTACTTAGACCGGAGGCCGACGCCTGGCGGCGGGCGCAGGCTCCAGGGCCGGTGGCGCTCTATACGGGGACCAGGACCTTCGACCTCCCAATGCGACGACATGTATTTGTAGCCTGCCCTACAGCCCTGGAGATCGGCAGGCGGCCGCTTGCCTTCATTACGTTTCGTGCATGCGCATTTCCTCCCACTACGCGTAGCGCATGTCGATGGGAGCTGTGCGCGGAACCCGGAGGTCAGAGGGAGGCGAACATGGCGCAGCTAGAAGAATTTATTTTTGGTGCAGGAGGAACGGACGATTTGGTGCGGTCCATGAAGCGGGAGGGCATCCAGCGAGGGGAGGAAGACGAAGAGGAATAGGTCGGCAGCGAGGATGAAGGGGAAGAGGCCGTCCCGAGAGGAAGACGAAGAAGAATAGGCCAGTAGCGAGGAGGAAGGAGAAGAGGCCGCCTGGACGGAAAAACGGTGATGCCACGTTGGATGCCTATGTGTCACCTCTGCATGTTGAGAGAACTATCATAGTGGGTCTTATCTTTATAGGGGTTATAGATAGATAGATCCATGCCGGGAAACCGGATCTTTCAAAAAAAAAAAAATTCTTGACAGCTTGATCCGATCTAGGAGCAGGACTGAAAGAAGCCAGGAGGAATGAACCATGCATGCATGTCGAGCGCATTGTCGACCTCGCGCCACGCACGCACGAACCATGCCGATCGAGGACAAGTGTTTGAAACTGTTGGCCCTGTTTGGATCCCTGGGCTAGAACTAGTTTGAGCTAGTTTTGGCTCAACTAGCCCTAAAGGGATCCAAACGGGGGCTTGGGACTGGGCTATATGCAACTAGCCATCTCAAAATCACTAGCCAATCCAAGGGGTGCATATTGGGGCTAGTTTGATGGGACCCATAGTTGGAAAGCAACTTTTTCTCCCATCCCACCCGCACTGGATCCGTCGTTCTTCCATCGCTGGCAAGACGACGCGGTCCAGGAGACCGCACGCAGGGCTCCTTCCGCCGCCGCCGCCCCCATCCGGCCCCATCCGCCAAATCCGCCGCCGGGCCACATTCGCCGACCCCGCCGTGAAGGCACGTCCCGCCGCGGGGGAGGAGTGTGTCGAGGCGGCGTCCGGCTTTTGCTCGTCGTCTTCAACGCCACCGGGCATGCCGTGCGCCGCCGCCCCCCTCACCCCCATCCACCGGCCCCGCCGTCAAGGCACGCCCGCACCACCAGAGGGCGCATCAAGGCTGGAGTCCGGATTCTGCTCGTCGCCTTCCTCGCCACTAGCCACCTCCGGCGTCGCCCCGGTTCCAAGTTCCCACTCGCGTTTGCGGCCGCCGCCTCCCCTGTGTGCTGTGCCGCCGGTCCCAAGCCCCGTTCACCATCAGCCCTGCGCCCAGCAATCGTGGATCCAAACTCCTTAGGAAGGAGGCCACACAAGAGTAGCCACACCAAATCATCCTGCTGTAAAATTGTAAATGTGTCAAATAATTGAAAATGTGTATTTATTGTCGGACTAGCCTATGGATCCAAACATCTCTAGGGCTAGAGCCGGTTTGAGGCTAGAAACTCTAGCTCTAGCCCCAGCTAGAGTATCCAAACAGGGCCGTTAACGATTAGCGAGCTTGTTTGCTTCCCAGTCCGAGAAACTCGGTCATCTGGCCAGACATGCATGCATGCATCCCGGACCGGAGTTGGACCGATCCGCTTGGCATAACCTTCTGCTCCCTACTTTTTTTTAAAAAAACATGCAGTTATGGAAAGTGTATCAGTCAAAATATATTATATTTGATCAAGTTTATATAGTAAAAGGTATTAACATTTATGTCTCGAAACAAATTTATTATAAAAATATATTTCATAACTAATCAAATACCTCTTTTGTCTCATAAAATTATTATTATTTTTTTCATATAAGTTTAGTCAAAGGTCACGATGTGTTGACTCCTCAAGATGATGTTTTGTGGAACGGAGGGAGACACATAGTTTAATTTGGTGAGCAGGGGAGGAGCCATTTACACTACTAGTAGCTAGAGTGAACTCTCCATAACACACAAAACGAATTAATATTCCAGTTCGCATTATATATGCACGACATTATCACGTACTCTCGATCAGGCGGTAAACACAACCGAGGCCCTACGTACAGTATGTACGTACGTACAGTACGTATACAATCTTTCATTCCGACATTTATTCGGCTTGCATGCTGGCCGGCCGGCCTATATATAGATCCGGCATTATTGGTTGGTGAGTACGTACTCCATCAATCTGTTTTTATTTACATGTCATGTCGTTGGCTTTATTCCAAGTTAAGAATTTCTATCTTTGACAGAGGGATTACCATTAGTTTAAGTACAATCATAAGCGTGTGGCATATATAGACTTCGATGATCAAGCTACTCATAAAAATACTTTATTACACAAGACAGGAACAACTGTGGAACAACATTAAACAAAAGTTTACGTTCTCAATTATTACGGAACGGATCGATCGGAGGTTGGTGATCATTGTTAATTATTATATATGTACATATACAATAATAATCATTCAGTCTCAGTTACATGACGTAGATACGTGTGAGTTTTAATTAATTTATATAGTCAAAACGTACTGCTTACGCACGGGAACGATTATGAGAATCACACCAACTAGCTAGTAGCTCATCTCTAGTTTATTATACAAAATGCTATATATATGCGTTGCTCTTTGTACAAGAACATATATAAAGTGTGTCGTTGTCTACTAGGTTCATTATTATTATATATAGCTCTCTTTCATAATTATATATATTTGGCTCATGGTTTCTAGCTTTCTACGGCTTATAAATCGCCAATGTTGTTCCGTTACGAGAAAAAAAACATTGTAACATAGCTGATAAGATGGGATGATAAGTTCAAGTAATATACATAGGATGATAGGATGAATAATATGTAACTACTGCAAGCTATCTTAGAGCAACTCCGGTGGGGGCATGTCAATTGAGACCCTAAAATATCATTTGCATGCTGAGATGAAAAAAATTAGGGGCCCAAATTCACTCTCAACTCCAATGGAAAAATCAGATCAGGACCCTAAATCCCGTCTGTCACAGAGAAGGATCGAGCGGAGGGGGCAAATCCGCCCGCGCGCGCATGTCGCCGGGGCCGGCGAGGCCCGTGGCACCCCATGTTCTCGCCCTCCGCGATGGCATGGCGGCGTCCATTCGCCCGTGTCGGTGGTGGCCGGCGTGCGCGATGCGCCGTCGGAGAGGTCCTGGGTGGCCTTGATTCGAGGCGCGGAGGCTGCGGGCGCGCGCCCACCGCCGCCCGTCTTGGCTTTCTTGGGGGAACATGGCGGGCAGGTGGTGGTGGCGCGTGCCTCCTGCGCACGCCCGCCGCCCTCGCCAAGCTTCCCCGACTTGACCCGATGATGGGCGCGCCGGTTTGAGGTTGCCGAGAAACTGCCAGGCGTGGGGTGGTGGACGCAAGAATTGCTCGCTCCACCGGCGGGCGCGGCCATGTGAGAGGAGGATCCCGGCTGGTTGGCGTGCGGCAACGGCGAGGAGCAACGGCTCCCGCTGCCCGACGAGCTGATGCCGCTCACGCGGGCGCGCATCACGCCGCGATGAGTAGCGGGGGTCTTGGCGGCTGGCCGGACCGCTTGAGGGAAGACCGACGGGCGGCGGCGATGAGGTGGTCGGTGTTCATCATGCACACATCGGCGACACGGATCGAACGTGAGCATCCAGCCACGGCCGTCAAGATCGGTCGCCCCGGCCTTCAAGGTGATGCGAGGAGGTGATAATCCTGCTCATCCCAGCGTGGTGTGCGCCGCCGGGCTCCCGAACACCGACCTCTTCCGTCGCGGCTACCACGAACGGCGACGCCACCTCTGGCGAAGATCCACGAGATGGTGACGCGGACGGCGGCTGCCATGGACGGCGACGCCGGACGACGCTCGAAGCTCTTCCGCTGGACCGCGTGCTAGCGGCGGCGGACGAGCTTGCGCCCGCCTTCCGCCGAGACGGCGGCACGGCGGTGTAGAGGAAAGGGGCGAGGGCAGCGGGGTGGACTCGCGCCGCCCCGGCAGGGAATGCGTCGTGGGCGGCGGGCTGGGACGGGGGGGGAAGGGGAAAAGTTGGTGGGACCCATTAGATGGGGGCTTTCCGGATCTGAGGGGTTGAGATTAAAATTTGTGGGGACATGTAAAATAGGGGCCCCAGTAGGGGCTCCATTGGAGTTTGATTTTTTGTCTAAAATCCTAAAATTTGAGGTAGGGGCTCAAGTAGGGTCCTCCATTTGGAGTTGCTCTTACACAGTACAATCTGCTAAGTCCAAATTAAGTCAGCAGCTCTGATCCTCTTGCCCGAGGCCACGTGTCAGTATCCATTTGCGTTGTTGTGCGTTTGTTGATGATTGAGCTATTAATTATCTTATTAGTCATATATCTTCTTCAAATCATCATATCTCTCTGATGATTCCATTGCCAGTGTGTGGATAAGTGGATTTGTACACGGTGTTTGGTCTTTTTGTGCTGTCTCTGATTTAGGT
This sequence comes from Hyparrhenia diplandra, assembly GCA_015847255.1. NCBI lineage: Eukaryota > Viridiplantae > Streptophyta > Magnoliopsida > Poales > Poaceae > Hyparrhenia > Hyparrhenia diplandra. The sequence continues at coordinate 167,332 of JADLZK010000744.1, forward strand.
TTCGTCTTCTTGTAGGCTACAAGTTGTAGCCAACCATGCATATGCAAGTATATATGCAACAAGCTCATGACGGTCGTCCGCCTGAACCTGCCCTAGATACGGCCGGGTCTCGTGAGGGCACAATCTCAGGTAGAGAATTTTTTGAGGGGTCACTCTCCTCGTTTGCCACGCGGTGGGGGCACAATCTCAGCTTGTGTACGTACGTATTTTGTTTTTGAAATACAGGTTGTGTACGTTTAAAAGGACATTTCGGCATGCAGGTGCTGTACTACGTTCTCCGTGGATCCATTATTGGGGGTTGCTATCACGCCGACAGCTTGGCTGTGGCTTGTACGTACATACGGCACATGATCGTGCGATCCGTTGAGCTCAATGAATATTAAGGGCCCATTTTGGTAGAGCTCGAGCTTCAACCAAAACAATTTTAGCTGTGGTTCGTACAGCAACTTTTTGGGTTTAAACAATTTTAGCTGTGGTTCGTACAGCAACTTTTTGGGTTTCAGTTATATCTAGTTAATATATATATATATATATGGCTGGCTACAGTAGTCCTATATATCTACTATACCTGTATTCTAGTACGCCGTGTAGCTGGCTCTCGATCGATCTGTCTACACCACAAACTATTGAGTCCAAGTCAGCAGCTCGATCGTGGTCGATCGAGATATCATTAATTACTACCGTCGACGCGGACTGACACGTACGTACGTGTCACTGTTTGCCTTGTGGATCATTTGTGCTAATTAATTCAAATCATATCTTCATCCAAATCATCGTCGTCTCCAATAATCCGGCCATTTCCAGCCAGCGGACATACATGAGTTGCACGTATATATATAATTATAATTAAAAATTTATTAGAGTCTCTTAATAAATTAACACCTATATATATATCACAGTTGAATGATGCATCAGCTAGCTGCAGCCTGCCGGGGGTCACATTCTTCGTGAATCTTGTTTATACTTTATATATATATATATATATTCTCCACGAGATCGATCTTTAGCACTAGCAGCCGGCAGCATATATATGAACGACGAGACGACGACGGCCACTTGCTTGGTCGTCTCGTGGCTTATTACGTATACGTAAGGATGAAAACGAAACAGAAATATTCGAACCGACCGTTTTCGTTTTTCGACATTTTATTCCGTTTTTAGACATAAAAATTTGTCGGGTTTCAATTGGTTTGAGAACCATTTTCAATTATTTTTTTATACTCTTTAATTGCTAAAATATAGAAATGTTCGGACAAAACCGATTTCGTTTTCTATTTCGTAAGTCCGTTTTTCGGCCGAGTTCGACCGTTTTCATCCTTACGTATACGTCTGGTTCGACCAAGATCGGGCTGAGCACGAAGATCGGTGTTTGTATGCGTCATGCGTGTTGGTCCAGGTGCCAACGTGCCCGGTGCCTATATCTATCTTTATCTGTGCAGGAAAGTTTGGCCACTTGTTTGGTCTCGTCTCGTGGCTGATATCAATTTTATTTTATTCCATATATATTATATACATTTAGTCAAAGTGGTTTATGGAGACACGAAAATAACAGTTATTTAACGCAGCATGGACATCCAAATAAAAATAAAGCTCGCTCATTCATCATGCTCACCATCCCCGGCCCATTTATGCGGATGTATAATATTGGCCCGTTCGCATTCGCATCCCTCCCAATCACGCTCACTGGTGGTGGGTCGGATGCCTGGGGGGCTGGGCCGGCCATTTTGGCCCAGTGAGTGGGTAACGATTTGATCCAATAGGCCCATTCGCCCATTTTTGCTCGTTGCTCATGTATTTATGCACCGCTAGTGAAAAATGGGAACGTCACTGGAAACTGTTTCTGTAACTAAAGGAATTTTTCACGAATTTCACTAATCTTCCTACCATACCTTCTAAGAGCGTAGATATGCATACCAAATTAACTAAGGTATCAGGTAGGCCAATTAACTGAGGTATCACGTATCAAGTCAGCTATTTGCATATCTGTCAGCTCTTTCACCATTGTCAGCTCTCGATATGATCTATCAGCTGGTTAACAAGTTAGTGATACCAAGTTATTCGTCTGCTACATTATTCTCAGGTATCACCTGAAAACTGACATTGAGAACCTATTTCTATTCAGTAAATATGGCTAGTGAGTAAATTAGTTCTGACCTTTTTTTTTTTAATGCAACAAAATTAGCTATGAACTTGCAACTTAACCTTTTGTATCCCAGTTGGGCCTGTTGGCAGTGGCTTCAGAATTAAATTTTGAAAATGTTCTCAAAATAGCTCTTATGAAAAAGTGATGTGTAGTTTTATTACTGATGACTAGAGATGCATTTTCATCACCTTAGTCTTGATGGCGTTACTGCTTATTCCCCAGACTGCCCGCGGAGAGTAAATATGAAGGGGATCAAAATGGCTTTGTTCTATTAATTAAGTAGAACTCTCACTTCTTTGATTCACAAAGTGTCCACTACCTGTGACCCTTGGGGATTAGTAATGGGTAATTCACAACGCTCTTCACATCAGTGGACCATATTGCAGGAGTATTATGATCACCAAGATGCAGATGGTGCAAGTTCTGAACTTGACAATCAAGAATTTCATGGGCGGGGAGAGAATGACTTTCAATTTGGAATGGAGGAAAAATCCCCGCTCCTCCCGGCCGTTGCCCACGGCGGGGTCTCCCACCGTCGCCGCCCGGCCATCCTTGCCCCGGCGCCCCCCAGCCTGGCCCTCCACCTCCACCTCCCCAGCACTCTCCCGCTCTCTGCTCTCTCCCGGGCCCCCCTCGGGACCCTCTCCGTCCGTCCAGCGTTGGCCGCCTTGCTGAGGAGGGCGACCGCTTCGCCTCCGCCGGCGCGGTGCTCCCAGCGTCGGAATGGCTGCATCCGACGGGCCTCTCCCGGATCCGTCGCCCGGACCCCCATCGCCGGGCGGAGTCGGCGCTGCCACCACGGCTCGGGTCTGCGGCCGAGAGGGGAAGGGACCACAGCGTCGAGCTCGCAGCCGGGCGACCGTCGGGGTGGGTGGCGGCGTCCGGAGCCGGCCACCGTCACCTCCGCTGGCCTCCCACCTCGGGCCGTCGTCCCCCGGGCCTCGGGGGGTCCGGCCTCGCTTCGCCGTGGGACTTGCTGCCCGCGAATCCCCGTGAGCTCGGCCGGCGGATCCCCGTCAAGCGGCCAGCCTCCTTCATGGCGCGCCTTTGCCGGCATTTGTCGGTTGATGAGCGCTGCACTGAACCTCGCTCTTGCCCGACGGAGGTCCTTGATGCTTCGTCTCGTGGAGGCGCCTCGGGGCTAAGCTGGCTAACCCGTGTCGCCGGCAAGGGCTGCCACGCCGGCTTCCAGCGGAGCCCCTCGCTCTGGCGATTCTTCCTCCACACCGCCCGCGGTAGGGATGGATGCGGGGCCATGGCTGCTCCGTCGCCTACAACGCCGCCCGGTCGCGCGGCGCGCCGTCGTTGCCGGGCGGCTCGCTACTCAGCGTCGAGGGCGCCCCGGGCGAGGGCGATGCGGGCGCGACGATATCCCGAGCCCGGACGTCCTCATCGCCCGCCCGGTCGCCCCTGCCTTTAGCGGTCTTCCACCTTGTCCCCTTGCCGCGCCCTTCCATCGGGAGAGTCGCTCGGGGGGGGGGCGGCGTCGCGGCATCAGCGGTGGGCGGATGGCGGACGGCGACACAGGGGAGGAAGACCGCCTTCCACTACCGTGCCACCATACCTTGCGGCTATCCGGTCGAGCCTCGGTGGTGGCGCCTACACCTTTGTGAGGGGTGCAGCTTCGCCTCACGCCCGGCTGCCACCCCGTTAGATGGGCGTCGTCGTCGTCGCCCCGGTACCTCCCGAGCCTCGTGTGCTGCGTCGGTCCACGGCCGATGGAGCGCGTGCCGTGCACCGGCGGCTCGGCAAGGTTCAGCGTGTGGCCGTCGGTCGGCGTGGATGGCTTCATGCTTGTCAACGCGCCGCCACCGTCGCCGCCGTGCACCACCTCTCCCGCCGGCGGCTTTTGTCCCGCCCCTACCTAGTCGGCCCCTCTGCTTCAATTGTTTGTCGGTGACCACACGCGCCCGGTGTACCTCTTCGTCCCCCACTTTGTCTCTCCTGCCGTGCGGGGCACGAGCCGGGATTGCGAGACACCGTCGTCAACCTCGGCGGCCTTCTCAAGGCGCCGTGCGAGGATGCGCCTCACCATGGGCGTTGACGGGGGTTGCGGTACTCAGGACACTCCTGGAGTATCGGAGACACCCGCGACCACAATCCGTGTGGGTGAGTTTCTCTGTCCGGCCACCACTTCGACATCGACGACATCGATGACTCAGGCTTCGGTGGAGGATGCCCCCTCGTCGTTAGCGATCGCGGGACGCCGCCGTTGCCGGTGGCGGCACGACGCCGGCGTCGTATGAGACCTTTGAGGGTGGCCGGCCGGTCGGGGGCGGTGCCGCTGGTCATCCCCACCAAGGGATTCCACCACCTACGCAGGTTGCGCCGATCCCTTGGCGGGCGAGTCGCGCAGGTCGCTTGAGCCTCCCGCTTGGGTTGACCCAATGCTTGTGGAGACCGCGGCTTCGAGCTCTGCGCCACGCCTCCTGGTGGACACCTCCCCTACTCCGACGACGATGTCGAGCACGTGACACGGTCAGTCCGGGAGGAGCTGGAGGCGGCGATATGCCTCCCCCTCAACACTCCTCTGCTCAAGGATGGTCCCAGTCTACGCCGCTCCCGCACACCGGTGTCGGTCCATTCTCTGCGGAGGAGTGGACGTATTGCAGCTAAACCGCGCGCCGCCAATGCAACCGTTCAAGCACAAAAGGTGCTGCTTCGTAAGCTCGGCGAGAAGGTCGAGGATGAGGCTGTGGATTCAGAGATTGAGCAGAAGTTCGTGGCTGCCTTTGGGGGCAAGATGACTGAAAAAAGAGGAGCTGTTTCGAGGCCCTCCTCGCGGGTGGGATCGATCTCTCCGCCATGGAGCTCAACATGGCGGGGATCGCGGAAGAGGAGCTCGGCTAGTTAGGCCTTGATCTCTTTTTTCTTTCCCGTCGTAAATTTGTTCCAATGTAATTGCTCGTGTAAGATCCAAAGTAGAAGTAGGGGTGGTGATTCGAGGTAATGCTCGTGTGACCGGATCGACCATTGTTTGTAACACTTTGTTTTACGCTTAATGAAAAAACGCGCCTAGGCGTGCTCTTGAAAAGAATTTCATGGGCGCTGCATAGTTGTCGACTTTGCAAGAGGGGTTAAGCTCTTGCCACCACTGTACTCTACTACACACATGTTATGTGACATCTATCTATACCATAAACAAAAAATAATAATAATTTTAAAACTTATAGATACCACATTATCAAAAAATGTCGGATTAAAAAACAAAACGTGGAAATACTGGATAAGAAGATAATGACAATCAAGCTAGAGAATGGAAAATAAAAAACAACATATATTATCTTCTACGCACGTGTTCTCTCTCCCATGCATGATCTACAGGTTATCCCAAACTCCTCCGATCCCTGGTCTACTTATGGAATTGATAAAGAGAGAGACTAATAATCTACCCCATCGCAACAAGATAATTTATATCAGACCACTAGAAATTTTTATTTTATTTTTTTTGACTTATTTGACTAGTCAAAAAAATAAAATCAATAAAAAATAGGGAAGACAAAAGTCAAGAGGCCTCTAAGGGAAAGAAAGACAGATGAGCCAACTTGAGATTTTTGGCATTATTATCACAGAGAATAAAACCCAATTCAAGTTATTTTGTAGATTCATTAATCAAGGGTTGGCGGAAGAACTTGAGAAGTTTCCCACAATTAAAGATCTAGATAATGAAATTGCATTTCAATTTTTTGCGAAAGCATATCAATTGCTAGAACCCTCGATAAAAGAAAGGAATGTTGTGTATGAATCACTCGATCACCTATTCTTCCAAATTATATGTATCCACGAGATTAATTTTTGGTTTCGATGTGCAAAAGCAAACCATTTCTATCGGAAACATTACTATAATGAATTCCTTAGGAACCTCTATAATAAATGGAGTATACCAAATTACTATTCATTTTTGTAGGGTTTATCCCAAAAATTTGCCGGCTGCATGCGGCTGCAGCGTCCCAGTTGCGTGGAACTAGACAAGCACCCAATCCAGCCAATGATCAGTTGTGATCACTATCAGATTTGTAGTAACTGGATTTCGTTTTGCCGAAAGCGTGCCTTAACAATAGCGCGTACTTCATCAAGTGGAAAATAGAAGTTACAAAATATTCACCAGTAATCCAAGAATTACCCGCGAATATCCAATAATTACCTGCGAATCCCACACCACAAACAAAAGCAAGAAAACGAGGGAGGGGAGGACCTCCACCTAACAACCCCGACCAACTAAACTATGCCTGCAACAAAAGACACATCCACGCAAAAGTAGCCAAATGGGGGATCAAGCCGCGTGGCCAAGCATGCACCGGGGCCTCAAGCAACCGGATAGTCGCGAGGCGAAATCGCCAAATGAACAGGTAACCATCGCGAAGAAGACGTCGTACTCACCCGAACCTCCAACGACTGGGTAGTCGCGAGGTAGACCTCCGGCAACGGTAGTCGCGAGGTAGAACCACTAGTGACCAGGTAGCCATTGTGAAGGGGTTGAGGAACCGACGGTGGCGGGTAGCCACTGCAAACTACTACGGCAACACCAACACTCGAGTAGGACACAACAAGGCGAGGAGGAGATGAAGCACAGGAAGGCATAGCGCCAACATCCAGGGCCGTGAACCGTGGAGGACGAGATGTAGGAGAGCTTCAGCGCTGCCTTCAAGAAGGTCTACGACGTCCACAAATGCCGGCGGCGCGACGGGGAGAAGCCCTAGAAGGTCTTTCGACCCCAGCTTGCAGGACACGTACCTTCGATGACGCCACCAAGGCCAATGACACAGCTACGCCTCCGTCGCCGGCCCAAGGGAATCGGGCAGGGTTTTCACCCAAGAAGTTAAAGATCCAAGACAGGCCACCACGGTACCACTAACCGAGGTTAGCCATCACCCCGTCTGCCGTAGATCCCGAAACATTAGTGGCAAGAGCATGTCCCAAAGGCGAACACGGTGCAAGAAGAAGCAGACACCACCAGTCGAGACACAATGGCAGAGGTCGTCGCGCGCCAACACTGCCACCGCCCTCGCCACCACGACAACATCGAAGCATCGGGAAGCCGACCATTGACAGCCCCAACCCACCGCACAGGAGAGGGCATGCAAGATTGGGCCCCAACGGAGATGGCAGCCCTGTTGAGCGCCAGCAGGCCGGGGACACGATGCCACATTGCGCGCCGTCACCTTGCAGCCGGAGCATGCTGGCCCCTACCATTAAGCGCGGATCAGGCCCATTGGAGCCTGAATCCGACCATCCGCCATCGCCGCCTGCCGTCAAACAAGCGGCCGGAGACGGAGGGGGCCGCCGACGACGAGCAAGATGGATCCGCCGTGCCAGCTGGCCACCCGCCGGAACCCGCCGAAGAGGGGGAAGGAAAATGGGGAGGTGGGAGTGGAGGCCTGCACTGGTTCCCATTTTTTAGGTGCCGCGCTGACCGCCGCTACCGCGAAAGGGGGGCGACGGCGGCCACGGAGGTGGCGCTAGGGCGGCACTCCGGCCGGGCGGCGGGGAGCCCCCGAGTTGCCCCCGTGGGGGAGCGTTCGGGGTGGGAGATGAAAAGAATTCTTACCGCAGAAACTGGATTTCATGCATTGAGATCAAGGCAGCAGGCTAACACAGGCCTTCAGAATTCATTAACCATGCAGTTTTCTTTGACTCATCATCAAACGAATAAAAAAGACTCCACAGGTATGACAAACAGTAGATACAAGCTAGCTATAATCCTTCAAAATTGTACCTCAGAGATTGCACCAGAAACCTCCAAGAGCAACAACTACAGATTTTAGAGCACGCATAAGTAAGGGCTGCCTCAGCGCCTCAATTGGATAGGCTATGGAGCAGGCGACGAGCAGCTGAAAAAACTACAAATAGATGTCAACACTACCGGTAGCAGCTATTGTCTTGCACCATATTGTCAAACCATCAGGCAGGTATTGTTCCCAACTAAAACACTGCTCTACCACCGTGAAAAAGTCCTGAAGTCCAAAGAATATGTCAAGGGAGACGACCTACCAAAAACATCAGTGTTAGAATCGTCAAGAGGAGCACTAGAAAACTAAGCCATGTTAAGTGACAGTTACCGGATTGGCATTGTAAGGACTTGCTAGAAAGTTTGTAACCCTAAACAAAAATTTGCACTCCCAGTACTCGGCAAATACAAGCACACACTTTTAGAACGATACAGGGTTGTAAATTAAGGGCATATATATATGTTCTCACTAAACATGATATGTCAAATTCGTGATCAGTAAGCTTTGTAGGAAATATATACCAAACAAAAGCAGATATGTAGATAGACACAACTGACAAATTAATATGTATACGATTATAACCTCCACATATGTACATATAGATGCATGAGCTTATACTGAATAACAAGTAATGTCCTTACCGTTACATTTCATATGCTTGGCGGTGACAATGGTGGTGGGAAGCTTGCATACAAGTAATCATGGCTAGTTTCAAATTTCAACACACACAACCTCTCAAACAATAATGTCTTGAGCTCTAGCGTGAAATATTGTGCATCTGGGTTTTCTCTCAAACTATATTGGTCTCGAGGAATCCCTCGTACGAGTACATAGCCCTCAGCTGCACCTCCTCTCGAGATGGAACAGTAACAGTCAGGCAAGGGACCTGCATTGTCGTGTCGGCACTCCTCTGCACCAGCACCATATATTGCTTCGCCTAGTCTTGCTATAGAGGTTGAACTCAAAATCACCAAATATCAGCAAACCAAGCCTGTCTTCTGCCAGCTCCACAATGCATTTCTGTCTCCCCTTGCTGTCAGGAGGGAGGTCAACCATGGAGAATTTCATCTCAAGTGTGTCCAGCACGAGCATATCCTTCTCACTGTACCCTGTCCAGTAGAAGCAGCCGTGCGCGCAGTGGCGGCGCGTCAATATAGGGTAGGATCCCCATGCGCGCAGTGGCAGAGCATAACCTTCATGGGGTCCAATGCTAAAAGATGCTACGGCTTTCCATATTCCGGTGACTGAAGAGAATGCATAGGTCAAAATCTTGTTTTTTTCGGACAGCACATTACAGAACACTCGGAGTGATGATTCCTCCTCCTGGCCAGCTGGAGCGAGGAAGGTCTCGAAGTGCATGTAGTTGATTGGAGTGCCAGCAGTAAACCCCGTTAGGTCACCGGGGATGTGGGGGATCTTGACGTGCCGGCGATGAAGGGTCGCAGACCACAAAGACAAACTCGTCGGCAGCAGTCCGGGCGAGGAGGACGCGGCCGTCGCGGACGTCGCAGACTCGCCCGCGGATGGTGTCGGGGAGGAAGGAGAAGGTGAAGTCGGCGACCCTCGCGAAGGCGCGAGCGGCCGGGGCCGACCTGCGCGGCGACTTCGCCTGGTAGAATTCCGAGGCCCAGCCGTGGCTGGAATCGAGGAATCCGAGGATCGGCGGCGGGTGGAGGGAGCGGAACCGGCGGAGAAAGCCGCGCGCGGAGACGATGCGGCGGAAGGAGACGCAGGACGCGCCGGCCCTGGCGAGGTCGGCGGCCGTGTCGAGGCGGAGGAAGATGTCCTCTACGAGCTCGTCGGGGAGGAGCGGCTGTTGCAGCGCCGGCGGCGGCATTGCGTGATCGGGCTGCGTGGTCCAACAGATGGCCGGCCTGCTAGCGTCCGATCGAGCCAGACGAACGCGGCTTCTCAGCATTGTCGTTAGATTTTATATATATATATATATACAAGAGCGCGTGTACTACAAACCGACTAGGGTTAGGTTTCTCCTTTTCCTTTTCTTTTAAAAAAGGTTTTCTCGATCTGAAAACTGGATCTGATGCATGCATCCATATATGCGTCGACCGTGCGCCGGCCTTCGTGATCTCCTACGGCCGAACGAACCATCCCACGGTTGCTCGTTCGTGTCCCGCATCGGCATCTCCCAACGTGATCGGGAATATGGCATCGATCAGGTCATAGCGCCGCCAGAGCTTGCTGCCTGCGCCGTGCACTCCACCATGGAGACCCCGCCGCCGCCGTGCTCTTGGGGAACGGAGAAACCAAAGCGCCACCGCCACCGTCGCCGCTCCACAGGTTTGTACCCGGCCTGTTCCGCTATCTCCTCAGCGTAAGTGGATGATGTGGATCCATCTTCTGAGAGCTTTAGATTTATCGAGCCTGCTTTCAATATCTTTAGTACTGCCATCCATATGCATCGATCATGTTCGTTGTATTGCGTACGCACACATGCTCATGGTCTCGTCTTCCTCGTCGAGATCTTTTTTTTTTTTTGAAGAATCATCGATCAATTATTATTTTGCATGATTAATTAATTATATTAATTATTTGTAGCAGATGAACGCAGAAGCCGCCAGCCACACCAGACTGAGGCCATCCCTTCTTCCCAAGCAGCCACCGATGCAAACATCACTTTGCCATACCTTCCAGAGGTACTACTTAATTATGTATCTTTCGCAGCAGATGAATGCAGAAGCGACAATGGCGGTCTACGGTGCACCTCTCAACAGCCACACCAGGCTGAGGCCATCCTTTCTTCTCAAGCGGGCACCTTGCCATACCTTCCAGAGGTACTATAGACTGCCATCTCCATAATATCGTCATTGATCTCCTCAGTTATATAATCATTTACTGATTGATCTAAAAGTTTAAAATATATGGGAATCTTTAAACCAAAAACACACAAATTGCATCTCTAACATGATATAGATTGTCTGATTATAATGACACCACAAATTACAAAGTCAGTCTACAAAGATAATGCATAATTTCCCTTTGTCCATGATTAAGTCAAGTTCTAGCAAGTTTAGGACAGATTAATTAGTGCAACAGATAAAAAGACCGCGTTGGGCTCGTCGGTGGCCGCAGGTCCAGCCCGCCGGGATCCCTTCATGGGCGCCCGACTCTTCCTCTTCGTCGCTGCCCCTCCTTGTAGCCATACCGTCGCCAGGTCTGGCCATGGCAAACCTCCCGTACGCAGCGGTCGAGGCTGTGCCGGGGGGCGGCAAGGCTAGCTTGAAAATCTCTGTCGACTCACTAGTGCACAAACGCTGTTTTGTCCCGGATGCGTTTTACACTACAGGCGAGCTTCTCATTTTGAACTGGGATTAAAGTTACTATTAGTCCCGGTTGGAACTACCAACCGGGAGTAAAGCTCTTGGAGGAACGATGTCCGAGGCAGTTTTCATCTGGAGGAAACCTTCAGTCCCAGTTGTAGCCAACAACCTGGACTAAAATAAGACATTTAGTCCCGGTTTGAACTCTCAAGCTTTTAATCCCAGTTTGAGAGTAGGACTGGGATGCAATGTTTTGGGTTGGGTCCGGCCAGGCCCAAACCGGCAGCTTTAGTCCCGGTTCGAATATACAACCGGGGCTAAATCTTTTTTAGGCAACATCACTTTTTGCACAAAAGGACCCCAAGATTTTATTATATTATGACCAACATCGTTAGCGTAATATAGAATTACGTTTTCATAACTTGAATTCGTAGTTTTGGTTTTCTCTTATTCAAAATACGTTTTTCGTTTATTAACACATTTGCGTATTCCATGATATTCCAGTGTGGTTTTGACCTCAAACTTTTTCCCACGCTTTCACATACCCTCGTGTGCGAGGAACCGCCAAGTTTGAGAATTTTTTGAATTGGTTTGGTATTTTTCGGTTTAATCAATTTCCACGCGAATTTTCCCGGTAACTATAAGTTGAACTGAGTCAACCCCCAAAAAGATCTGAAACGGTGCCAAACTTTGTGAGAAGGTCTCTTGTGCCCTAGGAGACGAAGTTTTGGGGAGGTGGGTGTAAAATCCTATTGTTTTCCATATGAAACTCACCATGGTTTTGTGACGCGACGCCGGAGAAAAACTTGAAGTAATTCAAATAATCATGAAAAAACCTAAGATTTTGCGTGGGGTCATATTTTGGGTGTATATGAGTACAAAAAAAAATTCAAGCAATTTTAACACTGGTAGACCCAACGTCCTTCATAGAGGTATACGCAACCTTTCACCAACCATGTCCCCTGCACTTAGGTTCTCCATGATTATGAGCTCCACGCGTATTCAAAGTGTGGTTTTGACCTTAAATTTTTTCCCACACTTTCACATGCCCCTGTGTGCAGGAACCGCCAAGTTTGAGTGAATTTGTTTGGTATTTTTTCCGGTTTAATCGAATTTTCGCGCGAGTTTTTTACGGTAATTATAAATTAAACTGAGTCCACCCAAAAAGATCGAAGCGATTGCCAAACTTTGTGAGAAGGTCTCTTGTGCCCTAGGAGATGAATTTTTGGGGAGGTCGGTGCAAAAATCCTGTTGTTTTCCGTACCAAACTCGCCATGGTTTGTCGTGACGCGGTCGCGGAGAAAAATGCAGTAATTCAAATAAATCATGAAAAAAATAATATTCTATCAAAAACAAATAGCTTTAATGATTTTGAATAAATACAACATTTTTGCATTAACAAAATAGTGATTATCGAGTTATATTATGTTCTATATTTTTATGAAAAAGAAAAAATTTAGGTTACATACTTTTTATGTGTGTAGTAAAGAAAAAGTAAATATAACTTGTTTTTAAAAAAAAGTTGTGCCAAGTATACACTTGTTTTTTTAAAAAAAGTTGTGGCAAGTATAAAATTTATTGGGCAATTAACAAGGCTTTAGCATTTTTGAAAAAAGAGACATAAAAGAAAACGTAGCTTGAAAGTGGCGGCAAGTGAAAATCTATCCAACTTTAGCCCCGGGTGATACCAAGACCGGGACTAAAGCTTGAAATTTTTGGGAGCGCTCAGATTCAATTTTTCAGGAGCGCGCTAGAGAAAAAATCGAGAGAGCTTTAGTCTCGGGTGTCACCACGACCGGGAGTAAAGCGAGTTTAGTCCCGGCGTCGCCAAAACCGGGTAAAGCTGCCCTGATATATAAGCGCGCTGCCTTTCTCCCTTCTCTATCTTCACTTCGTCGTCTTCTTCGCTCGCCGCCGCTCGTCACCCCGACGCCTACACCACTGCACCAAGAAGCCCCGTGCGCCAAGCCGTGGCAGCAGTTCTTATCTAACTATTGCAAGTTCGAATCCCAGGTTAGCTCTAGTTTTTTCGTATGGATTTCAGTTTTCTTTTTTATTTAGTTCTTCCTTTACCGTAAGGTTCCAGTTAAAAAGGACGAAACTTTAATCTCGTTACCTTTCAAGTGTGTAGATCAGATGGTGTTGCCGCCCTTCCCTGCTTGAGAGGATGGTGGTTCAGGCGCCTAGATTGGCGTCATTTTTTCGTTTTGTTTCTGCAGTGTTTTCCATGACCTTTATTTCTGAGAAACAAGGGAAGGAGGTGGCGCTGGAGTGGGGCAGCAGGCCGCCCATCAGAAATAGCCGGAGAGACGGAGAGCTTAGCTAAAGGAATTGCAAAGTATGAACCTGATCATGTGGCATGCCGGCAAGCAGCATGTGACTACTTTCTTTTTATTTTTAGATAGATTAGTGTCATTTTGTAGTATCACCGAATACTCTTTTTTTTTTATATATATAGTAAACACGCTTAGGCGTGATTGTAAAGAAAATATATATGTGTAAATGTATGTTGTATGTATATACATTTTGTGCGTACTTATACTTTTATTTATGTGCATGGATCAAACCGAAAATTCCCTAAACGCGTATATCATTTGTAGCGTAGAATCATATCCGAAAACCAAATTTAAAAAGCAAAATATATCATGAAATTAAAAAGAAAGAAAAAAAAAAACAGAGAGAGATTTAGTCGGTTGGTTACACCAACCGGGACTAAATCTGCTGGTCTGGCTTGGGCACGGGCCTCGGGGGTATCGGTTGGTGTTACAAACCGGGACTAAAGGTTATTATTAATCCCGGTTCGTATTCTCACCACTTTCGATTTTTAGTCACGGATGCGTAATCCCGGTTCAATTTACACTATGGAGAACCGGGACAAAACAACGTTTGTGTACCGATGGATCGCTCCTCGCCTGGGATGCCGCCATGCTCCTTGCCGGTCGCTGCTGCCGCCCAGCAGCGGGAGGTCCCGTCGCCCGGCACCGCAACTCCCCAACTCCTAGCGTCGGGGTGGTTGCGACCTAACGTCGCCTTTGCGCGGCCATCGCTCCGATCTCTTCGCGAAGGCCCTCTTCCCCGGCGTTGCCCTCCCTTTGTGGGACGTCGAGGAAGGCGGATTGAGGATGATGACTCTACCTTAACGCGCCGCCTTCAATGCGGCCACCTGCTCGGGCGTCATTTGTTAGTGGGTGCAGATGTTGTGCTCGTGCAGCCTTCGCTCGGCGTCACCGCTTTGTCTCCAACCCATCGGCGACTCGGGTGCCCCACGGCGCTGCAGCAGCCAACGGACCACTCCCGCAGGGGTCTCTCTCCGGACGCCGCTCCCTTCTTCCCGTCCTCCTTGGGTAGATCGGAAGCGTCGCGATGGCTGAGGGCGTCGTCTCCGGCTGGGACAGTGATGATGGCGTCGATGCGGGTGAGACGGCGGACCGTACTACCTTCGTCGCGGCTCCTCGAGGCCTCTCCAACTCGCCCGGCCTCAACAAGCGGTCGTGGCTCGAGCGGCGGCGCCGTGGCTGTTGACTACGCCCACGGGAGTTGAGTCGGCACCGCCCATTTGTCATCATGGTGGCCGACGCGGCGTCATGTCTCCTACCCGCACGTGCAAGAGCGCAGGGCGTGGCGCCGCCCTAGGCGGCACACCTCGGGGGCCCTTGGCGGGGCTTGCGACGGTCCGGCCGTGCCAACAGCGCGGAGCGCATCTCTGCTCACCTACGCCTCGGGCCGCGGCGCGTCTCCGCCCACCCATTTGCGGGGCCGTGTCGCCGTGCAACCATGCGGATCTGCGGCGGGCTGGGAAGCGCGTCCTCCACCACTCGAGCACGCCGCGCGCGTTACGCTCAACCCAGTGCGGCGGCCAACCTCGCCTCGGCGCCGTCGCCGCCGTGTACCGACCTATCTTGTAGGCCTGTGCTTCAACTATCTCGCGATGGATCACGTCATTTGCGCGGCTGTCGCCTGCCGTCATGCTATCTCCTCTATAGAGGCGCTGGCCACCGGGCTGCGACCGCAGTAGGCGCACGTGGGCGCCGCCGACCTTCACCGCCACCTTGACCGCCACAATGGGAGGAGCCTGCCGCAGTGGCGTGGGGTGTGTCGATCGTGCCTATGCCGCCTTCCGGCGTTGATAGGCTTGCGTGGGCACCTTGTGGCGGAGGTTTCGTGTGGCCTCCACCGATCTTTGGTGACCTGGCTTGCGAGGCCGTCGCCTGCAGCGGGCGTCCCCCGTGGGGCTGGCGGCTACGTCGACAAAGCCGCCTCCTCCTCGAACCTGCTTGGGCTTGCACCGCGGTGGCTACGATGCCCCTCGCTCGGGTGGAACCGATGCTTGATGAGCTTGTGGTCTCCCTCATCGCACGGCCATCCACCGCCTTGCGATTGGAGCCACCTTTGCCTCTACGCATGGTAGTGCTCGCCCGCGAGGGCGGAGGCCTCGGTGGATCATGCGGTGCCGCCGGACCCACTCTTGTCACATCAGCGCCGCCATGACCCCTCACCGTCCCGGCGTGGGGACTTGCCGCGGCGGACCGTGGCGGAGGTGCTACGAGGCCCGGGCGCGTGGGGCGTCCACCACGCCGCCACCTCGGCTTGGCTCAACTCATCCCGCAGGGGGACGCGTCGGGGCGGCAGTGTGAGCTCGCGTGGCTCCTCGCACGACTCCTCATACGCTAGCCAGGCCTCCGCCCTCGCGTCTTCAACGGTTTGGTACCAACCTTCATCGACTCGTTGACACTTGTCGTTGGCGGAACACGCCAAGATTCCTCCTTGGAAGGGAAGGTCAAGGGTTGTCAAGACGTCGAGTTGCGTCGCGGCGATTAGGCCGGGCCGCAAATTTGGCTTCTGCGATTGCCTCCCGAGCGGGCGCGGTGTGTCCAGTTGAACAAGTAGGCCGCGGTTTTGTGCGTGGTAAACCCGAAAAACCGCCACGATCGCCGTGAGGTTCCATGAAGCGTTCGGGGATGTTGTGCCGCCCCTCGGGCGGGAGAATGTGCGCAAGATCCTTCCCCTATTCGGTGTCCGCTTTGCGGGGAGGACTCGGGGAGATGTCGGGCGTCGGAGATGGCTGCCGAGGTCTCTGCCACTCCTGCGGTCGAAGCGTCTGAGGTGGCCATCGGGGACTCTACCACTCCCGCGGTCGAAGCATTGGGGGTGGCCGTCGGGGTCCTTGTCACTCCCGCACAGCCCTTACCTCTCGCACCCGTCGCTCCGGCGCCTACAGTAGCTTCGGTGACTGCCTTCATTGACTCCTTGATACTACCGTTGGAGGAGCCCTTGGTCGTGGACCTGCCTCGCCTACGGTCGTCAATGGTGTCTTGGCCACACGCCGCAGCGACCGGCTAGGCACCAACGACGTCCACTTCGCCAAACACTCCAAGGTGCTGGTGCCGCGACCGCAGCGTCAGGCGCTCCGGGTGCTCCTCAACAAGTTGGAGGGACATCGTCTAGAGCGACCCATCGGACGACACGGAACCAGAAATGGTGGTACGGTTCCATGAACACTTCGGGGCAATGTCCCGTCCGTGAAGCCGGATGCCCTCCGCGAGTTGTTTCCGTTGATAGCCGAGGGGGCTCTCAACCTGTAGCCTTCCTCCGTGCTGCGTCGCAAATTTGGTTTCTTAGTTAGGACAACCCTTCTGCTCTGCCGTTAGAGCCGGCGATCCGTGTTAAGTGTTGCCTCTACCGGACTTTGGCACCTCGCCACTGACCGTTAGGGGTTGTAATCGCGACATTTCTGATTTCCCTTAATGAAGTACGCGCACAATGCGCGCTAAAAAAAAAAATTATGCACTAATTTCTGATGCCTCTTAGTCTCTGCAGGGTGTTTAATTGATCAAAGAATACTCATTGTGTCCTCAAAAGTAATATTTTAGCTATTAATAATTTTTTTCGCGACGGGACCATTCACCCGTATTTCATTAAGAGGATGTAAAACCAAACGCAAATACAAAGACACCCCTCGATGGCGTGAGGACATCGAAGTAAAACACTGAAAAAGGGGCACACACCTAAGCTACTGAAGTTTTCCTGAAACGATTACATGGATGACCTATTAATAATATATCCGCATGGCCGCAGGATGTCCTCCAGCACATACATTCCCTGATGAAAATGCGAGACGCAGCTCGCGCAGCCTGCGTGTCCCGGAGCTTCCTACGCTTCTGGCGGCTCTACCCGAACCTGCAGTTCACCCAGAAAACCCTAGCCGCGAGCAAGCAGCCATTGCTGCAGAACAAACACAGCAGCAGGGCCAGGGGCAAGTATGTTTTCAGCAAAGCACGGCAGGTGCTTGCAGGGGCGAAGCTACATTGTAGCTAGGGGGTGCTAATGCACCCTCCAAAATTAGAAAAACAGTGAATAAGCTCAAAATTTCACCATATTTGTAACCCCCATGACTCATCTTTATGCACCCACAAGACAAGCGCACCCCCTTCCGATTTGCTCTAGCTTCGCCACTGGGTGCTTGAGAACCACTCGGTGTCGGGTGACGAGGATCAACCTTAACCTCATAGCCTGCTCCATGGACGACATTGACGCCAGCCTCCTCGACAGCTGGGTCCGGCGAGCCGTCAAGCCTGGTGTCGCTGACCTCGCTCTGCGCCTGCCGAATGGCTACGAGTCTCAATACAGCTTCCCCTACTCGCTCCTGCAATCAGATGATGATGTGGCCGACACTAACAGCTGCAGCTCGACGAGCTCATCAATTCAGTCTCTTCATCTCTCCTCGTGTGGCTTCCATCCCACAGCAAACGACATTCCAAGGCGGAAGCTTGCTTGCTCCCGGAGCTTGTCCAGAGTGCGGTTGCACAAGGTCGGCGTCACCGGAGATGAACTATGGATGTTTCTTTCTAGCTGCTTCTCTCTGGAGCAGCTAAACCTCCAGATGCCACATGGTTGCCTCCTGAGGATACCTCATGTTCTGCGGAAGCTCAAGGTGGTGTTCTTGATAGACTGCTGGGCGACGCCGACGATGACGTTTGAAAGCGACGCTCCGAACCTCTCTACCTTGAGGTGTGAAGGTTTTGCGGCTGTTCAGGTTCACGCTTGGAGACTCGTTGGAGACCAAGGAGCTGGATGTGCACGTCACGCGCACGAGCAGAATGCATTGCTTACTCCAGTATGCAGGCAGCAACTTGCCAACCATCGCGCCAAATCTCGAAAGCCTTGTGATATCAACAGAATATGAGGTATAGTACTACATATATAAACACTATCTATAAGTTTTATAAATGTTTGAGGATGTTTGTTTGTTTTTTTTCCCTTCAGGCCTTAAAGGTGCCAGCGATAACTGACAGATTCAAGAACCTCAAGCATCTTGTTATCTGTCTTGGAGAATGTGGTGGATTTTGCAAAGGCCATGACTTGCTTTCTTTAGCTTGTTTTCTTGATGCATGTGTTGCCTTGGAGACCTTCATTTTACGTGTGAGTAGTAATTGATCATCTCACCTCATGTATTTAACTCCTATATATATGCCCTTATGAAGTATTACTAGTAATATATACAATAATAACCCTAGAAATGCATGCCTTATTCATGTGTGCAGGTTGCAGATGGTTTAGGATGGTACAAGAAGTACCTCAATGTTGGAAAACCAGACGAACATCCATGGCAATCCAGCAGCAGGCAGCAGGAGCTCCCAGGAATCCACTATGGCGGCCTTGGAAACCTGAGGAAGGCGACAATCACGGGCTTCTGCACTGCCAAGAGCTTGGTCGAACTGACATGGCACATCCTCGAGAGGTCGTCAGCGTCGCTGCAGTGCCTCATTCTGGACACCACCCCGGGTACGACAGGAAGCACTCCTCTTCCGACAGGTGTCTGCCGATGCCGATATTCGCGCAGGCAAGTTGTGACGCTGAGAAGATACTCACCTGCGTGAGGAAATACATCGAGCCCAAGGTCCCTATCGGCATCGAGCTCAAGGTTCTTGGGCCCTGCAGCCGGTGCCACGCCATGGATGCCAAAGGTGCCCTTGGCTTTTAGCTCCTGCTAGCTGCGGCCTGTGATGCTGACCCTTGTGTGTTCATGTTTGAGTTTATTACTGCCAGGTGTTGAATATTTCATCCTCTCCTTTTGCGAGGTTAAGTGTTTCCTTCTTATGAGTACCAACATAAAAAAAATATATACAAGCTTAGCTTATACTATTTCTCGATCCTCCATGGACAATCAGTTGTAGAATAAAACCCTCTTGATGAAACCCAAAAATTGGCTAAATTTGTATGAGATCTATGATCAAATAGACCTCGAAACCTCCTTCAGTTACTGTATTTACTTGAGCAAGAGCTGATGTGGTATCTCACAGGGAAATTTATTGTTAATGGATACTTCTTCGGTTTCAAAATATTGGGCGCATTAATATAAAAATGTTGCTAGTAGATAAAAATATTGAGAAGAATCACATTAATATAATTCTACGTAACTTATATGAATTTTTTTTTTTTTTGCACAACTGATAATATAGTGTAAAAGTATTAGTGATAAAAGCACCCCCTCCCTAAATTAAATAATAGGCATTGACTAGTATAAATTAAAATAGCTTCTGACTAAATTTCTCTTGCAACATGTTGTTGTTTGTTAGAGGATCGTTATTTAATATCAAAGGCACTTTGAATCTAACTTTACCGATGCAAGTTTTATCTCTAAACTTGTATATAGTTTGCATAATAATGGATCAAAGTTTTAAAATTTGACTTTCCATGTACAAAATACCCCTCTTATCATTATATGATGAAGGGAGTACTTGAAAACACTTTTCTGAATTTTATACCTTATATATCAAAAGTAACATGGAGAGAGATTGATTCTGATATTCTCTTTTAACAAAAAAAATATAGATTGAAGAAAAACATTAAGAAACTATAATTTTGTTTAGCCAATATAATTGCAAATAATAATAATAGGGCTGTTTACTATCAATGGAAGCTACAATTTATAAAACAGCGTCCAGTCAAATTAACAATAAAGATATATGGTTTTGAAGGAAAATGGCGGAATTTAAAGTGTCATAGGCTACTA
Organism: Hyparrhenia diplandra; assembly: GCA_015847255.1. Lineage (NCBI taxonomy): Eukaryota > Viridiplantae > Streptophyta > Magnoliopsida > Poales > Poaceae > Hyparrhenia > Hyparrhenia diplandra. The sequence continues at coordinate 187,495 of JADLZK010000744.1, forward strand.
GCTATATATAGCTGCATATCGACCGAGACAAAGGATGGAGCAATACTACGGCATGTCATTATATGCCGTCCTTGACCTGCCAAGATCTTCCCTGTGGAACGATGCAGCAATCAAAAAGTATTCAAAAAAGGCGACTAATCAATTTCTGGAAGAATTCAAACATGTTAGGCAAAGGCAATTTCTGGAAGAATTCAAATATGCGACGCTGCCACTGGCACCTCTAATTTCAATTCGGAATTCAAAAAGTATCCACTGATACAACACGTTGCCCATGACAGCGAGCCGAGCACACTAACCACTAGCAGATCGGTGGAGCAACATCGTCTAGTCCTAAATCAGTCGTGACAAGATGTGACGAGTGCCCGGCATTATTATCACACCCTACCTCATACCATCTATATTAGGCAGGGAACATTTTAACTAGTCATTGCCGTCCGTGACCGGCCAAATTAAAGGTCTTCCTGGTGTTGTATACTCTATCATATGGAGCACTTTAAAGGGTATAATATACTCTCTACATTCCAAATTATAAGTCACTTTGACTTTTTTTTTTGATACATTGACTTTTTGACACATCCGTTTTGTATGGAAACTGGACTAAAAACCATACTACTGAGGAGAGTGCACCACTCATCCTTAAACGAATCAGGTACAAACCTGGACAACTATCATAACTCACACTACTTCTTGCTCCAACTTGGTTGAATCGACCCAACTAACACAACGACCTACCAGATGACACCAAACGCATAGCATGGGGCACCATCTTGGACAATTGAAGCAACCGTGGAACTGTAATGCCTATCCATGTCTCCAAGGAGCAAGCGACACTAAAAAGAACTTAAAGGGCGAGATGGGAAGGTTTTCACTGTAACATCCAATACGAAAGGATGAGAGGTAGGAAAGGGCGCCTCCAAAAGGTAACGACATCAACGGATGTCATCGTCTTAACTTTCAACCCAATCTCATTTTACCTCCATAACCGTCGCCACCGGAGACCGAACCCTACCAGGAAGGAAGCGGTGCGGTAATGGATCAGCAACATCCTCGCTTGACCGCCGCCCCTAGAGACAAGGCCGGGAGAAGCATCGGGAGAAGCCCAGCGAAGAGTCCGCCGGCCCGGAGCAGGTAAAACCGACTAGCCACCGGTTGATCCAGCTAGCTTCACCTTGGAAGCCAAACCGAGGAAGGAGGACCAAAGGCGGGGAGAAAAGGGTCAGCATCGGAAGAAGCCCACCGAAGAGTCTTCCCCGGCCGTAAGGGTAAAACCGACTAGCCACCGGTTGATCCAGCTAGCTTCACCTTGGAAGCCAAACCGAGGAAGGAGGACTAAAGGCGGGGAGAAAAGGGTCAGCATCGAAGAAGCCCCGATCGTCCAGCCCACCAATGTCTATACCCCTACCGAGCGGACCGCATCAACCATGTCGTGCAGACCCCAGCCACCTCTGCCGACTCCCACCGCCCACTCTGCCATGCCACTTTCGGCCACCGTCAAAGTCTTTGAACCATGAGATCCTGGAATGGCCCACTAGCTAGACCGACCCCTGCCTAACCGCCATGTCGCAACAAATACGAAGACGATCTGGTCGCCATCATCAACACCACCACGGTGGCGACGCTGCATGACCACCACACTACCAATCTATTCTGACGAAATTGATGCACTTTCTTGCCAAAGCTGACTCGGTGCGGCCCGGCGCCCGGCGTCGCCAACCAATGCCACCATAGGAGTTCTAAATCTAGTCCCGCCAGGGCCAGATCCGTAACCCGGGCGCCCGATCCGCCGCGCTGCCTCAGTCATCGGCATGCTGCTCTATGGTGAGCAGCAGGCCCATCCCGCGCCTCTGGCATGGCAATCCGTCGCGCCCACTCCATCGCCGCCACACACCCACCGCCCCTCCGCGTGCAGCAACTGCCGCCTTGGCCGTCGAGCGCCACCCGCATGGAGAAGCTTCGCATGGCTGGGTGAGGACCATGACGCCACCATCCTAGGGGGGCACGTGGGCCTCCAGACAGCCTTTTCGCCAGCGGCTAGGGGAAGTGAGGAGGGGCGAGGGGTTGGCGATGGCTATAGGGTCTCCACCTCACATGCCACCTGTGCGGGCCTGTGTACCTGCTCCCTTTGCCTGGAATATGGTATAGTAATTAATAAATTTCGGAGATAATTAAATTATATACATGTAAGTAATTACTATGGTATAACGAATAATCAAAGGCTTCACGCTGAAATGCTGGGGCTGTCTAGCCAAGGCACTCTTGTGCAACTTCAGCACGCTTCAGTTGCCTAACTGTAGCACCAGTCATAGTCTTTTTAGATAATTAAATATTTATAATTAATTAAAGATCGAAGATGAACACGCAAGACTTCGTACGTCCTGCATGTACTGCTATGCAGAGATACATATATAGATAGAGTCGTTGCAACCGGTTGGACCGGATATATATTGTATTACATTGGTGGCGCACTACTCGTCCGTCGCTGGATGGATGGACTCCGCAATACGTCCATCCAGGCACGGGACACGCAGGCAAGCTTCGTTGCTTGCAACGACGACGACGTAACCGAAACCGAACAGTGCGTCGATCGTCTTCCATCGTCTGCGTGCACTCGTTGCGCCGCCTGCGTGCCTACCACTATATATAAAGAGCCTAGCCGGATGCCGCTGTGTGGTACGCCAACCGGCCGGCTCCGTCGATCAGCTCTTTCAATTCAAGCAAGGCAAGCTAGGGACGACGATCACGCGCACCATCTCCCCTCGGTGTGGTGCGCGGGGGCCGGGGCACCGCGATCGCCACGCCGTTCAACCATGGCCGCCGCCGCTGGTGGTGGTGGTGGTGGCAGCGCAGAAAGGTCGCTGACGCTGGGGTCATCGTCATCCTGCTCACCGCCGCCGTCGCACAGTCGTCGGCGGCGGCGGCGGCCCGTGGTGTTACGTTACGTGTTGACCGTGGCCACCAGGTATGTATGGTGCACTACTAGCTCCGTCCATGTGATCTCTTCCTACCTATTCCTTCCTAGCTAGCTATACAATAGGAGAGGGCAGTAGTAGCAAGTAATTACATCCACTCCAGTATTGTATTTACATATTATTAGCACTAATCAATTTTCATAAGTTACTGTGCTATTAATAAACTTTGCTTTATTTCCCTTTGAATCTCGTGACAAGTTATTACTGTGTGTGCTATATATATAAGGAGCAAGTATTACTGATGAGCTAAACCACTATTCATCTTGATCTGCAGGTAGTGGTGGTGGACAACGGCGTGGTGCAGGTGACGCTGTCGAAACCGCAGGGCCACATCACCGGCGTCCGCTACAACGGCCAGCGCAACAACCTCCTGCAGTACTACAACGGCGGCGGCCAGAAAAACTCAGGAGGGTAATATAGCTAGAATTCTTATACTGTATATATAAAATTCTATAGTACTATTTTGTTTATAATTAATGTTCATTCAGAATTTCACTAGTATTACTAGTCTAGTAATATATATATATATATATATACATACATAAACGGTGTACATGCAAAAGGCGGCAAGCAGAAGAATGGATATATTTACTATATATATCATCTTCCTGAAAATAAAATAATTAACTCTGTTGCACGAATGTGTGCAGGTACTGGGATGTGGTCTGGAACTACCCTGGCTCTGGTCATCCAAGAGGAATGATCGACATGTGAGTGCTGCTGAATAATCTATTACTCTAAGAGTCTAAGTCATCATGCCCTTGGTGTGTGCGTGTGCGCTCAACTGAACTGCTGATCACTGGCATGTCTGCAACACACTGTTTCAAATTCTAAAAAGAGTGTATGTTGCTGATCGATGATGTTTATGTAAGTTAATTAAATATTCCGGACAGAGAAGATTGCGCATGATTGCAAAGAGAACAAGGGCTAACCAAAGGCCTCATCCACATTCAGAAACATGCAAAAGGCAAATGACAATATAGAGAGGATATATTTCTTTTTCCAGTTCAGCAGATCTCAAGAAGAATATATAACGTATTTGAAATGCTCTGCAGATAACTGTTTTGGTGCGTATTAAGTAGCTGAAGCGTTATATTATTTGTACAGGTTGGACGGTACCGAGTTCAGTGTTGTGACCTCAAGGGAAGACCAAGTGGAGCTTTCTTTCAGGAGCACGTATGATCCATCACACCAAGATAGTGTTCAGCTAAATGTTGACAAGAGGTATATATCTAGTGTTGTAGCTTTCAGGAGCATTGTTTCACAATTTCAGCTTACTCATTGTTCAACAATCACAATGCATTTCAGATTCAGATATTATATATCTAGTTTCCACCAGATATGTTCCCTTTCTGAAAATAGCTTATTAACTGTTGTCGTTGCATGGTTCCATGAATTTCAGGTTTGTGATGCTGAAAGGCAGCTCTGGGTTCTACTGCTACGCCATCTTTGAGCACAACAGCAGCTGGCCTGCTCTCAACGTCTCAGAAGCACGGCTGGCTTTCAAGCTCAACACAGACATGTCAGTAGTTGCTACAGACCGAAACCTGTGCAATCCTAGTATGTTATTTTCATCACTCTGCAGCACTTCACATCACAAACTTGTACGATATGTAGGTTCAACTACATGGCGATCTCAGACGACATACAGAGGTACATGCCGAGCGAAGCCGACAGGGACGCGCCACGTGGCTCTCCACTGGCCTACAAGGAGGCTGTCTTGCTGGTGGACCCCGTGGAGCCACAGTTCAAGGGTGAGGTGGACGACAAGTACCAGTACTCGCTGGACAACAAGGACAACTCCGTCCATGGCTGGATCAGCAGCAGCAAGCACCCCAGCATCCCGGCCATGGGGTTCTGGGTGATCACCCCCAGCAACGAGTTCAAGAGCGGCGGGCCAATGAAGCGGGAGCTCACCTCCCACGTCGGACCCACCTCCCTCGCCATGTTCCTCGGCACGCACTACGTCGGCGACGACATCGTGCTCAGCCTCGGCGACGGCGAGCACTGGAAGAAGGTGCTGGGTCCGGTGTTCATCTACCTCAACTCCGTCCCCACCAAGCGAGGCGCCGCCGGCGCTGACCACGACGTTCGCGGTCTCTGGAACGACGCCAAGGCGAGGGCGCGAGCAGAGGCCGGTAAGTGGCCGTACAGCTTCCCGGAGTCGCCGGACTTCGCCAAGGCGAGAGACAGGGGCACGGTCACCGGCACGCTTGTGGTCAGGGACGCGTCGATCGCGAGCAAGGGCGGCGGCGACATGCCTGCTGCAACTGCAACAGCGTTCGTCGGGCTCGCCGCGCCCGGCGGGTTGCCTGGCTCCTGGGCGACGCAGTGCAAGGGCTACCAGTTCTGGACGACGGCAACGGCAACGGCGTCCTCCGCCGCCCCGGCGGGTTCAGGTTCAGCATTGGCGGCGTCCGTGCGGGGGTGTACGGCCTCTACGCGTGGGTGCCTGGTGTCCTCGGAGACTACGTGCACACGGCCACGGTGACCGTGACGGCAGGTGGGGCGGTCCACCTCGGCGAGCTCGTGTTCGTGCCGCCGAGGTCGGGACCGACGCTGTGGGAGATCGGCGTCCCAGACCGGACGGCGGCGGAGTTCTTCGTCCCCGACGCCGGTCCCCGACCCCGATACGCCAACAACAAGCTCTTCGTGGGGAAAGATAGGTACAGGCAGTATGGCCTGTGGGAGAGGTACGCCGAGGTGTACCCTAGGAGTGATCCTGTGTTCACGGTTGGGCAGAGCCATCACTCCAAGGACTGGTTCTTTGCCCATGTCACAAGGTTATATCCTGAATTATTCTTTTGTGAGCAATGTATTTTTACTGGATTCTGAAGAACTAGTTTATAGATTGTTGGTTTCTCATGCACATACCCCATATTCTTTTGTGAGCAGAAAGGTTGGCAATCGGTACGTGCCCACGACGCGGCAGATACGGTTCGAGCTGCACGGCCGTGTCGTCGCCGCCGGCAACTACACGTTGCGGATCGCCGTTGCAGCTGCCCAGCTGTCCAGGCTGCAGGTAGTACAAATCAATAGGCAATAGTCCTCATGAATAATTCTGAATTCAATTGCATTGCTGAATAAGGACTCTGAATTTTGTTGAAACTAATAAGGTGCAAGTGAACGGTGGTGGCGGCGTGTTCACGACGGCGGAGTTCGGCGGGGGCAACGCGATCGCGCGGCACGGCATCCACGGCGTGCAGCGGAGCTTCGAGTTCCCTATCAGGGGCGACAAGCTGAGGGAAGGCGAGAACAGCATCAGCATCACGCAGACGAGGGCGTTCGGGCCCTTCTTGGGCGTTATGTACGACTACATTAGGCTGGAAGCGCCTGCCTAGCTAGGACATTCAAGAGACTATTTGTAGTTGTTGTTGCAGGCTCAAGCAAGAGGGAAAATGTAGCCAAATCTGTGCTCCCTAGCTAGAAATTGTATAGGCTTGGCAGTTTTGGGAACATACTCAATACTCATACAGAATTAGTTCAAAATTTCCTCACAAAATAAGAAGAATTAGTTCAGAACTATTCGAATGTGCACGCATATATGTGTTTGAATTATTGATGTTCCGAGCCATGATCTTAAGCAGGCTCTACACCAAGTTTTAAATAGTTGCTGATTAAGGGTTGTGGTGTAGTGAGCGGGCTATTGAAAATAGCGGCACCTTTTTCAGCAGGGCTATGACAAATAGTGTTTTTACAAAAAAAAAAAACATGAAAACACCAGTAATTTGATTATAAAAACTTGAGAAATATAAAATTTGATGAACATAAATATTTTCATACTAAATTAGTAGGAAAAGATAACTGATAAGTTGGGAAATATTAATTAAATTGTCACAGTTGTAGTGCAATCTACTCTGAGACAGCAGAAACAATAGCAGAAAAATCGTCATAGCGGCACTATAGCAGTACGTAGCGGTGAAAATTTTCATAGCGGAAAAAAAATACGAATAACTTAGCACCAAGCCACTTGGGCAGCTATAGTGGTTTTATTGCCCGCTATTTAAAACTTGGGTGTTGCACCATCATTTGCCCATTATTCCACAACGATTTCAACCCACGTAACCTTTCCAACCCATGCCCTTCCTGGTGATGCCAATGCTGACCATCGAGCATGATAGCGGGGATGATGACGAGCATGGGGGTAGGCGGACGATGATCGATGAGAAGCACGACAGCGTAAGGCGGCAGCCCCACTGTGGCGCTCCGGATCGAGTTGGCCGAGCTTCACCAGCACAACGACCACACCCTACTAATACTGCGTTTTAAGCAACAGAACAAGCGGTCTCACCTCAGCCGCTCCCCACCGCGGGCGACTTGGGCGGCGGCCAAACCCTAGCCTCCGCACCTCCCTTCCTCTACTCCTCAGCCACGTCGCCGCCTAAGTGGCACTACTACACAACTGATTTTGCACAGTGTTTCCAAACCATTTTCCGTGGCGGTTATTTTGAAAACCGCCACCATTAATCGGTGCCCCATTAGCCCCCGGTCAGGGTAAAAACCGCCCGCGGTTAATGGATTAACCGTGGTGGTTTTTAAAATAACCGCCACGGTTAATGCCCATTAACCATGACGGTTTTTTAACTAATCGCGTGACGGTTAAAAACCGACCGCGCAAAATCGGTTAATCGTGGTGTTTCTTGTAATGAAACCGCCACCGTAAATGTTTGAAATAGGGCTGGTCCATGTGGTGATGGGCCGGCGTACCTGCAATAGCAGTCTGGTGGTGGCGTGTTGCGTGCTGTTGCATGTCCTTGGGACATGCAACTGAGTGAGTGGAAGTGGGACCGGGTGTCGGTGGCTCAGAGAAAGCATAAATGTGCCATGTCACCGATCCGGATGTGGGGCGGTTGGCCACTCGTGGCTCGCCACGTGTCCACGGGTCCATTTATCATGGGCATAAAAAGAAGCACAACGATGGACCTCTCTCTCTCTCCCTCTAAAATACTACTTAGATCCAAGCAACAAAGCCATCTGCATGTCCGTCTCCTCTCCCTCTCAACACAACTCTCTCCGTCTTCTAAAAAAAAACTCTCTCCGTCTCAAGCAGCAAAGCCAGTGGCCGTCCATGTGCTCGGCGAGGGGGCCGAGTGTCCGTGACGGGGGCGCCCCTCTTTTCGCAGCGACCACGAGGTCAATGGGCTGCAGCGGTGGCTACGCGGTGGTCCCGGGCGGTGCGGCTCACGGATCCCGTCGGCGTAGGCGCGGGCGTGCGGCGGATCCGGCAAGGTGGAGCAAGCGGCGCTTCGAGTCTTGTGCCAGGCATGGGGCAAGAGCGGTGGGCGATGGCGGCGGGCGAGATCCCAGCGGCGGACGGCAAGCCCCCCGCGGCGGGGCTTCGCGCGACCCGGTGGCGACCTGTAGTGGCAGCGGCGGCCCGTTAGGGTTAGGTTTGGGCCCCGACGACCTGTTAGGGTTAGGTTTGGGATTTTTGTTTTTATTTTTTATTTTATTTACCATGGCGGGTTTTTAAAGATAACCGTCATGGTTAATCTGATTAACTGTGGCGGTTATCTTTAAAAAACTGCCACCATTAATAGATTAATGGTGACGCCCTAAAAACCACCACAGTTAGACCCTAGCTCGGTGGCGGTTTCAATAACCGCCATGGAAAAACCAAAAAAAATGCAATGGAAAAGAAATCCTGTACTAGTGTGGGTTGTCGCCAGGACCACACAGCCTGCTAGGATGGCAGCGGTGGGGTTGCCTCCCGTTTGGTGGTGGCAGTGCAGCGACCTGCGGCCTTGCGCCAGCAATGTGGTGCTTGGTAAGCACGCTTGGTACCCTGCGCGCAACGTCGACCGAAGCCCTTCCGGCGCAAAGGTGGAGGTGGCGGTGCTTCTCTCCGCCCGTTTGGCGGCGGTGTGGGGAACTATGCCCTCGCACGAAAGCAACGCAGAGCTCGGCGGGCGCACTTGCTACCTGTTGCGGCAACGTCTGCGCGAGCCCTTTCGACGCAAGGTGGAGACAACGACGCTTCTCTCCCCGTTTCCCTCCTTTCTACCATGGCATGGCGCGACGACAGCACTGGTTGGGGCCGATATATGAATATTCAGGTGAGGAACGCCTCATTCCGGTGACATTCAAAAAAAAAAAAAAAAAAAAAACTCGTTAGGCTTGTTCTGGGTGCAATGTTGTCCTCCTTCATGCGGAACCCGTGGAACCTCTTAACCGACCCAACCCAAAGATTCATGGAACCAGCTCTGAAACTGTCTACACACATTATGTTGGTTCCAAAATTAGCCATAATAACCCAGAAACGCCGCTTTTGGAAGACCCCTTGTATGGTCGCTTCCCCTGCGGCTGCACTAGAGGTTTCGTGCTATTGCCAAGTTTCAATGCCCGTGTCTTCAATGGTGGCCGATGTCCGATGATCTCTCAGTATCTTTTATTGGTCCGATAGGCGTGTGGCGATAGTGTATCGCGTTGGTGGTCTTATTCTTGAGGAGTGGACATCACGTAGCAAATTATGTGTGGCGTAGCTAGTCGAGCCCCTTGTTGGGGATGTAATTTCTCTTCCGTCAGTTCTTGTTTTTTAATTTCCTGTTGTAATAATTTGGCATGATGCATTCTCGTGAGAGGAAGACTGAAGCCGGAAATATAATTTCCTTTATCTAAAAAGGGTTGTGGTGAAGTAAGCGGGCTATTGAAAATAGCAGCACCTTTTTCAGTAGCTATAGCGGGCTATGACAAATAGTGTTTTTACAAATAAAACATGAAAACACTAGTAATTTGATTCTAAAAACATGATAAATATGAAATTTGATGAACATAAATATTTTCATACTAAATTAGTAGCAAACGATAACTCATAAGTAGGGAAATATTAATTAAATTGTCACTGTTGTAGTGCAATCTACTTTGAGACAATAGAAACAATAGCTGGAAAATCGTCATAGCGGTGCTATAGCAGTACATAGCGGTGAAAATTGTCACAGCGGAAAAAATACGAATAGCTTAGCGTCATAGCTATAGCGGTTCTATAGCCCGCTATTTAAAACTTGGGTGCTGCACCATCAATTGCCCATTATTCCACAACGATTTCAACCCACCTAACCTGGCCAACCCATGCCCTTCCTGGTGATGCCAATGCCGGCGATCGAGCATGGCAGCGGGGATGATGACGAGCATGGGGGTAGGCTTAACGATGATAGACAAGAACACGACAACGGCAAGGCGGCAACCCCACTGTGGCGCACCGGATCGAGGTGGCCAAGATTCACCAGCACAACGTCCACACCCTACTAGTACTCCTTTAAAGCAACAGAACACGCGGTCTCACCTCTCAGCCGCTCCCCACACGGGCGACATGGGCAGCAGCCAAACCTAGCCTCCGCACCTCCCTTCCTCTACTCCTCAGCCACGCCGCCGCCTGAGTGGGTCGTCGATATAGGGCCGCACAGCCTGCTGGGATGGCGGCGGTGGGTTCCCTCCCGTTTGGTGGCGGCGGTGCGGCAACCTGCGGCCTCGCGCCAAAAACGTGGTGCTCGGTAGGCGACTTGGTACCTACTACGGCAACGTTGGCCGGAGCCCTTCTAGCGCAAGGTGGAGGCGGTGGTGCTTCTCTCCGCCCCGTTTGGCGGCGTGCGGTGGTGTTTGGTGGCGGCGGTGCGGGGAAGGCTGTGGCCTCACGCGAGAACAGCGGTCTGGCGGGCGCACTTTCTACCTCTTTGCGACAGCGTGTGCGGAGCCCTTTCGACGCAAGGTGGAGACAACGGCGCTTCTCTCCCCATTTCCCTCCTTCCTACGATGGCATGGCGTGACGATGGCGCTGGTTGGGGCCTTTTCACCGCCTAGGTAGCTGATCCGGTGCCTAGGCGGCCGGATCCAGCGCCTAGGCTTGGTGCGGTGTGTTTTGTTGTGCTCACAACAGCGGGGTGGGACATCGGAAATTCAACCCTAGTGGCTGGATCTGGCGTCCTCTAGGCTGGGGGCGTGGTCCTCTATTTGGTGGTGGGCGAGCACTTTCTCTTGGTGGTGGACGGCAGAGGTAGGCAACATTGGTAGCAGGTGCCGGAGCAGGCATTGGTGTCCAATGGCTAGTGGCGGCCTTGGCGGTGCTTTCTGGTGGAGCGGGGATGGATCTATGGTGGACATGCTGTTCGGCCACGGGCGTGCTGGTGGTGGGGCAGTGTGCTCATTTCTTCTTTGCTCTTGTTTTGTAGGGGCACTGCTGTGGTGCGGTCTGCGCGTAGTCTGGCCGCTGGCTTGCCACCAGCGGGGCAGCACGTCCGTGGGCATGTTGCTGGTGCGCGCCTCCCACCATCGCGGGCGAAGTCCGGGAACGCCTCCGCATGGTGTGGCGTCGACGACCGACACATGCTGGCCGGTGCGCACCATTGAAGAGTTCTTGTGTCTCGGTATTACCTTTTGTGCCTTTTTTGGTTGTTTTGTGGTACTGTTTTGCCACAACGTACACGTTTTGCGCCGATATATGAATACTTAGGTGGGGAACGCCTCATCCTGGTGACAAAAAAAAAAAAAACAAATACTCGTTAGGCTTGTTCTGGGTGCAATGTTGTCCTCCTTCATGCGGAACCTGTGGAAAAACCTCTTAACCGACCCAACCCAAAGATTCATGGAACCAGCTCTGAAGCTGTCTACACACGTTATGTTGGTTCCAAAATTAGCCATAATAACCCAAAAAATCCTAACCTCTAATCAACAAATATAGTGTAGATGAAAGTAGAATATATAGCTAGGCATAGAGCTCTGATGTCTTCAGGGCACATTTTAACTTTCTCATATCTTTAGAATTCGGCAAGAGCCTACGTACAAATAGATTTGGACTAGGATTTCTCACATCCTTTATTTGTTTAAAGGAGTTACCTCTACTTTTAAGATCGGAAAGCACATCCGATCCTCCTTTTAGGTCTGAACTGAAGTCGGTATCTTTGTACATACAAAAACAGCCAAACCAGCCCAGATTTGATGCGTCGATCGTGCGCCGGCCTTCGTGATCTCCTACAGCCGAACGAACCATCATCCCACGCTTGCTCGATCGTGTCCCGCATCTCCCAACGTGATCGGGAATATCGGATGGATCTGGTCATCAGAGAGCCAGAGCATGCCACCATGCAGACCCCGCCACCGCCGTGCTCTTGGACGGCGGAGAAGCCCAAGTGCCGCCGCCATCCCACAGGTTTTTTTTTTTTGAAACAGCCCGGTAATCCGGTCTGGATGTCATTAAGTGTAAGAAGCAATTGACCTAGTTTATAAGGAAAACCGGGCCCAAAAACCACGCCAATACAACAGAGAGAACGACAACCCAAGAAAAATAAAGTCCGGAGCACCCAAGGCCAAGAGAGTCATCGTTGCCCAGCACAAGCTAAAAGCAAGCGCAGCTTCGACTTCCGGCCAGGCCTCACACACAAATCCCAGCTGCGTCGAAAACCACAGCGACGCCTTTCAGGGAAGGTGACGGCGTTAGAAGCGCCGCCGCCGCCGTCCACGGACCGGGTTTTCACCCGTGGAAGAGCTAGGGACGCGACGCCCCTAACGGGAGAACGGCGCCCGCAGGCGTCGCCGTCGCCAGGCTTTCGCCCCCAAGATTCCCCAGCCCGGCGTCCGCCGAGATTCGGACCCATGCTTGACGCCACCGTCGTCGTTGCGGTCGCCCCGCAGGAACCCCGCCAAAGGGGCATCGGCCGCGCCCGGCTGCACCGCAGCCAGCAGAGCCTGCGTCGGCCACCCCCATTGGCAAAGGCGACATGCCGAAGAACCAGCGATCGCTCCGCCCACCTGGCGCCCACCTGCCACGCACCAACGTCGATGCCATCATCCGCCGGCAGGCACCGCGAGCAACATCGCATCGCCCAGGCTGCCGCTGCAGCCAAGGCCACCGGGGAGGGACGGCATAAGAGAGGAGCGGCCCTCAACGCCTACATGAGCCCAAGCCACCACAGCAAACACTGCCGGCCATCGCCAGCCGGCACCATCGCGCCCACCGCCCGTTCAAGGCGCAGACCCGCCCACCCAGACACCAGATCTGGGCGTCCGGCCCATGGACCTCGCCATCCACAAGGAGGAGCTTGCATGAAGATGGTCGCTTCGCCGACGCTGGGCGCCGCCCAAGCCCGCGGAGGCCCAGATCCGCTGCACAGGCGCAGATCCGTACCCAGCCTTGCCGTCTTTGCCCCATCAAGCCGGGACGCCGAGCGCCGCCCCCGCACCGCGCACCGCCCGATCCAGCCACCGTGGGCCGGATCCTCTCCCAGTCGCGCGGAGGCGAGATCGGGCCGGGCGCCGATGGAAGGGACAGCGGAGGGAGCGGCGAAGACCGCCGGGCCGCCATCGCCATCGCCCCCAGCCTGGGCCGCTCCTGGCCACCACCGCCGCAGGCCCGGCCGGGCGACCTCGCCGTGCCCCACCAGCACGGGCAAGGCGGCGCGCCACGCCGCCAACAGCACGCGCCAGCGCCGCCGGAGGAAGCGCCCGCCAACTCGGCAGCCAACTCCCGGCAGCGGCGCAGCGGGAAAGGGGAGGGTGGAGGGGACTGGCGGCGGCGGCTAGGGTTCCGCCCGGCCGCCCGGTGGAGGACGACGCGCGGCGAGTCTATTCTATTACACATACTAATGTTCTGTTTTCTCCCATCCCACAGGTTTGTAGTCAATTTGTGGATCCAAGTTTAGCTATACTATATTCTTGGTGCCATGCATGCATCGAGATTGGTCGATTACCATGCATGACTAATTACGTATTTTCTTTTTTGTTGCAGATGTATGCAGAACCGACAATGGCGGCCCGCCGTGCACTTGTCAGCCAACCAAGGCCGAGGCCATCCCTACTACTCCTTCCCAATCAGATGCAGACATCACCTTGCCGTACCTTCCAGAGGTACTACTATATATATAGACTGCCATCACCATAATGTCATATCTACTGAGCTAATCATTTACTGAATGATCTGAAAGGTTCTAATATATGTACAACCTAAAACACTCGAATTGCATCTACATGATATGATCAAATTGTCTGATTATATAGACACAGTATAAATTAGAAAACCAGTCTAGTGTTACTATATCATACATACAAAGATAATGCCTAGTTTCCCTCCATCCATGATTAAACCAAGTTCTAGGTTTAGGACAGATTAGTGCACACGGAAAATATCACATACAGTGCCCTCTGTTAATCTGAATTCAATCTTTCAATTGTGCACTAATCGGCGATGCCTCTTAGTTTAACTCTAGGAGGGTGTTTCTTGGAATATGCTGATGAAACATTGGTAGTGTTTTTTTTTTCTCAAATACGCAAAAGGTTTTGTCCATCTTTATATTTAAGTACAAAAGTACTTTTACAACACTCTAGATCGCGCTTGGAGATGATTTTAAAAAAAGCGCATCCTCCTCGCAGAAACCTCTAAGCTGATTGCTCACTGATTAGATAACTAAGCTAACTAAGCTTGCACGCCCCGGCTTCAATCCATAGATCGACGCTGTGTGCTTGATGGTGGCTAGGAATTGGGCGATAGTGGATGTGGCACCGAAAACATTGGTAGTGTTATATACACTCGGCAAAGCCTCCAACACTTGGCACAGTGACAGATTCGGTAGTGTCACTTTGTCCTAAAATAGTTACTCTAGGGTAATGTTGTTATATGTGAACATTACATGTACTCCTAACGGGGTTTTTTTTTTTTTGACCTGGTAACACATTCTACATTAGATCAGACAAATCGCCAGATACAAGGTTCATTACATGCAAAGGCACTTGGCTCATTAACACATCTGAGCCAGACTCCAACACATAAGCTCCATGTACAGCTAAAGAGTCAGCCACCTTATTACATGATCTATTACAAACTGAGACATCATAAGAAGAAAACTCTAATTGCATAATGTCTCGTATCTGAACCACTAGAGCACTAATAAAGCTTCGATCTAAACTTGTTGAGTTGATAGCATTAGCCAGCATGATGGAGTCCGTTTCCAAGATGATTCTCGACATTCCTAGTTGCGCTGCATGGAGGACACCTTTGTAGGCTGCAATTGCTTCAGCATGCAAGGCAGATGAAGCATAGGAAATGTTTCCAGCCCCAGCCGCAAGCACTTCTCCATTCATGTTCCTTACAACAATCCATAGCCGCCACTTCTTTTATTCGGATCAAAAGAACCGTCTGAATTAATCTTATATACATCCTCTGGTGGAGGCGTCCATGAACTTTCAGCAACAGCAAGCATCACTTTCCTTTCAAGATCATATAACTTCTCAAATTCCATCAAATAATATGATACAGAGCCACACACCTCAGATGCAGTCTCCATTCTTCCACCATCATTTACCTTATTTCTTGTTGACCACCATCTCCACAGAAACACAAAAACTTTAATTTGAAGGTTCTTCTCTAATCCCCATATCTTATTAATTACTTATGTTCCTGATCGACAATTCTCCAACTCAGATCTAATATCCTCCATATTTAAAAGATACCAACACATTTTAACATGCTTACATTTAAAAAAGATATGCCCACAATCTTCATCTAGTCGACAGCAAACTGGACAAACAGTATCTAATTTCATCCCATGTCTTACCAAATTTCTTCTAACCGGAAGACTATTATGTGCAAAACGCCAAATGAACATTTTAACTTTATTGGGTACTTTGATTTGCCAAATCTTAATCCACTGGAACTCACTCCCACAACCACCAGCACCTCCCGAAGTAGAAGCATCATTTCCTGTTAGCGCATCTCTTTTTTGAACAGCAAGCTTATAAGCCGATTTAACTGAAAACACACCCTTTGCATCAAAATGCCAAGCAGGGCAATCCTCCATTAGCACATTAATTGGAATCCTCAATATTTCAGCAGCATCCTCAGGCCAAAAAAATCTGATATTAAATCCTCATCCCAAGAACTTGTTGTTGGATCAATCAGTTCACTAACTCTAGTCAATATGCATGATCTCTTAGGTGTAATTGGTTTTCTTGTGGTACCCCCTGGGTATCCATGGGTCTTCCCATATTTTCACATTTTCTCCATTCCCAATTCTCCATATGAGCCCTTCCTTTAAAAGTTCAGTCCCTCTTAATATGCTTCTCCAAGTATAAGATATTCCAGCCCGAGGAACACAATGTAGAATATTTGACCTTGGGAAATATCTTGCCTTCAATACCTGTGCACAGAGCGAATCAGGGCTGGTAAGTAATCTCCAAGCTTGCCTACTCAACATTGCCAAATTAAATAGATGCAGATCCCGAAAACCTAAACCTCCCATTTTTTTTTTGATACGGTTATCTTCTCCCAACTGAGCCAATGAATTTTATTATTTTTTATCTTCTTTGGCTCCACCAATATCTCGCATTAATCATACTAAGTTCATCACAGAGGCTTTTTGTAATATCAAAAACATGACATAGCATAAGTAGGAATGGATTGTGCTACAGCCTTAATAAGAATTTCCTTGCCCGCTTTAGAAAGAAGTTTTTCCCGCCAACCCCGAATCCTACTCTAGACCTTCTTTTTTATGTACTCAAACATTGACTTCTTTGATTTCCCAACCGAGACTGGTAGACCTAAATAACGTTCACTGCTTGTTTCATTCTCAATTGAAAGACTTGATCTAACCAGCCTCCTAGTTTGATCATTTGTGTTTGGGCTAAACAAAACTGATGATTTATTTCTGTTTATTACATGCCCAGATGCATCTTCATATACTTGTAGAATATGTTTAAGTTCATGTGCATCACTTGCCTTTGCTCTCATCAAAATTAAGGAATCATCGGCAAAGAATAGATGATTTATTCTTGGTGCACCACGACAAATCTTAATGCCTTCAATCTTGCCCTCTTGTTCAGCCTTATGCAAAGCATAGCCGATAAACCTTTACGCACAAAGAATAAATAAATAAGGTGAAAGAGGATCACCCTGTCTTAAGCCCCTTTGAGGGATAATTTGATGAGTGTACCCTCCATTAACTTTGATTTTGTAAACAACTGAAGTAACACAGTTCATGATCAATCGTACCCATCTTAAATTGAAACCCATCTGAATCAACATATTTTTGTAGGAAAACCCATTCCACCCGTCATATGCTTTACTCATGTCTAATTTGATTGCAGCCAGCCCATTTTTACCTTTTCTTCTAGAATTTAAATAATGTATCAATTGCATTTGCGAAAAAGAACATTATCCGTGATTAGTCTTCTCCGGCACAAAAGCACTCGAGAAGGAGAAATGATATCCGGCAAGATTTTCTTCAATCTATTTGCAAGGACCTTTGAAATGATCTTATACAAAGACGTTGCATAGACTAATCGGTCGGAAATCTTTTTAAGGTTTGGGGCGAGCTAATTTTGGGTATCAAGACAATAATAGTTTCATTCGGCCTGGCGGCATTGGCCCTCCGTTAAGGACTTCAAGAACTTCTTTTTTAATTTGCTGGCCAATATATGACCAAAACCTTTTGTAAAAGATAGAGGGCATACCATCAGCACCGTGAGCCTTCAAATCGCCTATGTTTTCCAAAGCTTTCTAGATTTCATCCCCCGTAAATGGCTCCATTAATGCCTCATTCATTTTTGTTGTGACTCTAGGTTCAACACAATTCAAGACATAGTCGAACATGAACCTGCAGATGACATATATAATTGTTGATATTGGTTAGCAATGAAATGTTTTAGTTGTTCTCCTTCACCATAACCCCATTTTCATCTTTCAAGCACCTAATCTAGTTTTTCCTTCTCCGTTTTGATGCAAATGCATGGAAAAAACCAGTATTTCTTTCTGTCACCCTTTGTCAACCAAGAATTATGAGCCCGTTGTTTCCAATAAGTATTATGCTGGTCTTGTAATCGTTCAAGCTTATAGCGCAGAATGTGTTCCCGGTTTACTGATTCTTGAGATATAGTCATCCTCCTACACCTTTCCAAATCACTTTTAATTTTCTTTATTCGTTTTTCCAACTCTCCCAAAATGTTCTTGTCCCATTCCCAAAGATCTCCCAGTACCCTTTTTTGCTTTTGCATCATACTATTACATCCTTCTTCCATCGCCCTATCCAAAGCTTGAATCACCCGGATCTCACATTCCTCTTCCTCAAGCCATTTTGCTTCAAACTTTGGCATCACTTGTATCTGTTGGAAGCAGTACATGCTCTCAATACAATGCACATCTATTATAATCGGCCTATGATCTGAGTGTCTAGGGTCCCCATTAGTAACCCTCACCATAGGGAACATATATCTCCAACTGCTATTAGCAACAGCACGATCAAGTCTCTCTTTTGTAAAGCTGGCAGCCACATGATGATTATTTCACCAAGTAAAAGGGTCCCCCAAAAATCCTAGATCCTGCAGACCACAATCGTCTAAAGCTAATCTGAATTTGTGCATATTTGATTCTGCCCTTGGATGTCCTCCTTCCTTTTCAAAATTAAATAAAATTTCATTGAAATCTCCACTACAGAGCCAGGGCATCTCAAACTGGTCTTTCAATAGTCGTAAGATCTCCCACGTATTATCCTTTTCTTCATTTTTTGACTCACCATAAATCCGGTGAATCTCCATTCAATCATATCATCTTGTTTTATCACACTATCAATGTGATATTTCGAGAAACTTTTTAACTTCCAGTTCAATTCCTCTCCTCCAAAAAAGCGCCAAACCCCCACTAGTCCCCACACTGTCAACTACCAACAAATTAGGCATTTCTAACTTCCACCTTAACCAATCCAACCATTTCCCGTTATGTTTAGTTTCACAAAGGAATAAAATATCGGGGGCCTCCCGCTTCTGGATATCCAGAAGCCCTTGAATTGCCGGGCCATTCCCCAGTCCCCGGCAATTCCATGTGATTAGTCTCATTTTTGCCCGCGAGGCTGCTCAAACAGCCCCGCGTTTTCATTTTTTAATTTCTTAGAACTCTCAGAAGCCCCACTCTCATTCCTATCCTGAGATGCCAAACCCACTTTTACTGTAGGACCAATGGGCATCGACTTTCCATTAAACATATCCATATCATCTCCATCCATTCCTTCGACATTCTCTATGAGCTTTTCATCAGACTTTCGTTTCTTTGTGTGGGCTGGACTCTTTGTACCATTGATGCTAACATGATTGCAAATGATATGTTTTTGGAGGTACTCCTAACGGTTTATTCCACCTAAAACCAGAATTTACATGTGTGCTAGCTATTCACCTTCTCCTCAGATGCACAGTTTTTTTTTCACTCCTAATGTTTATACCCTCATGGCCGCAGGATGTCCTCCAGCACATACATTCCCAGCTGAAAATGCGAGATGCAGCTCGCGCAGCCTGAGTGTCCCAGAGCTTCCTACGCTTCTGGAGGCTCTACCCAAACCTTCAGTTCACCCCAGAAAACCCTAGCCGCGAGCAAGCAGCTATTGCTGGAGAACAACCACAGAAGCAGGGGCAAGTATGTTTTCAGCAAAGCACGGCAGGTGCTTGAGAACCACTCCGGTGTCGGAGTGAGGAGGATCAACCTCAACCTCATAGCCTGCTCCAAGGCCGACATTGACGCCAGCCGCCTCCTCGACGACTGGCTCCGGCGAGCCATCAAGCCTGGCGTCACTGACTTCGCTCTGCGGCTGCCTTATGGCTACGCGTCTGAATACAGCTTCCCCTACTCGCTCCTGTCATCGGTTCAGTCTCTTCATCTCTCCTCATGTGGCTTCCATCCCATAGCTAATGACATTCCAGAGCGGCGGCTTGCTTGCTCCCAGAGCTTGTCCAGAGTACGGTTGCACGAGGTCGGCGTCACCGGGGATGAACTATGGATGTTTCTTTCTAGCTGCTTTTCGCTGGAGCAGCTGGACCTCTCCAAATGCAGAATGGTTGCCTCCCTGAGGATACCTCGTGTTCTCGCGGAAGCTGAAGGTGGTGTGCGTGCGAGACTGCTGCGAGATGATGGTCGTTGAGAGTGACGCTCCGAACCTCTCCACCTTGAGATGTGAAGGGCAGCCGCTGTGGAGGTTAACGCTTGAGACTTGCTGGAGATCAAGGAGCCGGTCGGGTACACCATGTACACGCGCCCGAGCATGCAGGTCTTGCTCCAGTATGCAGGCAGTGACTTGCCATCCATCGCGCGAAATCTTGAAAGCCTTGTGCTATCAACAGATCATAAGGTATAGTACTACCTATATATACACAGGCTATATCTATATATACAATGCATACATGTTTTGAGGATGTTTGTTTGTTTGGTTTTTCTTCAGATATTGAAGGCACCAGCGATAACTCACAGATTCAAGAACCTCAAGCATCTTGATATCTGCATTGGCAAATATGGTGGATTTTACGAAGGCTATGACTTCCTTTCTTTGGCTTGTTTTCTTGATGCATGTGTTACCTTGGAGACCTTCGTCTTACGTGTGAGTAGTGCTTGATCATCTCCATGCACGCGGAAGTGAAACACCCAACACCTCATGTATTTTAACTGCTCTATATATATGCTTTGTATATATGCCCTTATTAATTAAGTAACTATTACTAATAATAATATATGCACTAATAACCCTAGAAATGCATGCATTATTCATTTGTGCAGATTGGACATACTCTCGGATGGCACTACTATCACCGCATTCTCCAGAAACCAGACGAAATTCCATCGCAATCTAGCAGGGTGGACATCCCAGGAATCCGCTATGGTGGCCTTGGAAACCTAAGGAAGGCGACAATCACGGGCTTCTGCACCGGCAAGAGCTTGGTAGAACTGATATGGCACATCCTCGAGATGGCGTCGTCGTCGCTGCAGTGCCTCGTCCTCGATGTCACCCCCGGCTATGACATGAACCGCTCCCCCTCCGACAGTTGTCAGCCAATCTCGTGGCATGCGCAGAAGCTTTGGGACAATAAACAGATACTCACCTGCGTGAGGAAATATGTCGAGCCAAAGGTCCCTATAGGCATCGAGCTCAAGGTCCTTGGGCCCTGCAGCCGGTGCCACGCCATGGATGCATAAGGCGTGGAGGAAGAGGCTAAGGAAGAGGTTGGTTCAGAAACTCCGAGGAGGTTCTCGTAGCGTCAGGAAGACGGCAGCGCTGCCTTGGTTTATATCCTGCCAAGGAGATTATAATATGCCAGTGTTAAGCGCTACTGTTGTGTGTTCATGTTTCAGGCGGGCCGCTGGTCCAATCAACCCCGAGGCAGTTTTGAAACGGTCGTAGTAAAGATTTTATGTAGTAGTAGTTTCTTTGTTGAAATTTGCAATTACAGCTAGGTGTCGAATATTCCATACTTCCCTTTTTGCGAAGTTAAGTGTTTCCTTGTTAGAAGGTGAGAAAAAAAAATTGAAACAATGGTGATATAATAAATAAGAAAAGATCTCTCGAGAATAAAGCCACCAGCTACCTTGCTTTTGCATTTCTCTATCCTCCATGGACAATCAGTGGTATATAGACTATAAAACCCTTAGGGCCCGTTTGGCTTCTTGGAATTTGGAGGAATTAGAATCTACTTACTAAATTAAGCTATTTAGTTTGGAATTTGAGATTCCATAACTTTCCAAAGTTCACAAATAAGCCTATCTCAAAGGGTGTTTGTGGTCAGTCAATGGAATTCAATTCCTATCTCCCACTCTATGAATTTGAGATAGGCTTATTTGTGAACTTTGGAAAGTTAGGGAATCTCAAATTCCAAACTAAATAGCTTAATTTATTAAGTAGATTCCAATTCCCAAATTCAAATGATCCAAATGGGCCCTTAATGAATGAAACCCAAAATTTGGCTGGTGATAGGAGATCCATGATCGAATAGACCTCACAAGTCAAAACCCACTTCAATCAGTGTATTTATTTATTTGAGCACGAATTTTGATGTAGTATCCATAGGGAAATTTATTCTTAATAGATATTATTTTGTTCGAAATATTAGGCATTTGGGATTTGAAAGTCAACTTTGGCAAGTTTTGCCATTAATTAAACAAATTATATACTTTTCCAACGATGATGGAGCAATAAAAAAAGACGGAACAACACTACGGCAGGTCATTGTGCCGTCCTTGACCTGCCAAAAGCTTCCCTTTTGCAACGATGATGGAGCTAGCAATAAAAAAAGTATTCAAAAAGGCCAGTCTTCAATTTCAGGAAAAATTCAAATATGTTAGGCAAAAGCGAGTCTTTCATTTTCTGGTAGAATTCAAATATGTGACTGGAAAGTTTTATGAATATTCAGAAAAGTATATCCACTGATGCAACACAGCTTGCCCATGACAGCGAGCAGAGCACACTAGCCACAAGCCGTTATTATTATCACATCCTAGCTCATATACCTGCCCTGCCTGCGTGCAGGTTTTATAGTTGGTCTTTATCTTTTGTGTGCAAGTACTGTTACTCTGGTTGGCCCAAGGCGTGGCTTAATCTCGTGGCAGCTACTACACTATCTTATGTTAATCAGCTGGGTTTGCTATTATCTCTTTGTTGCTTCTGTTGTTCCCCTTTTGGTTAACCCCCCTGTGGTTTTTGGATTGCATGCGTGGAGGCTTGTCGCTCCCTGATTAATCACTTTGTGATTAACCTTCTGTTCCATCCCACCCCCACTGTGATCAATGAATAACAATAGAAATCATAAAATTCTAGTCTAGAACGTGGGAGGTATCAACTCCCAGGATGAATGGGATACTATAAGGGATAAGATTGCAGAAAATAATTGCAATATTCTTTGTTTGCAGGAAACAAAAAAAGAATCCTTTGATTCAAGTTACATCAAAAAGTTCTGTCCCAGGCAATTGGATAGTTTCACCTTTTTTTTTACTCTGTAGGAGCTTCGGGAGGTTTGCCCTTGGTTTGGAATAGTAGCATGTATCATTGTGATGTGGTTGACTGCAACAGTAATGGAATAACCAAGTAAAATCACTTGTTTACTAGACCAGAGTTCTTTTCACTTGTCAAACATTTATGGCCCGGCGCATTTAGGAGGGAAAATGGCCTTTGTCACCTGGTTAATTAACTTGGACACCTCAAACTTTGATGATTGGATTCTAGTAGGGGATTTCAACTTATAGAGAGGTCTAGAGAACAGAAATAAACCGGAGGGAATATTTTTGACATGCGATTGTTCATTGACACAATTAGGGATCTAAATCTTGTGGAGTAATATGCAGTTGGATCCTTTATTAGTTAAACTGGATTGGGTTTTGGTTTCAGATGGTTGGAGCCTCTCTTTTCCCTCAACCTCAGTACAACCCCTAGCAAGGCTACTATTAGACCACATTCCCTTTGTCATAAATATTGATAGCAAAATTCCAAAATCCAATAGCTTGATTTGAATCCTTTTGGGTAGACCACCCTCGTTTCTTCGATGTAGTTGATTTACACTGGAATTCATGTGCCTTCTATGCTAATGCAGACAAACCCTAGCTGGAAAGTTTAAACAAGACAGAGCAGGCCTAAGAAAATGGAGCAAGAACCTTTCCAACCCGAGCAGATTAATCCATAACTGCAATTGGGTAATTCTTCTCATTGATGGCTTGGAAGATCAAGGATCCTTGAATTCTCTAGAAGTGTGCCTGAAACTACTGGTGAAAGCTCATTTAGCAAAGCTCTTGGAAGATTAGAGAATCTATTGGAGGCAAAGAAATACCATTAGATGGGTCACCCTAGGAGATGAAAATACAGCTTTTTCCAAGCTAGAGCCTCTCACAATAATATCAAGAAACATATTGGTTGTATGCATGACCATTACTAATAACATTTTGATCTCGATCATGAACAAAAGGCTACTCTTTTTGGAATGCTTACAAGAATAGGATGGGGATATCTGATTTTCTTGGCATTTCATATAATCTTGCCACATTGCTTATCAACAAGGAGGAAGTTTTGCAATATTTGGATGACTTCTCTAAAGCATTGCTTAACAACAAGGAGGAAGTTTTGCAATATTTGGTTGATGACTTCTCTAAAGATGAGATTTTCAAAGTAATTAAGAGTCTACCCAATAATCGTGCTCCTGGACCAGATGGTTTCAATGACTATTTCACTAAGAAATGTTGGCATATTATAAAACCTGATTTTTAAAGATTCCCGAATGATTTCTGTTCTTCTAACATGGATATACTGTGTCTTAATGGTTCTCACATCACTCTTATTCCTAAGAACTCCAACCCAAGAACAGTTGATGATTATAGGCCAATTTCTCTACTCAATTATTCTCTTAAGTGTATGACTAAGATTCTTTCCTCAAGATTACATGAGGTAATCACTGATCTTGTATATGACAACTAGTATGGTTTTATCATAGGGAGAACAATCGGGACTGTCTTGCTTGGTCATACCAATTTTTGCACATTTGTCATAATTCAAAAAAATGAAATCATAATTCTCAATTTGGATTTTGAAAAGGCTTTTGATAAAATTGAGCATCAGTGCATTCTTGATGTGATGACTCATAAGGGACTTCCCGTAAGGTGGATTAAATGGATTGAAAGAATCCTCGAATTCAGGCTCCTCCTTAGTTCTTTTAAATGGAGTCCTAGAAAAGAGTTTCAAATGCCTAAGGGGGGGGGGGGTGGGGGGTGAGACGGGGTGATCCACTCTCTCCTTTACTTTTTGCACTAGCAATTGATTTGCTTCAGTCCATTGTTAATAGTGCACGGAGAAATGGAGTGATCAAACATCCTTTAAGTGAGAACTTTGGAGGTAGTTATCCTATCATCAAATATGCCGATGACACTCTTCGATCTTTCTCAAACTCCACCGGCTTACATGTGAATTTCAATAAATCATCGTGGTCCCAATCAACCTAGAAGAATCTAAGTTAATTCACTTGGCCGGGACTTATGGATGTACCAGCGGCACTATGCCTTTTACATATCTAGGGCTTCCTCTTGGGACTAGTAGACCTTCTCCTGTTGATTTTGCCCCCCGTCATCCAGAGAGAATAGAAGCTAGAATAATTGGTTTCAGCAGACTATTGTCTTACCATGGGAAGCTGATTATTGTGAACTCGTGCTATCTGCAATTCCTACTTTTTATTTGTGCACTCTCATCTTTCCTCATCCTATAATAGAGATGGTTGACAGGTACAGAAAGCACTGCCTTTGGAGTGATGGTGATATTAGTAGGAAAGAAAAATGCTTGGCTTTGGGATTCTGCCCGGGAGGCCTAAAAAAAAAGAAGGTGGTCTAGGGATTATAGATATTAAAATTCAAAACAAAGCTCTCCTAATAAAATTTTTGGATAAATTCTATAATTATGCAGAAGTCCCTTGGGTGCAATTAACTTGGAGCAAATTCTATTCCAACTGTAATAGTCCCCCTCATGCAAACGGACCTGTGGGCTCATTCGGTGGAGGGATGTGATGAAACTGTCATCGGTTTTCAGAAATCTTTTCAGTTTGTCTTCATGTGTCAGGGAATTCAATTCTTCTTTGGTCTGACATTTGGAATATGGTCTGCCTTAAGGACAGGTTCCCAAGACTGTTCTCCTTTGCAAAAAAGAAAAAAAATGTTCCATCAGGTACTTTCCGAACAATGCAGAGGACAAGAACTTCTTCCTCCCCTACGGAACAAGCTCGTCTCGAACTACATGATCTTCAAACTCTACTAGAATCTGTGGATTGGGATGTTGATGGGTTTGATCAATGGACTTATATTCGGAATTCTCACATTTATACTCCCAAGAAAGCATGTAATCTTCTGAGAGGCCATCAGCCTGCTTCACCTTTGTTCGAATGGCTCGAAAGGTTCTAATTTAGGCAAGCATAAATTCTTCTTTTGGTTACTTCTGAAAAATAGGCTAAACATGAGAAGCATGCTCAAGGGGAAGAACATGTACCTACCTAGCTACTCTTGTGCCATCTGTGATGCAAATGGGGAGGAAACCATTTGGCACCTTTTCTTTGAGTGCCCCTTTTAGTCAAGCTTGTTGGATTGTTCTTGGAATTAATTGGAATCTCGCCCTGCCCCACTTGATATGATTATTCAAGCTAGATTGGATTTTGGTGCACCTTTCTTCAGGGAAGTTGTCATCACTGCTTGCTGGTTAATATGGAAAATGAGGAATGACTTGATCTTTGACAAAATTCCATGCACTTATTCAACTTGGAAGAAGTTTTTCAAGGATCAGATTTGTTTGATTTGCATAAAAGCCAAACCTAGCCTTGTAGGCCCTTTAAATCTTTGGTTGGAGAATATCCCCTAATGTATGTTTGTTTTTCTCTTTGAGCTTGAGTAGCTATGTTTAAATTGTTTGCGCTAACTGCTCGTTTATTTATTAATAAAAGATTAGGTGGGGGTTTCCCCACTGAATCCCCAAAAAAAAAAAATATATATTAGGCAGTAGTAGGCAACATTTTAACTAGTCATTGCCATCCGTGACCGGCCAAAGGTTTTTCCTTGTGTTTATGTACTCTCTATCATGGAGCAATTAAGAAGTGTCTACTATACTTTATTTATTATGCACATATTACGTGGTAACACATACTCCATATTCTTTTCACTTCCGAAGGAGGTGTGCAAGGGGCTTGATTCGATTCGATGGGGGTCTAAAAGAGATTATTATATGACTAATCATGTGATCAACATGTTAAGCAAACCAGTTAGTCATTCTCTTTGCATCGTTCCATCCACCAAAATTAAATCCTTTTTTGTTCCTATCCAAAGAGGGGCTAGGCCCAAACATGGAAAAAATAAAAGTGTTGATCAAGCGAGAAAATTACACAGCTTGTAGTGTATAATCATCTATCAGGACCTTTTAATTGCACATCTAGGCATATCTTTTTTTTGAACCATTTATAGAAGGTAGTAGTGGTGTTAAGAGCATGTTTGAATCTCATACAGCTAGCAACCTGCTAACAATTTGGTGAGATTTTATTTTTTATTCTTTTGACAAGAAACAGCAATTTCATTGATCATCAGCAAATTGCCAAGAGCGGAATAGTACATGTTGTAGTGTGCAGAAAGCAGCGCATTTGACAAGTTGCAGCTGCTAGAATGGCTAGGAATTAAGCAGGTTAAAAAGTACCAGGCGAGCTAAGCTTTGACCTAAAAGCTCTATTTGCTACGAGATGAGCCCTGACGTTCTGGCTCCTATCTACCTTGCATATCTTGTGATCTATTGCACTGGTACAGTTGAAGAAGCGTTGGTGAACGGCTTGATCTTCCAATCAGGGGGCTCCTTGCCTCCATCCCCAGCTAAATAAGCCGATAGGATTTGACTGTCTGTGTAGAAGGATACTGCTGATGTGCCTAGTTTGCTTAGCACATCCGCTGCTAGAGCAATAGCAGCTACCAAGCACAGAACTGCAGTTAGGAAGCTGGGCCTATATGTCTATTCTGATATTGCTGACAGAATCAACAATATGAATTCCAAGATCCGCCGTCAATGGAACCTGCAAAACATTATCTTTTTTTTTTTTTTTTTGACAACAATCAAAACATTATCTGGAATTGCAGGCATATGTATAGCATTCGAAGTACAAGTTTGGTTGTACCATCTGTGAGATTTTATTTGGATTCTTAGCTTAGTCGGCCAGTGTTTTACCTACAACTAAACTAGTTAGTTTTTAAAAGCTGGTTATTCTGACTAGTACAACTAATAATTAGTTAGTGTGGATCGGATTCTATTGGAGCCTAGAAGTAGAAACAATTATAAATGGCGGCGCTTGCTAGCTGACAACAAAGTATATATAAAAAAATGGATACCCAAGGTGTAACTAATGCTTGGTAGATTTTTCAAGAATGGTAAAATAGAGGAATCTTAATTTAATTTCAGAAACTGAATTTTCTGAAACGGTTAAAACTGAAGTTGACCATTCAAAATAATCTAAAGAAGGTGACTTTGATTTACGTCGACGATGACTTCAGCAGTTGATGATATATATATACAGCAGCACGCATCATATGCTGCAGCTTCCTTTTCTAAAAAAAAAAATCATATGCTGCAGCATCGTCTGCGCCTTCAGAAGAAAAAAAAAAAAAAACGCTGAGATCGATAGTGTATATCTTTGTAGTTAAAACTTAGGTGAAATTTCTCTTTGGATTCTCAGCTACAAATTATGTGATTTTATTTGGATTCTCAGCTAATATATAAGTCAGCTAATGTTTTACCTACCACCAAACTTAGTAATTACTTATTAGTTGGTTTTCCTGGCTACATACAACTCTAGGTAGTTGGGTGCATCCAAGATGAGCTCGAGAAGTAGAACCAAATCTACTACTAAAAAGACTCAAAAAGGAATCGTTCACCCCGGCAGATTCACCCGCCTCCCCTCGCGTAACTCTGCCGGCGCAATTACCGTCCACCCGCTCCAGCGTCCCGCCCGCCGCGGAACCGTCGCCCAGGCCAAGCGGCCACGCACGACTCCGCCCGTGCGAACCGCCCGGTGCCAGCGGTAATCCCCCGCCCGCTCTCTCTCTCTCCTCCAGAACCGCCGCCCGCCCACGCGATTCGCCCTGCCCCAGCCGCCGGCGCCACGACGCCCAGCTTCACAGCTCGCCCTCGCGGCCTTCTATTTCACACACGCCCCACGTCCCCCAGCGGCCCCCGCGACCCCAGCGTGGGCGGGGGGATGCAGGCGGCAGCCCCGGCGACCCTCAGCGCCCAGTGGGGTGCGAGCATGGCGTGCGGGATGCTTGTGGCGGTCGCCGTCGGCGCCACTAGCCCACGCCTCGCCGGAAACGGAGACGGAGCTGGAGTTCTGCGAGGTCGACTGCACAGCCCTCACGGACGGGTAATGCCTCCCTTCCCTTCCGCCTCCGCTTCGGGCGGCCTCTGATCCCTGCTCCCGTGCTCACGCATTCCACACTCTTGCAGTACACGGAGGCTCCAAGTTTTTCTCTCTTTCCAGATTCGAGCGTCTTTCAGACCCGAGATGCTTTCTAGGACCTTTTAGCTCATGCTGGATGAAATCGGTGAGAATGAACACCAAGGTGAATAGTGAATAGGTGGATGAGATTTATTTGTCACTGCATTCTCTAAATCTGGCACTGCGGCAGTAACTCTTCCCCTGTTACTGAATCTAGATAATTGTTCAGCCCTCTTCCCCTGTTCAGTATATATTCCCCTGCAGATTTGCGTACCTTCTTTGGTCTGGTAGGAACTCTTGTCTGTTACTGAATCTAGGTAATTGTTTTATTACTGGCTAACAGTTCCCAAGTATATGATGGCTGGCTTCTGGAACGACTAAACCATAATAAGAAAATGAGACCCTGCATAACACTGCATATGTTCATAAACCATGTACTGCGGTAGTATATACTATCTTGTGCACAGAAGAACTAAGAAAATGCCACCAAAATGGTTTTTTTTATTTGACAGACATAAATGTCTATGCCTTATAGAGAGGTGGAGCTCAATTGTCCATCAGCCGTGAATTCATCCATGATACTGACAAAACCTATTTTTTTATAATACTACTTATGTTCACTGTAAGGTACAATAATTAAATAATAGAACTTGCAGTCTCATCTCTAGGTAGTACTGCTTAACCTTTGCTTTGATGCTCATCTTCTCTCATCCTCACAGCATAATCATTTATATTGAAAGTAGATGGTTGTTGCCACCAAATGCACATTCTAACTCATCCATCTTGAAATGGTCTTCAGTGATCTTCAAAGTGTCAGGCCTGTCTAAGTATACAAATTTGATCTTGTTTCTGGTCTTCTTCTCAAGAAGGGGACTTGCCATCTACATTCAGATCTAGACCTCAGTTCTTGAAATGTATAATTAATCCATGATTAACTGAAAGCAACATCAGGTGTTTAATTTCCTTGATACACATGGCTGATACTATTCCATTTCACTATTTCAGTTGCTCTTTAGGTGTTTCATTTTTGGCTGGCTGGTTCTCTGCAGCGGCAAGGGGAAGGCTTCACCGCTTCAGTTCTAGCAGCTCTTGATTATTACATCAGCATGCATAGGGACATTTTCATAGCTGCATCTCCTGGAAAAATACATAATGCTTTGGTAAGTTCCCATGTCCTTTGTATTTTTAGTTTATTCCTTTAATTTGTAGTCATCACTAGAACAAAAATTTTTATCTCAGTTGGCCCATCGGACATATGAGAACTTGAAGACCATAGGACAAACATGGCATTACTTGGCTACATCTTTGTGAACAAGAGCATGGGTGGCCAGTGGCAAGCAGGATCTATCACCTATTCAGGTAACTTGCTTGCTCACCTCTTGTTTGATAATAACCAATTTGTGTATTGTGCTTGTGTTTTTTAGGCAAAGGTAGGCAATAGGTTGCTTTGAAAAAAATCAATTAGTTTATCAAGAATGATAGCACTGCAACTAGACTATTGGAACTGGTAAAACATAGTGGTATAGTATTAGACTTAGCCTCAAATATATAAAAACTATGTCTATTTGTTTGTTGGGCTCATGGACAATATCCCCGCCTTTGTTGTCAACCTGTTCAGTGAAACTGTAGTGCTATACCACTATGTTTCATGTGGTATGACGAATTTATATTCTGTGTTGTTTTGAAATCTGCAGGTTACACCCAGCTAAGCTAATAAGATAGTATGTCAAGAGGTAGGTTAGATTTCATCACGGTCATCAGGTGTTGTTCACTGGTGCTTATTGCAAATGGACAGCACTTGTTCTTTAATTCCCTTTATTTATATGTATCTTACCTTAACATGGCTACAACCTACTACACACATTCTTATGTCAGTAAGGTGTACATCACACTGAAATTAACATAAGAGCACTTTGGTTTATGATTAACTACAGCACTTAAATGAATATAAAAAAATTCAGTAAGTATCTAAATGGTTTCAGACTATGGAAATGCTATTATCATTTTTTACACCAGCAACCAGCGTTTGGTTTGGTTGAGCATAAATGGTTAGGGGTGAGTTTCAATATGTGCTTGCCCTAGATTTGTGTGGGTTCGGTTTGGATCCTATCTCACTAACAGTACTCTATGATTGCTTCCTTGCCCTTGGTGCTACTGCTTGTGATTCGTAATGTGCTGATTAGCACCTCCAGCTCATGCCTTAGGGATCAGGGCAAATAGCTGGTAATGATGCTCCTTTTTGTGCAGATCTGTTGCGTGGTTTGCTGCCCAAAGTGATGGAGGTAATAGGTACTCCTTTACGTAGAACTTGTGAGGGTACCTCAGTGGCCTCCTCACTTCTTGGACGATGTCAATTTTTGTTGCTTTTACATGAACCAACTGAATTTACGTTAAAAAACCGTCTAACTGGATTGATTGGCTTGCTTTGCACCCGGATTCTCAGCCAAATTCATCCCTCAAATGATCAAGATCAAGTGCATCCAGGTGGTTTTGTTTTCCCTTGCAGTCTTGCTTGGATGTCCTCTCCTATCCTGCAAGGTTCACAGACACAACTTTTGTCATACTCATAACGATCATGATCAACTATACTGTTGGTCATTAGTTGAATATTTCATTGCTGCTTCCCTATGCTTCACGAGGAGGCCTAGGTCCGAAGTCTCCTGGTTTTGGATAGCCAATTTGTTTTTAATACAATAGGGAATATTGTAGTTTTCTAGAGAGGTCTAGCTTGAATAAACTTGTGAGGATGAGAGGATCAATAAGAGACTTGGTAGCTGCTCTCCAATATGCATTGTGCAGGTATTGTAAATTATGTTCCTCAAATATTAGTGTTGTACCCATGCTAACTGTATTTAAGTGATAGGGAATAGTCATTTTTTTTTACGAGCACTATGAATACATTGAAGTCATTTCTTAAAATGGAGAACATATTAGTTCGTTAAGATATATCATGTCCCCCCTCAAAATATATGATTTCATGATTTTATACCCGTTGCAACGCACGGGCACTCACCTAGTATATATAATAACTCAAAATCTCCAACAATAAATGGGTTGCTAGCTGGCTGGCAACAAATAAAAGTGTACCCAAAAAAAAAAATGGATACCCCAAAAACCTTAGTAACTAATGGTAGATCTTGGTATATTTTTCAAGAATGTTTGAAAGGAACTAGTTTAATTTCAGAAACTGACTTTTTATTGTAAAGGTTGAAACTGAAGTTGACCATTCAAAAAATCAAAAGAAGAAGCTGACTTGATTTACGTCGACGACGACATTTTCAGCAGCAGCTGGACTCTTCACAGCTATATCTTTGCAGCAGCTAGTTTAAGCTTATATATAGAGTATATCTTTGCGGGTTGACGACGACGCTCGCAGCCATCCACCAGGAATCCACCATGGCCGCCATGGCACCTGATGTTGTGAGGTCATTGTTGCCGAGGATGGTGGCCTCGGCCATCGTCCTGCTCGTCCCCGTCAGACCGTCGACCGTACTGCACCTGGCAGCCGCCGCCGCAGTGCCACCGCTGGACGCAGCCCACCAGCATGGTGTTACAGTAAGCGTCAGCCGGCGCCAGGTGCGTGCAATGCGTACTACGTACTACTCCTGCTCTCTCCTAGGCACATATTTTTCATTTTAGTTTTTGTCTTAATTTTTTTTGCATGTAAGGATTGTTTGAAATCTTGTAGTTCAGTGTATGGACAACAAGAAACATTTTTTTTTATGAGAACAATTTTATCACAGTAGTTTCTGGTAGTAGTAGGTCCTCTATATGCCTCTTTTTTTTTCTTTGTTTTTTCTCTTATCTTAATAAAATGATATGCAATCTCCTCCGCATCTCAGGGATATAGAAATATTTTTTTCCCCACGAGTTATCCATAGTTGTTACCCATGAAATTGTTCAAAAAAAAAATGTTTGTGTAATCGAGATAGTAGGATGTCTCATTTGAAATTTTCCATGTGTACTCTTCTTTCTGTAATATTTTTTTTTACCTTTTTGTGTTTTTCCATATACAATTCAGTTCGGGGCCAGCCGGCCCTACTGTTTGTTTTAAAATCCAATCTTCAGAATCACTGTTCTAAATAAATTGCATATATGATAGTTCTTTGGAACATTTTATTTCTCTACTTGCTAGAACATTTAGTCTCTTTAATTTGTTTTGAATTTTTTTCTTGACTACAACATTAACAAATGTGAACAGACAAGTCTAGTAACTTGGTCATGGATTCCTATCATATATGTAAACCTACTAGCTTGTTCTTAAGTTGGGCAATTTTGGATTCAAATCTTTTCAGGCAATCTTTTTAACACTAACATAATATATGCAATATATTATTGGTTAAGGGTTTCTCCAAAGTCCCAAAGTGTGGCAATTTTAAATTGCAAAATCAATAACCATGTGTACGTGTTGATGTCCGCGCTTAAATTTGCAGGTAATTGTGGACAACGGCAAGGTGCAAGTGACGTTGTCAACGCCAGAGGGACACATCACCAATGTCCGCTACAACGGCCAGCAAAACCTTCTGTACTACACTGGCGAGGGCAACACTGGAGGGTAAATTATCTGCTATTTGTATGATATTTGTTCTTATTAGGCGAGGCGACGTATATGCATGATAGGCATCAGATTTTTCTGATGAATGTATGATTTGTCTCCATCTTTCTTGAGTCGACACGTGGCAGTTTCCACACTCCCTCACCTACCATGCCCTAGCTCTGATCCTCCAGCCATACCCAGCGATGCTAACATCTATCATGTGTCGACGGTGGTTCTCTATCTGCCTTACTGCTCCACCCCCTTGCTCGTCACCTCTGCTGCAGGTCTTCCCTGTCTCCCCTGAATCTTTTTCTGAGCTCAATGCACTCTGGAATCCTCGACCCCACATCCCTAATCCAGGTTGGAGCACACACTACCGGATCACCCTGCCCCCCTCTTTGACGTGTACACGGCAAAGACCAATACCCGTCGGCAAAGGCTAAGCCGACAGTTACTCTCGGCAAAGGCTAGTCAGGAAAGAAGGCTAGTCCTAAGATATCTGAAAAATCTCATGCTCCTTTTAGTTTAGGAGTAGTGGACAACCTATTGGCCAATATAAAGGGAAAGGTCAGCAACACGAATTATTTTTTGACTAGTAATTTGCATAATCTTTTTTCTAAAAGGTTGTCCATTAATTATTTGGTGTAATTGTTCATATGATATAAATAACGCGATGCAGCAGCTGGGGACTATATATATACAATACATATGGTTCATCGATCTTTGTTTCTGATTACCAATAATCTCCTGCAGGTATTGGGACGTGCTCTGGGACTCTCCCGGATCAGATCGGCCAGGAATGCTCAACATGTGAGTTCATTACCAATAATTATTGCTTGCTGTGTGCTGGCTGTTGAGTGATTTTGTTTCAAGCAGAGAGATACGGGTTATTAACATGATATATAAATAAACATAGAAGAATAACTAGCTTGAGTTGTTTGTGTACAGGTTGGACGGTTCAGAGTTGACGGTAGTATCCTCAAGCGAAGAGAAAGTGGAGCTTTCTTTCAGGAGCAACTACAATCCGTCCCTCCCAAACAGCATCAGGCTAAACATCGATAAAAGGTAGTAATGCACAATGGATGGAATATTGGAATTGAAGCACCGATCTAGCAGCAGTTAAATGCAATCCGATCCTATGAAATCGATCTTGAGAACGAACGAAGAACTAGTGAACTACTACTGTTGCATGCTGTTTCTTTCAGGTTTGTGATGCTCAAAGGCAGCTCTGGTTTCTACTGCTACGCCATCTTGGAGCACGCCAGAGACTATCCTGCTATCACCATCGACGAGGCTCGGATCACCTTCAAGCTCAACACGGCCATGTCCGTCCCTTGAACAACTTCACACCAAATATCTACCTCTACAGCTGACCTCGCTAAAATGGCCGGTGTATATGTATATATAGGTTCAACTACATGGCGATCTCAGACGATATACAGAGGTACATGCCCAGCATAGATGACAGAGTTGCGCCACGTTGCGCTCCACTGGCCTACAAAAGGAGGCCGTCCTGCTGGTGGATCCCGTGGAGCCACAGTTCAAGGGGAGGTGGACGACAAGTACCAGTACTCGCTGGACAATAAGGACAACGCCGTCCATGGCTGGATCAGCAGCAGCAGCCACATGGGGTTCTGGGTCATCACCCCCAGCAACGAGTTCAAGAGCGGTGGCCCCATGAAGCGCGAGCTCACCTCCCATGTCGGACCCACCTCCATGGCCGTAAGAACAATACAAAACATTCTTCTTCTTACTACTACTGTTACGGATTTGTCACCATAATGTATAATATGCATTACATTTTTTTTGAGTACTAGGGCAGAACCCCGTCCATTAGCATTAACCAATAGACAAATTCAGTTATTACAGCACAGGGAGATGTAAACATCTCAAAGACTCCACGGCCAGCATGTCACCACATAGAGGCCAGCAAAAACCACGTTCCGATCGATAAGACTCAACGCCTGAAACCCCATCTGAATTACAAGCTAAGTTCCTAGGACACAAAAATTTCCACGCAGCCATAACAGATGTCCTACTTGCTTCACCTTCATCTTCCTCCCGTAGGACAGCTCATATGGTTATCTTCGTCAGGCTTGTCTTCAGCTCCCAGGTGTCTTCTTCCAGCATCAACAAAGCCAATGCACCTGAGCAGCCTCCCGCTTGTTTAATGTCACCTTCTGAAGAAGGGTAGTTCTCTTCTCCTCCGGGCACAACGGTAGCCACCTTTGGGCTGTTAGGGCGATCTGGTAGAGAAGCATATCCATGCCTCTCCACTATTTCCTCCGAAAACAAAAGTCATTTCTCAATTTCCATAAACTCCAAATGGTAGCAGAGGATATGATGTTCAGGACACCATTCCTTTTATTACTAAGCCAAAATTTTCCAACAACATCAAAGGAACTTCCTATGTCAGTATCAAAGATTCTAGAGATAACAACCCACATCTGGCATGCAACAACACAGTCAAAGAATAAATGGTGAATAGATTCTTTTTCTGAACAAAACAGACAAGAGGGATCTTTTACCTTCCTTCTTTCTCTAAATTATCCCTAGTCAGAGCCTTGTTTTTACTAAGAAGCGACAGAAAACACTGTACCCTTGGAGGGATTTTCAATTCCCAAATAGCAGAGATATAAACAGTTTGAATGCCTCTAAAATTAACTATTTTATACAAAGATTGTGCATTATACACTCCATTGGAGGAGAATTGCTAGATGAGGGAATCTTCTTCCTCACTAAGGTAATAGTAGTGGCTAGTTGATTTATTTCATCCCAGAGGTCTAACATCTGTTGATCACCAGTTCTACTAAATGTGCATTTCAAATTAGTGCCATCCCACAACTTAGCAACAGAAGTATTTTTCTCATTAACCCATCTATATATGTTCCAGTATTGAATAGCTAGACTAGAGGAGCCTAGCAAATTGTCCTCGCAAAACCTAACTTTTTCTCCATTTCCTATTTTCCATTTATATCCCATTCTAGTTGCTTGAACAGCCCACATAAAGCCTTTAAAAAAGGGGAGGCACCCACAGTACTTGTTTGGTATATATTCACATTTTTGTTTTATATTTGTAGTCTATCAGCTCTGTCTAGAGTTTGTGTTTATCCTGCTCATATCTCTTAAGCCAAGAGGAGAGGAGACATATATTAAGATCTCTAAGATTAGGGACACCTAACCCTCCAAATTCTTTGCATAGAGCAACAGATTCCCAGTTGGCAAGATGATATTTATGGGCATTTTCTACATCATTCCATAAGCAATTACCCATTTAAGAGTTGAGAATCTCTATAGCCCATCTGGGAACTAATATGCATTATATTGTCAGGTGTTTCTAGGGACGCATTACACTGGGATCGACATAATGCTGAACCTAGGCGACGGCGAGTACTGGAAGAAAGTGCTAGGCCCGGTGTTCATCTACCTCAACTCCAACCCCAACAATGGCAGCGACATCCGGGCTCTCTGGGACGACGCCAAGGCACAAGCGCGAGGGGAAGCCGGCAAGTGGCCGTACAGCTTCCCGGAGTCACCGGACTTCGCCAAGGCGGGCGACAGAGGCACGGTCACCGGCACGCTCCTGGTCAGGGACGCGTTCGTCGCGAGCAAGGGCGTGCCTGCTGCGACGGCGTTCGTCGGGCTCGCCGCGCCCGACGGGCAGCCTGGCTCCTGGGCGACGCAGTGCAAGGGGTACCAGTTCTGGACGAGGGCGTCGGCCGGCGGCCAGTTCAGCATCGGCGGCGTCCGGGGTGGGACGTACAGCCTCTATGCGTGGGTTCCCGGGTTCCTCGGAGACTACGTGAAGACCTCCACGGTGACTGTGACGCCAGGTGGCACCGTTGACCTTGGTGGTCTCGTGTTCGTGCCGCCGAGGTCGGGCCCGACGCTGTGGGAGATCGGCGTACCGGACCGGATGGCGGCGGAGTTCTTCGTCCCCGACGCCGATCCCAGATACTCCAGCAAGCTCTTCGTGGGGAAAGACAGGTACAGGCAGTACGGCCTGTGGGAGAGGTACGCCGAGCTGCACCCTGCTGGAAATGACCTCGTTTTCACGGTCGGTTTGAGCGACTACTCAAAGGACTGGTTCTTTGCCCATGTCACGAGGTAAATATATACTCCTATAGTCCAGTCCTATTATGGATAGTGTACGGTTTCTGCGTCTGAGCGACTTAGTTGTTTTGTTGTGAGAGAAAAATATTGTACCATGTCTTATATGCAAACATGATGCATGTGTTTTGCAGGATGGTTGGCAACGTCAGTACACCAACGACACGGCAGATACGCTTCAACCTCGATCACGTCGTGGCAAATGGCACCTACACTCTGCGCATTGCTCTTGCTGCTGCTCAAATGTCCAGACTCACGGTACACTTTCATGTTACATATATACAAATCTTAAGTTTGTAGCCTAGCCGATCAGCCAAACATGCATGCATGTCTGTTGATACAATGTGCTCATCATCTTTGAATTCAAATAAGGTGCGCGTGAACGGCAGAGCGGCCAGGGAAGCCGTGTTCAGGACACCGGAGTTCGGCAACGGCAACGCCATCGCGCGGCACGGCATCCACGGCGGCGTGCAGTGGAGCTTCGAGTTCCCTGTCAGGGGCTACCTGCTGCGGCAAGGCGACAACAGCATCAGCATCACGCAGACGAGGGCGTTTGGGCCCTTCTTGGGGGTCATGTACGACTACCTCAGACTGGAAGGGCCTCCGCCGGCATGATCAATCGTCAATCAATCACTCCGGCGACCCCCACGGCGCCGCTAGCCGAGAACATTCACAACATCCTGGCTAGTTAGATGTGGTAATGTAGTCAGTAGTCACAACAGGATGGATTCCCGTTTCTGTATTATTGTTCTACTAATTCTAGCAGTAGTGTGGCAGAACACAGTAGGAGAAGTCAGTTCCAGAGTGAAATTATGAGTTTGGAAGATCACTATGTTTCAAAATTCAACACAAACTAGCCCATCGAACCATGCTGCAGCGACCCGGTCTCTGGAAGCGGCATTGGGCCTCGCATTGGAACTCGGCCCAAGAAGGTCAACACAAGATACAAGGGAGCGGACTGGGCTGCGTAATTGGGCTTACGCTTGCGTGCGTGAAAGGGAAAGGTTCCTTGTCGTCCGTATATGAGCTAAGCTCTCCCTAGAGAGGGGTATCGATTTTGTAACCAGAAACATTTGAATTCCTAAACATTCATCTGAACTCGCTTATGCTTCTTCTCCAAGTCTATGCTCTAGTCTTCTTCTTCTATCCCGCATTCTCCTCTTGGTTCCCCAGCTCGTTGGGGGAAGACATTGCTGCTAGGAACTGTAGGTCAGCATCATCCTCATCCTCCACAGCGGCTTCAACCTAGGCTGCCACAAGTTCATTCCCAGCGCCCGCTACCTCAATGTGTGTGTCTTCCAATGAAAGTTGTAACTCTAAAATTGTTGGCAATGCATTATAGTTGGTAGGCATTTGTGTGCAAAACAACAGATTGTCTGTGTCAACATCTTCAAAGACATTGTATGCCTCTAGAGGGAACTCATTCATATCCATCCTAGCTATGACCTGCAAGGACATGCAAGTTACAAAAAGCAATTACTTATTATTATCCAAGCACTTTACTGCAAAATGCTAGGCAACTACTCAGAAAACTAATAGTACTTTCATAGGCAAATGACAAAAATCTAATATGCTAGTTTTTTTCTCTATTGAAGCAAGCTAAAAGCTGGTATAAATATGCAATCTTCTATTTTTTGTTCTCTGTGTAAAGCAATCTACCGTACAAAATTCCTAGTGTTGCCTACTGGAATACTTGAAAATTCCTATCTGAAAACACTACTACACATTTGATTTTACACGGTGTTTGGAAATGATTTTCCGTGGCGGTTTTTTGAAAAACCGTCACCATTAATCGATGACCCAACAGCCGGCCCGCCCACGGTTAATAGATTAACCGTGGCGGTTTTTATAAAATAACTGCCACGGTTAATGCCCATTAACCGTGGCGGTTCTTTACCATGTCCGCCACCATTAATGATGTGAGAAAGCACACATGTGAGCTCATATGAAGCTGAGTGGGGCCCGCATGTTTGTCCCAGTGAGAAAGCACAAATGTGCTTCTCCACATCAGCGATCCTGGGGCAATGGGTTGTGACCAATCATATTTCGTGAATCAAAAGCCACGGATAGGTGACCAAGGCCCATGTGCTCTCTAGAAAATAAATGCCCACAACCATATGTACGGGTGACCATTCATCTCTCTCGTCCATCACCGTGACCAATCGTCTCTCTAATCTATCTCCCTCTCGTACCCGGCCGCGCGGGGCGGGGCAACCTCCCTCGAAGGAATCTCGCGAGCACTCGGCGGCGGCGCGGCGTAACAGGTCTGCGACCGACCGGCGGACAGCGGTGGCGGCGAGCATGGTCGGCGGCACGAACGCGGCGACAATAGCCTCGGCCGTCCCAACTCCGGCCTCGAGGGCGGCGTGCTCCGGCGGCGGTGGCGGCACTGCGGCGGCGGTGGGCGCGGCGGCGGCGGCGGCGGCAGCGGCGGCGTGGATGGCAGCGCGATGCGGCGCGACTGCAGCGATGGGCGTGCTCGGCCGGCTGCGGCGTGCTCCGGCGAAGGGGCGGCAGCTCGGGTGAGTGGCAGCGGCGCTACGGAAGGCGGGCGGCGGCGGCTGGAGCCAGCTTTGTGGATGGGGTTCGTGGGCCCCTATCCATAGGTTTTGTTTTTATATTTTTTTATTTTATTAACCATGGCGGTTTTTAAAGATAACCGCCATGGTTAATATGATTAACCGTGGACGGATATCTTTAAAAACCGCCATCACTAATAGATTAATGGTGGCGGTCCTAAAATCTGCCACGGATTAACCGTGACCCTAGCTGCGTGGCGGTTGCAAAAACCGCCACGGAAAAAAAAAAACCGCCACGGAAATTCAGGCTGAGTAGTAGTGAAACCTGAATGTGTTGATACATGATAGTAATGCTAATGTGTTGATACCTGACAGTAATTCCTAGCTGAAAAATTCTCTAATATGCACTAATGCTTTTTTTTCTTGCATGTTGGACGGCCATCTGAAGGCACCTGCAAATGACAATGTCAAAGGCAATTTTCCAAAGCAATGTGAAGGCACCACCAATGTTAAGGCAAGCTGCTATGAAGACATGAAAATCTGTTAATAATACCTAGCAATCTGTAACTAGCCTACCAACATGTGACTTTTAGTAATCTGTCAATTCCTAATGATATGTAGAGTAGCAATCTATGACTTGGTCTCATAGAAGGATCTAAAGCAGTAAGAAGAAAGTAAATTGGGAGGACAACTAACTTGAAATACCTGTTCCTATTGATACTTTGCCTGCATCAATCTTGGATGTATGAGATTTCCTTCATCATCTTAGGTTTTGTGAGTTCCTAGTAGAAGGGCCTGTGGAGACAATAATAGAAGAGAACCATTGGCACATAGCCAACCGGAACAAGAACGGCACAAGACAATGTGGGAACAGAACACCAAATCCAGCCACAGCCTTGTGTCTTGCATTGCTAGTTTAATTTTTCACACCGCCCCCGCCTTAGCCTCTCGCTCCGCATTATTCCCACTCCAGAATAAACTTGTAAGAAGTGGCAGCCCAACACGAATGGAGCCGGCGACTCTCCCTCCGCGCCCTCCTCCTCCGCCGATGATGGTGACCTCCTATGATCCTTCCGGCGATGGCGGGCCTCCCGAGATCTCTCCTTCGAGCCGGGGATCTCGTTCTCCAAGGCTGGTGGGTCAACGCGCTATGGCTGCCCGGTTAGTCCATCATCCCCCTCTTCCCCCAAATCCTTTTGGTGGTGGTCGGGTTTTGGTCGCTCTCGGATCCACCGAATCCAGGAGACCGTGGGTTTGATCCTTCAATCTTGTCTTGGTGGTTCCGCCAAGAGATTTCAATGTTGCCCACCTCTCCTCTTTGGATGTTCAGTTTTACCGTGTTCTCTAAAGATGTTGGTTTTATGGTTTACAAACTGAAAAGCATCAAATGCAACCTTTTTGATGTGTTCCTTTTTCTCTGGAGTGGGGGTGGGGCTAACTGGCGCAGAGAATTCTCTCTCTGGTGCTTGGAACATGATGCCGAGTGGACGACAGTTAGCTACAAACGTAGCTACGTTGATCTTTGTTCGATCCAAGGCCCCTACGATCTCAGCTTTTGCTGCGCTGAACTTCTCCGGGATTCTCAAGCCCAACATCTTCTCAATCGGTCATTTGAAGTTGAGAAATCCGGACTGTACCCCCATCAAAATCTAAACCGGAGACCGATCGAATTTCACTTCAAGTCGCCCCAAGCTTAGATGGATCAAAAAAGTCGATCATGCGAAACATTTGCCGGTTTCTCCTTTGGGACGTAAACTGCGCCCGTTAGGCCGATTCAAAATTCAAATTTGAACTCGACAATGGCCATTTCTCGGGCCCGGCCCGAAGGGAAAGCACCTTGCTAGAGTTGGAAAGAATCGTAGCAAATGTTTTTGGGCGTGCCATCTTTGGAAAGATTGCAAAAATCAAATCGGTGCAAAACCTCGCTATAACTATGGCCATGTTTCCGGCAAGTGCTTCTCCAAGTTTGGAAAGGCCCGGTTCTTTCGGCCCATCAAGCATTTGGAAGGGAAGGGTCGCGGGGTAAGGTCATAAATACCAAATCCACCGTTGTTCTCGAGTCATCCGCCCCCCCTCGACTCCGAAAAACCCCCGCCCTAACCGAAAACCCCAAGCCTACCTAGCCATCTCCCATGGCGGCTGGGCTCTTGACCCCGGTTCTTCGTGCCGGCGGGCTTCACCGTCGAGGATCCGTATTTGTGACCTGCACTCCGCCACGAAGTGTACATCGCGAGGTGCTACTCCAAAAGCCACAATGAGGACCTGGCGATCGTCAAGTTGGATCCCCCGGTCGCGCAAGACCAAGGAAGACTTCAAGCTCGTTGCGACGGGTCTTCGTGCCTTCTTCCATGAGATCCATCGGTGCGGACCACGAGAAATCCACCCTTGTCCTCTTGGTGAAGCCTATGTCCGTTTCTGAATCCGCTAGACAGAGAGAAAGGTTTTGGGTCCTGTTTTTAGCTTTGGAGATTACAAGCTTACGGTTGTGAAGCATGACGAAGCCGAGAGAATGTCCGTGCATTAGATCTAGATCGTGAAGCACAGGTCCTTTGCTTGCTTACCCCGAGGATCACGAAAACACACGCTAACATAGCTAAAGCGGTTTACGGTTTTGGTATGATGACCCTTGGCATTTCCACGATAGCCTTGCCTTTCTGGCGTGGTGCAAGCGTACTTGAACGGCGATGCAAAAATCCCCACCTCTGCCAAGGTTAATGCGGGTCTCACTCCCGGGGCAAGTCCTGGACATGCCCCCTGCTACATCCTAAAGAGGCGGGGATTCAGAACCCCAAGACGAAGATGGTTTTGCAGTTTTTGGTCCACTTCATCTGTTCCACCTCAAGCACCCCATTTGGATGGGCCTGCTGCGCAGAAATTTGGTTCGGGGATTGCCCCGAAGGCTCAACAACGGCAATGGCCCCAACATTGGTCGTGGTCGAGGTTCAGCCATCCATGATCTTTCGCCTTTGCAAGAGGATCCTTCAGCGGATGGGAGCTGCAGGTTGCCCCATTATCACGGTGAGAATCTTGACTTCGAACCCTTTTTGTCTGCTTTGAAGCTCAATCCTGCACTTTTGTCATGCACGGGCGAAGGTTTGGCCTGAATTACTCAAGGATCAAGCGGTCGGAGAGGTCGGTGATTGTGGGACCCCAACCCTACTGGGAATAGAGAGGACCCTTTGATCGGTGATACCATCCCTCCTCAAGAAGGTAATATTTCCCATCCCTCGGCATTTGCGGTCTCGACTTATAGTCACCTATCCCATTTTTTACTGCATATTGGATATCAATGTTCCTCTTTTCTTCTCACGATAAGAAGCTAATCGTGTGGTTGGTCTCAATCTTTTGTGATTAGTTGGACCCAACCCTCTTGGAAAGATAGCCCGGACTACATGGATGAGGAACGGGATGGTGAACCGTTTGTTGATGAAGTCTTTGATGAACGAAATGAGGAGGCTGCTGAATCACGAAGAGGTGGAGATCCGGAGGACACACGGGACGTCTTCAAGACTCCAAAGAAAAGAACCCTCAAGGTGAAAGAACAGCTTGATAACAGGTTCTGCAGGCGTAGCACCAGTATGCCCGCTGCAAAGAAGAAGGGGTTCAAGTACGCTTCTGCGGCAAAGAAGGCACGTGCCACCCCAAGTGAAGATGAACCGGTCCCTCCGGCCATGATCCCGGCTCCATCATTTGCACCCGCACCACACCCGCCCGGGATGTCACGGAGGGATAGGGCTGGGTTCCCTCTGGATCCAGCTTGAGAGTGTCTCGGCTGCTCTTCTTCACGATGATGTTGCCAATGATTAGTCCCACAGTAGTACTTGGTGCGAGCCTTTCGCAATGTTGCAAGTGCAGTTATCTTTTGTTTTTATCATGAACCCCTGTCAGTTATCCCAGTGCCTGTACTGGTGGAATAAGTTGATGTACTCCCGTACTTGGTGCCCTTGTGACCTTTGGATGTTTAATATCGGGGTGTTTAAGTTTCCTGTTTACATGCTGCTTGTGAGCCCAATTTGGATTTTCATCCCTTATTCTGTTGCATTTGTCTCATCATTTGAATCTTTGAGACCTTCTTCCCATTAGTTTTGTTTCTTTATGGATAGCGAAACTCAAAAATCCTTTTTTGGAACATCAGAGGGATTAACTCCCAAAGCAAATGGGATGCTATCAAAGATAAAATTTCTGAAAGTGCATGTCATATTCTCTGCCTTCAAGAAACAAAAAAGGAGTCTTTTGACCATCTCTATATTAAAAAGTTCTGCAACAGATCCTTAGACTCCTTTGCTTTTCATCCAGCTATTGGTTCTTCAGGTGGCCTTCTCACTGTTTGGAACAGCAGCTTGTATGATGGTGTGATAATTCAGAGCAACTCCTATGCAATCACCATCAAGTTTACATGTAAACTCAGTAATAATGTTTTTCATGTGACTAACATCTATGGCCCCTGTAGATCTCCAGAGAAACAAGCCTTCATTACATAGCTCATGAACCTAGACATAACTGATTTTGATGACTGGCTCATAGGAGGGGACTTCAATCTCTACAGGTACCCTGAAAATAGAAACAAGCCAGGTGGAGATTTCAACGAAATGAACATGTTCAGTGAGTTGATATCAGTTAGATCTTATTGATCTACCCTTCTCTGGAAATGAATTCACCTGGAGTAACATGCGGTTTGACCCACTACTCATCAAATTGGATTGGGTCCTTTGCTCGATGGATCGGAACATGTCATATCCAGCAACACATGTTCAGACTCTCTCAAGACCAGTTTCTGATCACATTCCATATGTGGTCCACATTGGAAGCACTATTCCTAAGCCCAACCTGTTTCGCTTTGAGAACTTTTGGATAGATCAT
Organism: Hyparrhenia diplandra; assembly: GCA_015847255.1. Lineage (NCBI taxonomy): Eukaryota > Viridiplantae > Streptophyta > Magnoliopsida > Poales > Poaceae > Hyparrhenia > Hyparrhenia diplandra. The sequence continues at coordinate 232,200 of JADLZK010000744.1, forward strand.
CCTGGATTCCTGAACACCGTTGAGCTTCTTTGGACCAATTCTCCTTTTATGCTAATGCAAAGCCATACGAACATCTCATCGGTGAAACATGTTAGATTTGGACTCGGGGAAATGGAGCAAATCTACGTCCCGGTTGAACAAGTTGATCTATAAGCGCAATTGGGTAATTCTCCTAATGGATGGATTTGGAGGAACAAAGAGCTCTCTCAATTCTTGAAAGCTTGATTCGAAAGCTTGTCAAGAACCACCTAGCTTCCCTACTTGAAGCTAAGAGAGTTTACCGAAAACAAAGAAACACAATAAGGTGGGTTACCTTGGGTGATGAGAATTCCAAACTTTTTCACTCTGTGGCCACTATCAATCATAAAAGAGCTTCATTGTTAGTCTCAAGGGACGTGTAATGATCAAGTGATAACGAGAACATGATCAAAAGGCCAACCTCCCTATGGAATACCTTCAAATCAAGATTGGGTTGCTTTCAGGAATTCAATGGCATCTCCTATAGTCTAAATGAGGTTCTTGTCCCCAAAATCTTGATCATCTGGCGAGAAGACTTGATCAGGTTGAAATTGACTTCGATCATCAAAAATATGCCCAACTGACCATGCTCACGGACGAGATGGCTTCAATGGCCTTTTCTTTAAGAAATCTTTGGCCCATAGTGAAAGCAGATTTCATCGGAGTTGCTACTTGATTTACGCCACGGTAACATCGAGTCTTGAGCATCAACTCATCCCTGATTGCCCTAATCCCAAAAAAGGACAACCCAATCAGTGCTGATGATTACAGACCAATCTCCTTGCTCAATTACACCCTAAAAGGTATCACCAAGCTCTTGTCAACCAGGCTTCAGTCAGAGATACTGAATCTAGTACATGAAAACCAATATGGCTTCATCAAAGGAAGGACAATCCAAGATTGTCTGGCCTGGTCCTTTCAGTTCCTTCATCTTTGTCATAAATCAAAAAAGGAGATTGTAATACTGAAACTTGATTTTGAAAAAGCCTTTGACAAATTGGAACATGGGCTAATTTTAGAAGTAATGAGGTGCAAAGGCTTTCCTACCAGATGGATCAATTGGATTCAAAATTTATTGGGCTCAGCTACCTCCTCAGTCCTTTTGAATGGAATACCAGGGAAGCCCTTCAAATGCCTCGGAGGTGTCGGGACGGGGTGATCCATTATCCCCCCTTCTTTTTGTCCTAGCTGCAGACCTACTACAAACCATCATAAACACAGCCTGGCTTGATGGTACAATTGATCACCCCTTGGGAAACAGTTTTGGTGGAGACTACCCAATTATACAATATGCTGATGACACCTTACTCATCCTCCCAGGAGATGAAAGAACTCTGCTTAATCTAAAGGATATCCGGAGCCTTTCTCGACTCCTCACGGTTTAAGAGTGAACTTCAACAAATCCTTTCTAGTCCCAATCAACATGGCACCAACAAGAGCCCGGGATCTTGCTTGATAGCTTTTATCTGTCTAGTTGGCAGCATGCCATTTACCTATTTGGGATTACCTCTAGGAACCACCAAACCAAGCATTGAGGAATTCTCTCCTCTCCTAAACAGAATTGAAAGAAGGCTATTAGGTGTCAACAATCTTATCTCCTATCATGGAAGACTGCTCTTAGTCAATTCGGTCTTCTCTGCCCCTACCCACTTTTTATATGTGTACCATAAGGATCCCTCCTCAAATCATAGAACAAATTGACAAGTACGAGAAAGCATGGCCTCGGAGTAAAGGAGACATATCTAGGAAGGGTAGCTGCCTGGTTGCATGGGAGATTGCTTGCAAATCCAAAGAAGAGGGGGGGTCTAGGCATCATAGACATCGTGCAGGACAGAATCTTGCCTTGCTCTTAAAATTCCTTGACAAATTCTACAACAAAAGAGACATCCCTTGGGTTAAATTGACATGGTAAAAGTTCTATAGCAATGGTGGACCCCCCTCAGAACAGAAGCCCAGTGGGTTCCTTTTGGTGGAAAAGTGTTTTAAAGCTCTTTGAAGAATTTCAAACAATATCAGTATGCAAACCAAATCAAGGTGTCTTTGCTGCTTTTTGGTCCCAAAATTGGACCAATTCTAATCAGAATCCACAGCAGCTATACCCCCACCTCTTCTCCTTTGCTAAGAAACCAAAATGCTCCATCAAGTTCTTTCGGATCAAGACATGGAAGACAACTTTATTCTTCCTCTCTCTCAAAGTGCAGCAAATGATCTTCACCTGCTGTTTTGTTTCCATAGATGAACTAAATATGGATGTTCAGGTTTTGGACTGTTGGACATATCAATGGGGGTCAGCCTCCTTCAGCAGCAAAAAGGTCTATAAACTATTGCAAGAAAGGACACCAGCCTCACCTCTCTTCTCGGCTATGGTCTTCTAGCAACTTGGGAAACACAAGTTCTTCTTCGGCTAGTGTTGAGAGATTGGTTACCCATAAGAAATCTGTTAAGGAGAAAAAACATGCAGCTTGATGATTACAATTGCCCCTTGTGCAATATAGGCCATGAAGAAACGAGCTTCCACTTGCTCTTTGAGTGCTCTTTCGGTCAAGATCTTTGGTCTTTCTTATCCATTACTTGGGACTTGGTCTATCTCCTCCGGACATGGTAATTCAAGCGGGATTTAATTTTGGCAGTAAGAATCTTGAGGAGATTGTCATTCTTTGCTTGTTGGGCTATATGGATTACTAGAAATAAAAAGGTTTTTGACAATGTTCAGGTGGATTTTCAGAGTTGGAAGTCAAGGTTCAGGGGAGGAGTTCGGTCTTGTGTGTATCAAGGCTAAACCCAACCGAAAAGCCCCTCTAGAAGTTTGGAGAGATAGCCTTAACTTGTAACTTTTTGTTTTGTTTTTTGCTTTGGGCCTAGATGCCTTGTAACTTCCTGTACCCTTATTCTTTCATTTAATTGAAAAGCAAAAAAAAAAAAATTAGGTAGGGGGCTCCCTGCCGATTCCTCAAAAAAAGTTGAAGGGCCTGTTGTTTATTCTTGTTGCTATTGATACTTGGCATCTTGCTATGTGAATTTCTTCATAATCTTGGCATGTTGCAATCCAAGACAACCTGCTAATTTGTAGCAAATGCGTGAGTTTCTAGCACATCTCTGATTTCTGATAATTTCTAGCAATCTATCAAACACCTGACTTCAAATACCTAATACTTTGCCTAAATAAATGCTTCAATAGTGGATGGATGTTTTCTGTCTTCATCATATTGGTTCTGTAATTTCTAATCTGGGGTGGTTAACTGTGTGGAGAAGACCTGTTTATGTTGCAATTGATAGATTGGGAGAGAAGATACCTGTTGTTTGATTGTTTCGAGGAAAAGAAGATCCGATCGGTGTGTGATAGGCTTGTGTGGCGGCGGACTGGATCCGACCGAGAAGTGTCCGTCGTTGTGGCGTGCGGGAGGTGGAGGGGAGGAGGAAGTCGCGTGTGGGAGGAGGAAGCCGCGCTACAAGACGCGGGAAACGTGCCTGACCGGTGCACACAGTCCTGCTCTGCTCTGTTAGTGAGATTAAGGATTGATTTCCTAAAATAAAAGTGTGCAGCCGAAAAGTGGAATTCCTGCACGCGCAGGCCCTAGTGAACTCCAAACAATTAATTTCGTGTCTGGAATGATCTTTTGATTCAATTAGCTTAATGAAAATTATAAATCCTTATTCCAGAGTCCTTACCTTAATTTGTTGCTACCTTCCACTTGGCTACAAGTCACTTTGGATGTTCCTTGGTGTCCTGATCGCCACCCCTCCGTCCCGGCTTCACTCCATAGGAGCTCCACGCGGGGAATTGGCTGATTGGGGATGGTCAACAAGCACAACCTTATGGGCCGACCTAGGAGTGTGGGAGGATTGAAATTGTGGTGTTGCTTTGGGATGCTTTTACTCCCAAAATAGAGTATATATAGTTTAATGTATACTTAAGATAGAAATACCGAAATAGGATTTGTGTTAATTAAAATTCATAAGTTAGCACCTAATCTAGTGGAAATGTTACACCGCTTTGCAGGAGGTGCAATGTTCAAATCTCAAAAAAATTCTCCATTTTTAAATTTTGAGAACCATTTAATTTCCTTTAATCAAAATTGATTTAATTTCCTTTGGCTGAGGTGTAGCACTGGAATTCCCAAAATTTATGGTAGAAACATGTAAACCAACATGTCGTTACATCTGGTACATAATGGATACTTGGTTATGTAGCAGGTTCCTTATATTTCGGGCCCGATAGACACTTATGGGTAATACCTGCGAATGTACATGTGACTTGGCTCACACGTACCAGCATCAACCGTGTGGATGGAATTCCATACTTAATCATGTTTGGAGCATGAATCGATGGGCTAGTTTGTGTCGAATTTTTGAAACATAGTGATCCTCCAAACTCATAATTTCACTCTGGAACAGACTTCTACAGTGTCTGCGACACAACTGCTAGCGGCGCTGCCGGGGTCGCCGGAGTGATTAATTGATTGACGATCATCGTGCCGGCGGAGGCCCCTTCCAGCCTGAGGTAGTCGTACATGACCCCCAAGAAGGGCCCGAACGCCCTTGTCTGTGTGATGCTGATGCTGTTCTCGCCTTGCCGTAGCAGGTAGCCCCTGACAGGGAACTCGAAGCTCCACTGCACGCCGCCGTGGATGCCGTGCCGCGCGATGGCGTTGCCGTTGCCGAACTCCGGCGTACTGAACACGGCTTCCCTAGCCGCTCTACCGTTCACGCGCACCTTATTTGAATTCAAAGACGACAAGAGCACATTGTATCAGCAGGCATGCATGTTTGCCTGATTAGGTTACAAATTATGAGTTGTATGTAACATGGAGGTGTACCGTGAGTCTGGACATTTGAGCATCTGCAAGAGCAATGCGCAGAGTGTAGGTGTCGTTTGCCACGGCGTGGTTGAGGTTGAAGCGTATCTGCCGTGTCGTTGGCATATTGACGCTGCCAACCATCTTGTAAACACATGCATATGTTTGCATATCAGCCATGATACAATGTTTTTCTCTCATAACAAAACAATATCGGAGGCACAAACCATCAACCGAACAACACTTTATATGAACATAATACTGTTACCGTAGGGTTCTTGTCCATTATAGGACAATAGAAGTATTACCTTGTGACATGGGCAAAGAACCAGTCCTTTGAGTAGTCGCTCTGACCGACCGTGAAAACGAGGTTATTTCCAGCAGGGTACAGCTCGGCGTACCTATCCCACAAGCCGTACTGCCTGTACCTGTCTTTCCCCACGAAGAGCTTGCTGGAGTATCTGGGATCGGCGTCGGGGACGAAGAACTCCGCCGTCGTCCGGTCCGGGACGCCGATCTCCCACAGCGTCGAGCCCGACCTCGGCGGAACGAACACGAGATCACCAAGGTCAACGGCGCCACCTGGCGTTACAGTCACCGTGGAGGTCATCACGTAGTCTCCGAGGAACCCGAGAACCCACGCGTAGAGGCTGTACGTCCCAGCCCGTACGCCGCCGATGCTGAACCGGCCGCCGGCCGACGCCCTCGTCCAGAATTGGTACCCCTTGCACTGCGTCGCCCAGGAGCCAGGCTGCCCACCGGCGGCGGCGAGCCCGACGAACGCCGTCGCAGCTGGCAGGTCGCCGCCGCCCTTGCTCGCGAACGCGTCCCTCACTAGGAGCGTGCCGGTGGCCGTGCCCCTGTCGCCCGCCTTGGCGAAGTCCGGTGACTCCGGGAAGCTGTACGGTCACTTGCCGGCTTCTGCTCGCGCCTGCGCCTTGGCGTCGTCCCAGAGAGCCCTGATGTCGCTGCCATTGTTGGGGTTAGAGTTGAGGTAGATGAACACCGGGCCCAGCACCTTCTTCCAGTACTCGCCGTCGCCCAGGGTCAGAATGATGTCGATCCCTGTGTAATGCGTCCCTAGAAACACCTGCCAATATATGCATGTTGTCGTCAGCAGCAGCAATAGTAGTAACAAGAAGAAGGTTTTCAGGATGTTCGGCTGATGGTTTCTGTGGTTGATAAGCCGGTAAGTTCTTACAGCTATAGAAGTGGGTCCAACATGGGAGGTGAGCTCGCGCTTCATGGGGCCGCCGCTCTTGAACTCGTTGCTAGGGGTGATGACCCAGAACCCCATGTGGCTGCTGCTGCTGATCCAGCCGTGGACAGCGTTGTCCTTGTTGTCCAGCGAGTACTGGTACTTATCGTCCACCTCCCCCTTGAACTGTGGCTCCACGGGGTCCACCAGCAGGACGGCCTCCTTGTAGGCCAGTGGAGCGCAACGTGGAGCAACTCTGTCTTGTATGCTGGGCATGTACCTCTGTATATCGTCTGAGATCGCCATGTAGTTGAACCTATATACACATACATATACCAGCCATTTTAGGTCAGCTGTAGAGATCGATCAAGGTCGAGGCACAGGTATTTGTGAGTGAAGTTCAAGGGACTGACATGGCCGTGTTGAGCTTGAAGGTGATCCGAGCCTCTTCGACGATGATGGCAGGATAGCTGCTGGCGTGCTCCAAGATGGCGTAGCAGTAGAAACCAGAGCAGCCTTTCAGCATCACAAACCTGAAACAGCATGCAAGAGTAGTCAACTAGTTCTTCGTTCTCAAGTAGGGATGAAAACGGATCAGATACGAATGGATATCACTAATATCATATTTGTTTTCATATTTCTGCTCGGATTCGGATTCGAGTACGGATAGTGTCAACCATGCCGGATAGAATACAATAGGATATCGACATCATAAATATGCGATTTGATTATCCGGATACGGATACGGTACCGGATATTAAATGTTCGGACTTCGGATATGAACTTATAAAACCCCTTTAAACGAATTTGGTCTTGAATACTGCTGTCGGAAAATATCCGTACCATTTTCACCCCTATTCTCAAGATCGATTTCATATATAGATCGAATTTGGATGGGACAAATTTAAAAGGGGATTGCATTTAACTGGTAGATCAGTGCTTCTATCCATTGCGCGCATTACCTCTTATCGATGTTTAGCCTGATGCTGTTTGGGAGCGACGGATTGTAGCTGCTCCTGAAAGAAAGCTCGACTTTCTCTTCGCTTGAGGATACTACCCTCAGCTCTGAACCGTCCAACCTTGTACAAAAACAATTCAAGTTATTCTTGTATGGTTGTTTATGTACCTTTTAAGCGTTGTATTATATATCTCTCTGCTTGAAATAAAGTCGCTCATCAACAGCCAAACACACAGCAAGCAAGCTACTCCCTTTTAATTTTGTGAACTCACATGTTGAGCACTCCTGGCCCACCTGATCCGGGATAGTCCCAGACCATGTCCCAATACCTGTAGGAGATTATCTATAATCAGAAACAAGGATCACTGAACCATATATATAGTCCACGGCTGCATGCTGCATTGGTTTATTCATATCATTGAACAATTACACCAAATAATGGACAACCTTTTGGACAGAAGATTATGCAAATTAGTAGTCACAATTTAACTTGTTGACCAACGCTCTGTGCCTAATAGGAACAAAGATCTCAGGTGCATGTTAAATAGCAGATCCCTAATTTACCCTCCAGTGTTGCCCCCGCCAGTGTAGTACAGAAGGTTTTGCTCGCCGTTGTAGCGGACATTAGTGATGTGCCCCTGTGGAGTTGACAGCGTCACCTGCACCACGCCGTTGTCTACAATTACCTGCAAATTTAAGAGCAAACATCAACACCACATACTTATTGATTTTGCATTTTAAAATTGCCAAACTTTGGACTTTCAGAAAAAAAAATTCCATACGTGAGGATACAAGAGAGACCATCCGTTAATTTGGTCAGAAGAAACTAAAGATGGTTACCTTTTACATTTTCCCCAAGAAACTAAAGATGGTTCCCTGCTTATACGTTTGATGAGAATATACGTGCAGTCACAGAGGAACTATTTATTTTTCTAAAATGTCTCTGAGCATCTCTCATTGTCATGTACTCTATACGGTGGAGACATCTACAACCTAGTGCTACGCTACAAATAAAGAACAAGGACAGGGAGAACAGTGGCATCATTGAATGATAATACGACGAACAACAGGTTTTCTTCCTTCTTGTCTCCTTCCTTCCTTATTCCCAGCTGGCTCGCTTCTCCTCTTAATCTCTGATCTCGCTATCCTGTGTCTTCTGTGCTATCCTCAAAATCCTCCGGTCCAATGCTTATTCAGATTGCAGCGGAGTATATATCCTTTGTATCTCTAGCACTCACAATTTAGGAGACAAGCTGTTCCAGTTGTGAAGCTTTTGAGTGATTATGACACGGAGGTTTTTAGCATATATAGTCCACATGTTCATCCTTGTTTTAGCATAAGCTAGCAGGTTTACATATGATAGGAACCCGTACGACCAAGGTGTACTAGACTTGTATTTATTTATGTGTTCATATTTGTTAATAAGTTTGTTGTCAAGAAAAAAATTTCAAGCAAAGAGAATCTATGTTCCAGCAAATAGAGAAATAAAATTTCCAATGAACTAACATATAGAATTATTACTCTGCAGCTGGCTTTAGAATCACTTATTCTGTAGCCACTTTGAGTTCCGATAATTACTATACTAATTTAGGTAGTAACTCGTTACTAAGTAGTCTGGACGGAGGGTTCACGGGAAAGGCTGACGGGACACCGACAGCCCCGCCGTGCCCTTTCGTGTGAGCATCTGCTCACGGGAAAGGAGGAGGGGTCTTTCCGTGAGCAGGCCCTCGCGGGAAAGCCTCGACCCATGTGTGAGGACTTTCCGTGGGCCGCCTTTGCACGCTCACGAGAAAAGGAGCCTTTCCGTGAGCACTTGCATCTAGCTCACGGGAAAGAAGTTCCCCACGGGAACGTCCCTGTTTCGGTAGTGGGTTTAATATAAATGTTATACAGTAAATATCCCCATGTGTTACAGTAACATAATTATCATAACTATGTATTCATTTTATAGTAAATTAAGTATAAAAATATCATAACCGGAGGTGGCTACAGAATAATTTATTCTATATCTAGAATATACTCTCCCTATTACAAAAAAAGAAATAGTACATGGAAAATTACAAAGGACTTGAGGCATCCTATAGAAGAAAGAGTACGTACATGGAAAATTACAAAAGAGTTGAGGCATCCTATAGTATCTATGAAATATATATATATATATATATATACATATTTTATTAACAATTTCATCGATAACCATGGAAAACTCTTGGAAAAAATATTTCTACATCCCTATGATGCAGGAGGATTGGATATCACTTTATTAAGATAAAAATAAAAAAAATAAAAAGGAGGCATATATAGGACCTACTCCCAGAAACAACTGTGATTGACTTGTGTTCAGAAACCAAAAACAAAAGTTTCTTGTTGTCCATACGCTGAACTACCGGATTTCAACGACCCAACAATATGGTCCAGTAGTATATATATAGGAACAAAAAAGAAGTTGTACGAAGCGCACGCACCTGGCTTTGGCTGACGCTTACTGTAACACCATGCTGGGCTGCGTCCGCCGGTGGCACTGCGGCGGCGGCCAGGTGCAGTACGGTCGACGGCGTTCCAACGGCGACGAGCAGGACGATGGCCGCTGCCGCCACCTGCAACAATGACCTTGCAACGACATCAGAAACGGGGGCGGCCATGCTCGATGCCTGGTGGATGGCCGGCCGGCAACGCATGCGGTACGATCGAGGTCGTCTCTCTACAGGCTAGCTGGGAGCGTCGTCGTCGACCTGCAAAAAGATATACACTGTATATATATAATCTAGCTGCTGCATATGCATGAATGCATGTGTGGAAGAACTTCGACTCCAGTGGAGTAGAGCTAGCGAGCAATGGAAAAGATGAAGCAAGTGCACATCACACACCTCTACCTCACTTCTTTTTTTCTGAAGGCGCAGACGACGTTGCAGCATATGATGCGCTGTGTGTGTGTATATATACATATATATACCATGGGCCCCTAAACTTGAAAGCGTGTATCACATAGGTCCTTACTTTAAAAATGCATTTCTGACTCCGTAAACTTGTTAAATTGTACAATACAGGGCCCTAAACTTTAAAAATACATCTCTAGACCCTAAACTTGTTAAGTGATACACCACAAGCCCCTAAACAGTAACCTTTCATATTTTACCAAAAAACATTAGAAATTTAACTTAAGAAGTAAGGGGGAGGGGTTTAGAGACCTCAAAAAAACTTGATATTTTGCAGCTTGGTAGAGTGAATAACAAGAATAATGATAATGACATAAAACATGCTAATTTTTTAAAATTTGAATTATTAAATTTTAAAAATGAGCAAACTTATATATTCTACGCATTTTTAGGGCATTCAAATGGCAATAAAAATCTCAAAAAAAAAGTATATTTGTGTCAAATAATAACCAAATTTTAGCTTTACAAATGTTATTATTTGAAATTTTGCTTAAATTTGATGTTTGTAAAAGCAACTCAATTTTTACCCATGTAACATGTGTTGAACAAACATATATACCAAAATTAACTAGAGTTCAAATGATGCACAAATATATGAATTTTTGAAATGCAATAATTCAAATTTTAAAAATCTTTAGAATGTTCTATGCCATTAATCATCCTTGTTATTTACTTACCAAGCTACAAACTATTAAGATTTTTTGAGCTCTCTAGGTACCCTTCCATGCCTCTTAAGTTATATTTCTCACTTTTTTTCACTACTACGCAAAAACTTTTGCATGAAGTTAAGAGTTTTTAATAGTGACAATTTTTAATTAACTGTGTGGTTTAGCGCCACGGTAAATCGATTAACCACGGCAGTTTTTATAATAAAACCTCCATGCAAAATCAGCAACCTGAGAATGTAAGGCTGAAGCGCAAATAGGCCCAAATTGAGGCCCAATAGCCGCTGATATCTATATTGGCACCTAGGGTTTCCTCCCTCACTCCCCACTCTCCCACTTGCATTTGCATCTAAGCCCGACGCATCACACACTAGCGAAGCACGACTTCCTCCGTCCCCTTCATGACCCGACGACGCGCGGCGCGCCTCCTCCCGATCCCTCCCTCCCCACACTATGTTCCTCCCTCCCTCCCTCACCGACCTCCTCCCTCCCTCTCCCCTCACGGATCGGCTATGACGAGGGCACGACAACGGCTTCTCTCTCCTCGCGGAACCGGCGTGCGGGCATGTTGGCCCCGATGGCGGTGGCCATGGCGAGGATCGGGCAACGGTCGCGGCGAGCTCCCGGCGGCACCCTCTCTCCCCGAGCCGGCAATGTGACTAGCTCCCTCCCCAGCGCGGCGGCGGCGGCGCGCTCTCACCAACACGACGACCTCCTCTGGCGGCATGGAGCAGCGGCGTTGATCTAGCATGGGCGGAGCGGCATGGAGCGGCGGCGCAGATCCTCCTACTCCTCCCGGCGCGGCGAGCGGGTTGGGCTACGATGGCGGCGGATCCGGTAGAGGGAGGAACACTATTCGGCGAGTTGGTGGTCAATCCAAGCGTGACGACGGAGGCGCCCAGATCCGACTCATTAGGGTTTGGGATGGGCTTTTTGTCTTTTTGTTTGTTTTTTCGATTAACCGTGGCTGTTTTTATGGCTGATCTGAAAACCGCCACTATTAGTCCATTGATTAGCTGTGGCCTTCCATTGGTGGCGGTTTCAAAAACCACCATGGTAAATAAAAAACCCATCACGGTTAATCTTTTGTGTAGTAGTGTTTGGAAAAATACCAAAAGTTACCACTTAACAAGGTTAGGGGGCTCATGACGCGTTTTCAAAGTTCAGGAGTCTCGGTGTACCACTTAACAAGTTTAGGTGACAGAAATGCATTTTTGAAGTTCAAGGCGTATGGTATATCATCAACTACAAAAGTTGTCGTCGGCGCCAAATTGTTGGGGAGGGCGACCCTCGCCCGACCCCGGCGGCCCAGCTTCAGCCTCGCTACGGGGGCCAAATTAACCTCTGTTAAAGTTATGAAGCCTTGTAGGATCGGCGGGCGGAGGACCCTCGCGAGGACACCTTGGCGGGCGAGGCTGCGCCCCTCCGTCTAGGGTGGCCTCCGAAGTCGCCGCCGGCCGGGGCGGGACGGCGGCCTTGTGCGACGGGGAGGGAGCGCCGGCGAAGGGGCTCCCGGAGCAACAGGCCCGGCGGCGGGAAGGGCCGGCGGAGGGGCCCCTCCCAGGCTTGCCCTCCCTCGTGGTGCACGGGACCGGCGGCGGGCGCGAGGAAACCCTCGCCTCCCGGGGGGGAGAGGTCATACGTGTATTTCCCGTACTAACCTGTATGAATAGTTACTAGCCTGCCCTTGTGAGGGCCCCTGTAAGCGTGTGTTCTCCCACCTACCATGTACCAATTTGTAAATCAGCCCCTCGACCCCTTGTATTCCTATAAATACCGAGTGCGGGCTCGAGGAAAAGGGATCGGTTGTTGGCCGGTTTAAGTGCCATTTACTCATTTTTATTGCATCAACGTCTCGCCCCACGCATTGTCTTAACCCTCCTTCGGAGGCCGGACGCCCTCCGTCGCCCGACCCTCGGCAACTCCGGCGAAGGTCGGGCAAACCGAGGTCTCTCCGTTTCCCGATTGTGCTCTCGTCTCATCTGTGGGAAGCCCTCGCCCCCTTCCCGCCTCCTCGGGAGCGAAGGCAAAGGGGGCGGGTGACCCACACGAGTTGGCGCCGGTGAGTGGGAGCGACACGAAAAGCCCGAAGCCATGCCGGTCACTCGCCCGAGCAGGCGCCTGCGCGCAATGGGACAACCCCACCTCCCGAGGGGACCCGCGAGATCGAACCCATCAAGCGGTCGGCAAGCGGTCACCGCGACAACGCGGCAGCTCCACGCCAGGGGCTGCGGTAGCAGGGGGACACGTCATCTCGGACCCCCCGGTCGTCCCGATCTCGGAAATCACCAGGGAAGAAGGCCCTAACGCCCAGCAAGGCGGCGCTCCGCAGGGCCGAGGGGCCGTGGTCCAAAGAGCCGGTGGCGCGGAGGTCTCCGCCCCGGGTGAACCCTGCGGATCCGGCTCGAAGGGCTCCTCGAGGCGCTACGGAAGATGAAGAGGAGGAAACCGAGCAAGGGAGCAGGCTGCGGAGGCCCTCAAGCCCGGATCGCGAAAAGAGGAGGTTCTTTGCGGGCCACGGATCGGAGGCGGTGCTGCGGACGGCTCGGAGAAAGGGGCGAAGCCGCCCCGGGACCCGAGCTAGCATGGATCAACCAGCGGCTCGGGCGGTGCAAGAAGTCAGCGGTGGAGGCAGCCGCGGCCCAACAATCATACACAACCCCCCGCTCAGGGGCAAGCCCCGCCTCCGCCAACCCCACCACCACCTCAACAGAATCAACCACCATCGCAACACCCGCAATCCTCAACCCTCCGCATAGGTCATTTGTACCCTTCCATTCCCATCGGAGGCGGCCTTTGGCGCCACGCTCGGGGCGTAGCCTCCGCGAGAATCATCATTACGATCCCAAGTCCCCGCTCTCCCTCGCGCCGGATCGCGGAGTGGCCTCGGCATATAGCCACAAAGACTTGCCAAGATACAGCGGGGCCTCCGGATTGGGGACGATTCGTTATGAGCTACGAAGCCGCCGTGGAAGCGGCGGGGAGGAGATCACTCCACAATGGCCAAATCATTTGTGATCATCGCCCGGAGGAGTCGCTCAGTCTTCTTAGTACTGCGCTGCCCCAAACTCGATCCGGCTGGTCCGATCTTGAGATGCTCTCCGAGCAAACTTCAAGGGAGTCGACTCCAAACTCTCATCAACGACGGAACTGGCGAGCGTGGTACAAAAGCCAAACGAGCCCCTGCAAGAGTGGTGGCGGAGGTTTCTCCAAACCAAGGCCGAACCGAAGGGGTCTCAGGACTAGAGTGTCATCATGGCGGTGGTCTCTGTATCCGCCGGGTCCATGTCATTCAAAGATCGGCGGAGGCGGTGAAAAACCCTAGCGAGCTGCACGAGATAATGGACAATGCTGCGAGCCGATAACAGACCACAAAGCAAATATAGAGGCTTTCCGGCCTCCGCCAAATCGATACCAAGCACAACGCCCACCACGCACGGATAACTACCCAAGACCGGAGGCCGTCGAGTCGGCACCATCGCTAACAACCCCCCTTGAGCAAAACCAACCAACCACCCTCAAGGCAAAATTACCCACCAAGAACCCCGGACCAAACCCGGACACCAACACGAGGCCTCGCCAAAAGCAACCCTACTCCACTCTGCGGAGGAGGCGGAGGTCACTTCACCAAACAATGCCCATATTTCGCTAAGGGGAAGGAGGCGATGGACAAAGAGCTAGCCACAAAACTCGAGGCGAGGTCAATCACACACGGAAACCAGCAAACACCCACTCCAACCACTACACTTTCACCCCTTCGACTACGGGGCGGCACACCCGGGCTTCCACTACCCGGCTTTCCACACTAGCACCTTCAGCCCGGCACCAACCACGCTACTACCGGCAAGAGTACGGTTTAAGCACCCCAAAACCTCCGCAACCAAACTACCATAACCAAGCTCTACCACCCCCACCTCCGCTACCCGCACCCTGCGACCCGGCATCGGCCAGTCAAGCAAGAAATCCGGACAATCGTCGGCCAAGCCCAACTCATCTTACGGAGTCATCCTCGCTATCACGGGAGGCTCCAACGAAGACCACGGCAACAAGCGGCGGCGAAAAGGAGCACTATCGGAGGGTCCATCATGTCGGTGTGGAAGGACCACGTTGGCATTTGTTAAGTGCTAAAAGAATATGAAGGATTACGCAGCGCCACGAGAACACCTACCATTGTAGCTTTTCCCTAGGATGAGTATTCTAGAGTATCGTATCCACGGGGAAGCTTTGGTCGAAGAATCTAATAAGTCACAATCATGCATTTACTAACTTAGCAAACCACTAGACTATAGTGAGGGGGTAAATGTTAAAGGGTAAGTATATAACAAAGCATAAAGTAATAGTATACCTAAGATTATAAAAGAGAACTAAACTAATCAAGAGGTCAAAGGGAGAGATCAAGGTTCTGGATACTTCTCTATTACTTAGGTTCTATGATAGCAATTACACTAATGCACTTTGGAGCAGCAGATCCGTCCCAACTCTTGAAGAAGGCGGGGGAAGAAGGTAGTTTGGAGAAGGCTGCCAAAAGCTCTGACGAAACACCAATCCGAACGTGGTGGACTACAAAGGCCTTACAGAGTTTGTCACCCCGGGGGCTACCACAACTATCCGTGGGATTGGGAGCAATCTCGGGTAACCTATAGCCTAGACACCAAGTCTACACTATCGATTACTACTCTAATTACATATGATAATTAGAGCACTCAATACTGGCGAAGATCCCATGCAATAGCATAACAACTATACTTAACCACATGTATGAAAGTCATAGAAGTAAATAGAGAAGATAAATATATGAATCATAAGTCTTGTAGAGAAGATATAAAGACATACCATACTCGAAGACATATCGAACAAGAGCATAACTCTTCTCTCCTTTACTCTTGATTAGATCTAAGTTAGATCTAATCTAGTTCTAATTACGTGGCTAATCTATCTCTAATTACATGACTAATCTTCTTTTAATCTACTTCTAATTTACTAATCCCGAGAGAGAGAGGTTATCCTTACATTGGGACACCTCTACAACCGAGAGATAATGAAGTAGAATGAGATAGAATAAATTAGGGCTTAGCCCCGGGGTCGTGGGGTCTTCTTATATAGGCCTTGGCGATGAAGCGATAGCCCTTGGATCAAACCGACCTTGGCAGCGGTGTAGATACAACATCAAAGTCGGTGGTAAACCGACATAAAAAGATGAATTTGATTGTTTTGTAACAGTGGCGGCCGCCAGGCCTTTTCATGCCGGCCGCCAGGCCCATGTGGAATTATGAGTTCATATTTTGTGGGTGCGTCGGTCTCGTCGATAGCTTCGTAATGACTGGTATTTTGCAGGAAACGGAGTCCGTATGAGAAAGTTATGACCGTTTTAGTGAACTCGCTCGCAAGCGATATCTTTTGATTACGGACTCGAATATAGGAAACAATATATCCGTTTCGATCGTCTCGACGAGCTCTTTACAATGGTGCTATCTTGGAATATGTTTGTAACATGTTTATGCTTCATATGTCTTGGAAACTCTAGGCTTTTTCCTGTTTAGTCCACGAAAATATATAAATCATCAAAACTTGTGGAACTATGTTAGTAAAGCCCCTAGTCTATGTGATTATTCATTTTATTCCCTTATTTCATGTTTAGTTGACTAGTAATATTATGCTATAACAGGTGTCAAGCGGACCCCACAGAAATAGTCGCTGGTCCCATATTCCGATCACCTTCAACGCTAGCGATATGAAGCTCGAGAGATTACCCTCACACCGATGCGATGGTCATTGACACCAACATCGGAGGCTGGACAGTTACCAGAATCCTAGTAGACACGGGCAGCTCCGCAGACATCTTGTTCGCATCCACCTTCGACAAAATGGGCCTAGACGGGAACATGTTGCAACCCGGCCGGCAACCCCTCTTCGGCCGGGGGCGGCAAGTTGGGACTATCGGGAAAATCACCCCTGCCGGTCTCTTTCGGAAAGAGCCCATTCACCGATCGAAAACATCACCTTCGGCGTGGTGGACTTGTACTACAGCTACAACGCCATTTTAGGACGCGGTCCTCCACCCAAGTTATCTTTGCATGAAGATGCCCTCATCGGCGGCATAATTGCCGTGTTCGGAGATCGGGCGGCGGCAAGAAACGCGGAAGGGGTCGTCGCGCGAGGGCAGCGCAACGTCCACAACCTCGAACAAGAACCGAAGAGGCAAGAGACGGCCGGAAGGCGGCGCGAGGCCCCCCCCGCGAGGCGCTACGGCGAGAGGAAGCGAAGAAAGTCGGGCTTTTCGGCCGACCCCAACAGAGAAGTAACCATATCCGCCTTTGCTGGACCCGGACCTCCGAGGCGAGCTCTGCAGTGCCTCCACGAGAACTCCGACGTATTTGCACGGTCGCGGAAGATTTACAAGGAGTCGGCCGGGACCTCATCGAGCATCATCTCAACATAAGGCCCGACGCCACCCCTGTGAAACGAAGCTCCGCAAGATGTCGGATGAAAGGAGAATAGCAAAGCAAAGAGGCAGGTGAACCGCCTTCTAGGCGGAGGTCATCCGCCCTGGTCAAGTACCCCACTTGGTTATCCAACGTTGTCATGGTGAAAAAAAGCAAGCCTCGGCAAGGACAAAGCTGAGCCCACCGGATGGAGAATGTGTGTGGATTTCACCCGGCTGAACAAAGCGTGCGAAGGGCGATTTTCCCCTCCCCCGAATCAGCTCTCTAGTCGATCTGCAGCGGGATGCGAAAGGTTGTCCCTCCCGGACTGTTTTTTAGGGTACCACCAAATTTGGATGAACCCAGGTGGATGAGGAGAAGACAAGTTTTATAACCCCCTTTGGAACCTATTGCTTCGGAAGAATGGCTAAAGGCCTCCATAACGCCCGGCTCGTCGCCCGCACGAATGACGGCGGAGGTGTTGAGAGGCGATAGCGCCATCTAAACTACGTCGACGACTTGGTAGTCCAAAGCAAGTTAAAGGAAGACCACATCACGGACCTCCAAAGGACCTTCATCAAGCTGCTTGTGAAGCCCTGGCTCAAGCTCAACCCCGCCAAGTGTGTATTTGGAGTAAGCAAGGGGCAAGTTACTAGGCTGCCTCGTATCGATAAAAGGGAATCGAGGCCAACCCTTCGAAGATCGCAGCAATCACCGCAATGGAGCCTCCGAAGAACAGAAAGTCGGTCCGGAGACTAACAGGATGCCTCGCCGCCCGAGCGAGGTTCATCTCGGGTTAGCCGAGGCGGGGTTACCGTTTTCCAAACTTTAAAGGAAGCAGACCCGTTTAGGCGGGGGCTCCGCAACAAGAAGCCTTCGAAGACCTCAAGCAGTACCTCAAAAACCTTACCACCCTCGCCACTCGGGAACAGGCGAATGGCTCCTTCTCTATGTCATTTGCATCGCCCCATGGCATCGGCCCGCGGTGCTCGTCAAGGAAGTGAGCGAAGGGCACCGGTCCCAGGCAAATCCCCGTCTACTATGTCTCCGAAACCCTCGAAGGGCCCAAGCTAAATTACACAGAACTGGAAAAGGTGGCCTACGCAGTGGTCATGGCAGCGAGAAAACTTAAGCACTACTTCCAGGCACATGAGGTCACCATACCGTCGAGCTTTCCCCTTGACAACATATTCGGGAACCCCGAGTCGGTGGGCGAGAATAGCGAAGTGGGCGACCGAGATCGGAGACCACGCAATCAGGTTCGTCGGCGGAAGCAGCCATCAAATCCCAGGCCCTCGTAGATTTCCTTGCAGATTGGACCCCGGACACGTACAACCAAGCGGCAAACTTGGACCCGATTTGGGCGGCACACACCGGCGCGGCCTCGGGGCACGCGGGGCGGGCATCGCGGCCATCATCACTTCACCCTCGAGTCAAGGCGAGATATCTTTGCCGGGCTAGAATTCGGTGCACAAACAACACGGCGAGAATACGAGGGCGGTGCTCACGGCTCTAAGCAAGCTCGGGCCATGTCGGTAGCGAAGGGCTATTATCAAAACCGATTCGGAAGTGGTCTCGAAACAAGCCGAAGGACAACAAAGCCAAGCACCCGAGCTGCAAAAATACACGGCAAGGCTAAGGAAGGCCGGAGGCCTTCTTTCTCGGTGTCACAACCAAGACCATATCCGGTAGGGACAGCGGAGGGCCGGCGAACTCCACGAAGGCAGCGTCGGCGGAGCCACTCCCCACGGGACGTATTCTTCGAAGTGCTACGTAGCCCCGCGATTCAAGAAACCGACCCACCTTCGAAATCGGTCGGCGCCATCAACGGCGAAGATTGGAGAGCCCGATCATTGCATTCATCGAGAGGCCACTACGAGCCGCAGTCTAAGGAAGAACAAAAGAGGGTTGAGCGAGAAGGTCAGAGGCTATCGTCTAGTTGACAACAAGCTGTACAAAGCCTCCATAACCGCCCCATGGCTCAAGTGCATATCTACCGGCGAAGGCCGCGCCATCCTAGCGGAGGTACACGAAGGCATCTGCGGCTCGCTGCGGCCCGGGCGCTAGTGGGAAGGTGTTTAGGCGGGGCTTCTATTGGCCCACCGCACTCCAACGACGCAACAAACATGGTCGACACCTTTGCGAAGGGTGCCGGTGACGGCGAACCACTCCGGCAGGCCGGGGGCTCCAACAACCCTCATCTGTCCTACGGCCCCTTCAGCGATGGGCGATAGACCTCATCGGACCTATGCCGCCGGCTCGGGGAACCTCCGCTATGCAGTGGTGGCGGTCGAGTACTTCACCAAATGGATCGAAGCCCGCCCTCTCGCAAGCATAAGCTCTCACTCGGTACAAAAGTTCTTCCGCGCGCAGATCGTGCCTGTCGCCCCGGAACGCCACGGAGCATAACGGTCGATAATGGCACCCGGTTTGACAAAAGGCTTCAAGCAATTTTGCCACCAAATAGGCACCAAAATACACTCCGCCTCCGTAAGGCACCCCAATCTAACGGGCTCGTTGAAAGAGCCAACGGAATAATCTTGCGGGGGTATCGGCGCCAAGGTCCACGCAAAGCCAAAGAGGAAAATGGGCGGAAGAGCTCACCCCGGTGGTGTGGTCACACAACACCTCAGAGCCGTGCAACCAAATTCACGCCCTTCAAGCTTTTGTTCGGAGAAGAGGCCATCCTTCGGAAAGAATTAAAGCATGCATCGCCAAGGGTCTGTGAAACCACCCCGTAAGAAGAGGCACTCGCGAAGGACCTCCTCGAAGAAACAAGAAACATGGCCGTCCTCAACCTCCGCGCATACCGGGAGGGAGACCACGGATGGAGGAACAAGAAGCTCGGCCTCCGCACGATCTCCGTGGGAGACTTCGTCTGATCGAAGCGTAACGCGAAGATGGCGAGGCAAGTTCGTCACCAAATGGGACGGGCCCATACCTCGTCATGAAAAGCACAAGACCCGGCTCATTCCACCTGCAAGACCTCGAAGGCCATGATCTCCCCACACATGGAACGTCGGCGACCTCGCATAAGTACTACCCCTAGCGGTGCAATGTACCGAGCACTCGCGAGTTGTAGGGGCTCCGCTCGTTTTACCATTTCATTTTTTTCCTTTTTGAACTCTACACCATTAACAATACGGGCTGCTCTTTTTTCCTTGTGAAGGGGCGCAAGGTTTTTAATGAGGCGGCACCAATATCTAATACATGCGGGATAGTTCCCCCATATCGGAAAAAGGCGCAACTCAAGCATGGCACTGAAAGGGGCTGGCTAATGTCATCCAGCCCTCATCAGCGCGAAGGTAACTGGGATTGCCCATGCTCGGGGGGACAGCGCAAGGCTGCACCCCCGGCTCGGTCAAACCAATAAAAACTCATTTTTAATTCATGCCAAGTCGGGCACCACGGCACCTCCGCCAGGGGGTTTCGCAATGAAATCGCCCCGCTCTCAGTATGAGTCGCGCGGGGCGCACAAAAACGAGGCACCGGCACCTCCGCGGGGGCCTCGCAATAAGTCACCAGCGCTCTCAGTATGAGTCGCGGAGCGCCTAAAGACGGGCACCACGGCACCTCCGCCGGGGGCTCGCAAAAACGCCCGCGCTCTCAGTATGAGCCGCGGAGGCGCGCAAAGCCGGGCGCCACGGAACCTCCGCTGGGGCTCTACTTGGGTATATCGGGCACCCTTCGGAAGCCGGGCCGTAGAGGCATGGCAAGAATCGGAGATCCGAGCATTTTCACCAGGGGCTCGACATCAAAAACAGCCACCACATACCAAAGACAGGACCTCCGCCGCAGCCTTAACTCCCACCACCACTTCAAGCCACCACCTACCAAGGGCGGGACCCCCCCCGCACGGCCTTAACTCCCACCACCGCTTCAAGCCACCACCTACCAAGGACGGGACCTCCGCCCGTCACGGCCTTGACTCCCACCACTGCCTCAAGCCACCACCTACCAAGGACAAAACCTCCGTCGTACAAACCATAACCACTCCAAGCACTTATGACACCCACCCAACTCCGGGAACCGCATCCCTAGGAGCACCCCGGGGAGCACTATAAGACCAAGCCTACCCCCCCCCCCCCTCACAAGTCCCGTGTCGGGAAGAA
Organism: Hyparrhenia diplandra; assembly: GCA_015847255.1. Taxonomy (NCBI): domain Eukaryota; kingdom Viridiplantae; phylum Streptophyta; class Magnoliopsida; order Poales; family Poaceae; genus Hyparrhenia; species Hyparrhenia diplandra. The sequence continues at coordinate 253,305 of JADLZK010000744.1, forward strand.
AGTAGCCATCGGCCGCACACGCCACCATGCCACCACCCCGAGCCAAACCCCGATCCCATAAGGCGAGATGCCGGGATACCTCCGAAAACCCAACCCCTAAACCAGCGAAGGCACCACAATGGAAAATGTAAACCAAACCCCACCTCCCTAGGCAGACTGCGAAGCGCAATAAAGAGCAAGCGCCTTCAGGCGCCCCGAGGTCGCGAAACATCCAAATCTCCGCAAACCAACAAAGACCAAATGCAGACAAACTAGAGCATTTCGGTCCTCCGTGATCCACCCACGCCCATTTGCCCAGAGCACCTCGCAAAAGCTCAAGGAACCCCGCGCCAAAACGCGGCCAACCCGGACCGGAGACTCCTTCGAAGGAGATACCACAATGGAGAATATAACATTCTCCCGTGGGCAACTCCACCAAAGGAATCAAAGTTCCGAGGGGGGGAAGGGTGCTGCCTCGAAATGAACGTGAGAAGGTGGCGCAACCGCGACAACCCGGCGACCGCCTTTCAACGAGGATAGGCGGGCGCAAAGGCGCAGGACCCGGACAATTGGAACCCTCTCCGCAAGAATTCCAATTCGCTGACAGCGGCCCTAGCGAACCCGAAGTCTCGGACGATGAGTCGTGGGTCCGCAAAAAAACACAAGGGCACACCTCCAAAGCAACTACAAGCCTCAACGGGGAACCCTGCGCGCAAGAAGGGTCCTCCGAACCCTCAAAGAACTTTGTAAACACAAATAAGAAATAAGAGGACAAGTCATTTGTTTAAACCACCCTCCAAATGCGCGAGCCTCACACTAAGGAAAATAGGGGACGCCACGCTGCATTTCACGTAACGAGCCTCACACTTCATCGCAAGCGTGCGAGCCTCACACTAAGGAAAGTAGGGGACGCCGCATTTGTTTCACGCGGCTACCTCCGCAACGCATGAGCCTCGCACTAAGGAAAGTAGGGGACGCCGCTGTTTCACGCGGCTACCTCCGCAACGCATGAGCCTCGCACTAAGGAAAGTAGAGGGACGGGACATTTGTTTCACGCGGCTACCATCGCAATGCACGAGCCTCACACTAAGGAAAATAGGGGGACCGCCGTTTCACCGCGGCTACCATCGCAACGTGCGAGCCTCGCACTAAGGAAAGTAGGGGGACGCCATTTGCTTTCACACGGCTACCATCGCAACGCGCGAGCCTCGCACTAAGGAAAATAGGGGACGCCGCTGTTTCACACGGCTACCTCCGCAACACGCGAGCCTCGCACTAAGGAAAACAGGGCACGCCGGCTGCTTCACGCGGCTACCTCCCGCAACGCACAAACAACCACTCTTCGCAAACATATCATACATTCATTACATAACAAGTTACATAGCCCCCCCGTGGGCAAGAAAGCTCCGTAAACTCCGCACACACCTCCTCGCCTATAGAAGTTACAACACCATGCAAAAAACAGCCCTAACCAACACCTTCGCAACACGCCCACAAAGGCTTCCACATCAATCACCTCCACCTCCCAAATTTCGCAGCGGGAAAGGTGGCCTCGGTATCGCAGGCTCCAACCGAACAAGCGGAAGATCACCGCCAACACCCGACGTAGTAGACCCTCCGCATCTCGCTCCACTCGAAGCCAATCTCCTCCCCTCGGAACAACAACTTGGCCTCCGCGGTCGACCCGGCAAGCGGGCGTGGGCTAAGCGCAATGGCCACGGCCTCGTCATCCTCAATGTCATCCTCCACCACAACCGCACTAGGGCCGGCCCGAAGAGGACCCGCTCCACTTGGCGGCTTGACAAATCATGAGACCGCCAAAAGGCCTCCGAAGCCCGGGTTGGCTATATCATACTTCCTAACCCCCGCCCCACTAGAACCGCCAAGGGCAACCCAGGGAATCGCCGCATGGCGTGAACCCGTGTCTCCCCCGAGATAAACACATCCCGGCGATTCATCATCGGCGGAACCACGTTGAGCACCCTCCGCGCAGGCCCCCGGTACTGCGCGGCCAACATAATTGATCATAAAGCACTAATTAGCCCCTCCTCCAACAAGAACTATTCACTAAAAGAACAAACTTAACCACAAAATTAGTAAACTATTAAGAACAAAAAGAACAAATAAGGTACTAAAAACCACTTCTTGATCATTTAACATTAAAAGGCCCGAGAGCCATGAACCGTCTGAGCGCGATCAACAAGTTAAAATGGGGAACCCCGGCAAGCCTAAGGAGCCCCTAAACCACCTCTCGCTTCGGAGGCCGCAGCCGCGGTCGGTCGCCGGAGGGGTTTCGCCGAGGCGCGGTAGGAGCAAAAGCGTGGCCTTCGGAGGTATGGCGCTGCGGAAGCGCCGACCGGCGAAGGGCGAGGGGTTGGAGAACCAACGCTCTGAGGCGGATGCCGCGGAGGTCGAGGGTCGCAGGCTTCGGGGCCAAGGGCGTGAGGCCCCGTGAGTCGCCCGGGCGTTTACCCCCCGCACCTCAACCCGTCCCCAAGCAACTTGCACCTCCTCGGGAGCAGCCTCGGGAGCCCCTCCGCCCGAGCAAAGCACCAGCGGCGACCTATAACACCACCAAGCCAACATATAAGACGGCGAAGCAACATCAAACAAAGAGGGGAACAAACGAACAAACAACAAGAAAACAGACAAGTAGGCAACCAACCATCCTAGCTAGGTCAGGCCGCCAAACTCCGAGCCGGCTCCGCCCTCCTTCGTACGGAAGCGCTTAATGAAGGCCGTCGTCGAAGCGCTTCCGTCCCGCTCCTCGCCAAAACCACGACCGTCAGGGCTGCGGAAGTGGCCGGTGCGGGTCCGCCGGCGGCCCGGCTCCCGATCGCGGCGCACTCCAGAGATGGCGAAATTGCCCCCTCAAGCGCGGCGGCGGCGATGGCGGCTTTCGAAGTCGCGCGCGGGCCCAGCACGGCGGCGCTCCACCTCGCGCATCCGGGCGCCGACAAGCGGCGCGTGCGGGTTCGGCAGCGCCAGAACGAAGGCGGCCCCTGACCGCCGAGGAGCAGCGTCGGGCCGCCTTGAAGGCTCCGTCTCCAAGTACCAAGACAGCTCCGCCTCGTTAAGTCTCTTCGCGAAGCCGTCACCTCCGCCTCCGGCGGCGGGCCTCCGATGCCTCGGAGTCTTGAGGGCGCTCGTTCTCCCGCGGAGAACCTTCGCCCCCCTTGAGGGTCCGACACCTCCTTAGAAGGCGCGTCACCTCGTCGGCGGCCTCCTTAAGCTCCCGGGCTCCGCCCGGCTCTCCTTGAGGTCGTCGGAGGCCCTCCCACTGACATCCTCATGGTCGACGAAGTCGGCCCTCGCGGATAGCCGCCCCTGCGCCCGGCACCGGCAGCTCCGCCGTCTTCACCTTGATATCCTCATGGATATCACGAATGGAAAGCGGTTCGCCACTTGCATCTCGCCTCCGGCGCGCACTTTCGGTCAAAAACGCGCCCGATTAGCCTCCGCTCAACCTCCGAGCTGGCGAGGGGGGTGTCGCGGAGGTCGCCGCCCGTGTGCGACTCCACGCCGACATCATCGATGCCGATCGTCTCTCCGCCACGCACGGCAGCCTTGACGGCCCCGGCCCCTAGAGAGCGCCTTCCGCTACGGAAGAAGGCCTCCAGGAGGGTCATCGGAATCGCACCCTCCGCCCACACATGGCACCGCCCGATAAGGGGCGGGCACCCGCGTGTGCGGACGGGCCATGGCGGATCCACTCCGCTCCGCTCCACCACCATCACCGCCATCCTCGTCAACATCCCCTCTTCTTCGGAGGGTCCGCCATCACTGGCTCCTCTCCTCAAGCTATTCCACGATCGGGCCGTCGTCGGAGGCCTCCTCCGCGTCCACCTCCTCGCCACCTCCGTGTCTTCCGCCTCGTCCTCATCCCGGAGATGAGGAAGCAGCCAAGATCAGCCACTCGAGACCCTCCCGCCTTGAAAGACCCGCCCCCTCCGGCGGCGGGTGGGAGTGGAGGAGAAGCGCCCCGCCGCCGGAGGCTCGGGCCTTGCGGCCGGCAAGCGTCGCGGCCTTGCGGACCCCCGCTTCTTCTTCCCGCGTCCATGGCGTCGGCGTCGGCCTCGTCGGCCGGTCCTCGTACCCGACTCAAGCAAGTCGAGGACTCGGTTCACCGGGTGGCGGTCGGCGAGGCAAGCGCGGATCCACGGACCTCAGAGACTCCAACTTTCCGATGAGAAAGTCGGAGGCGGCGGTGGCCTCCGCCATCACCGGCCGGCCGAACTCCTCTTTATCGCCCTTCACAGCCTCAAGCAGCTCGGGCCAAATCTTCTCGAGGTCAAACCTCAACGCCTACGGCAGCCTTGGGGGTGTACTCCAGCGAGTCCGCGACCTTAACGGAGGGCACTCCCGCCCATAGCACTTGCACCTGCGCCGCCGCGAACACCTCCACCGGGTCCCGCGCGCTGGGCGTGGCGGGACATGGCAAAGGCGTCCGGCTCGCCGTCGCCTCCCGCCGTCTTCATGGGCTTCACCTTTGTGAGGGCAAGGGACTCCGGATCGCCGTGAGCCCCTCGCACCCTCCAAGCGGTAATAGAACCGGTGGTGGTCGAGGCGATCCGCGCCCCACTTGTTCGGCTAACAAGGCGGCGGGGCCTCCACCCCGCTGCGGGATGAAGCTGCACATGCCGTATTGGGCGCGGAAAATCTCCTCCTCCATCGTCTTCATGGTGCGAGGCTGGTAGTGCATGGTGTGGGCTCCGATGAAGCCATCGACCGTTGGCTCCAACCCGGCGGAGCGCACGCCCAGCGTGACGTCATGAGGCGCGGGAACCACGGCGCGTGAGCTGGTGGAAGCGGAGGTTGAACCTCCGCAACACCCCCCAAAGACAAATTCACACACGGGAAGCGAAGCCCGCATGGAAAAACTCACCGAAGGCGATCACCTCGCCCGGGCTTCGGGCGCGGCACCATCTCGCCCTCCGGCGCGGAAATGCTTCTTGTGGAAGAACTCGTGCTCCTTCTGGAACGCCTTGAGGAGGGGACTTGTCGGTGCTCTTGCTCGAGGGAACTCGAAGCACTTTCGACGGCGGTGTTGACGTTTCTTAACGCCGCGAAGAATCCGCAAGCGTACTGAAATTGTCGTTGTAGCTTTCACCGAAAATATTCGAGGGTATCATATTTTCCACAGTGGAACGGATGTACTCTCTCCGAACTAGTTCGCCCAAGGACACACAAGACCATAGATGGGGAGGATTATCGAGAAGGATTCGTACACCTTTAAGATCTATGGATAGCCTCGCTTTAGAGCTACTTGTTCACTTCGGCACCGGCAATCGCCCTCAAACGGGATGGAGACCGGCATTTAGCACCGCGCCACACTTTCGAACATGGGGAATTACAAGGGGACGGACAAGGTTTTGTCACAACCCGGCCGCCTACCCCCTCAACCGTGGGATGCGCCACAAAAAGATAGGCAACCCCTAGCCCGGACACCACGTCTACACTAGTGATTATTACTCTAGCGTGTTAACAAGGCTTACCCGCCCCCGGGGTCCTTCTACTAGAGCACCGCCACAAGGGCGACTATCAATCCCATAAGCAGTAGATAATGCTTGGATAAACATGAGACAATAAAGGTTATCGGAATCATGGAAACTTACTTAGCCAAGATCCCATGAGGGAGGCTGAGCATGAATCCACCGAGGTACAAGGCGGGAGTCGCCGACAAGTCCCGGCACTTCCCGCTCCCGGCCCTCACATCTCTCCTCCGCCCATCTCTCTACTACTAGTGTGAGCCTAAGCCCATTGGAGTGAGGTAGAAGAGTAGAGGGGAGAGCTCTCTTAGGGGAGAGGGAGAGACTCTTGCCCTTGGAATTGGTGTGTGTTACAAGTGAGGGAGTGCCCATCTATTTATAGGACCTTCACCATGGGAGTCTATCTTGGCTAAGCCATTTGGTACTAATCCCACATCATCTTTTGGGCAAGCAAACACCGCTACCAGACTTTTCAGGTCGAGATGGGCTGCCAGGACGAAGATGGGCCGTTTTGGCCTCCGTGAGGGTGGTGCGGGCGCACCCTAAGGTGTGGGCGCACCAAGTTTATCTCCGTTTGGGCTGAAACTTTGCATGAGCACGTGGGCCTCGGAGTTAGCTTCGTTTGAGTATTCGATTCGCTGAAATCCGATTTCGTATGAGAAAGTTATGCCCAAAACATTGAACCCATGTCCTGTGGCCCGTTTATCATTTCATGTTGGATTCGGGCCTCGACCTCTTGGGCTTGTGTTTGGATATTGATATTTTATGGGATTTTATCCTCTCTTCTCCTTGCTTTGCTTATGTCCATTTAGGGCCTTGTTATCTTTTATATGTTTTCCTTTGCTTTTGGCCCAAAATGTATATGTTTCCAACATTGCCCCCGCAAAACAAGTGAAGTACCAAAACTTGTGGAATTGGTTAGCTCAAAGCCCTATTGCTATTATGTTTTGGTAGATTTATACTAATGTTGACGGTATAAAATATGTAGTTAATGACCGTCAACAAACTCCCCACACTTAGTCCTTTGCTCGTCCTCGAGTAAAGGCTAAGGACTAAGATGGGTCATCTCCTTGATATGTAACCTGCATACAAGTTATTCCAAGCTTCACCTGCACTTGTGAACTTTTTGATGTGTCTACCACGTTAATCTTGGGTAATTGAATTATGGAACAGCATAGATTCAAATCCCCTTGCTTCAAATAAGTGCAGGAACTTGGGTTTTCATTTGATTTTTGAAATGTAAATGTAGCCTTGCTCCTCAGATGATTCACTCAGATCACTCAATTTTTGTGTTTGGTTCCTCACCAAGGCATATCAGAGTTTTGCCTTCTTTCTTTCCTACTTCTAAAAAGCTTATATGGATCTTTGGGTAGGGAAAGATATGAAGGCATACTTACTCTGCACATGTTGCTAGGTCAAAGCTCGGATCCGAGGAGAAGGATGGCATACCCCTAGATTAAGAAGTGCATATGTGTGTGGATATTATAAAGTGGAACCTATACTATACTCCTTGATATGTGTGATCTCTCTTATGATAAACTTTATTCTTGAGAACATGGCTATCTTTTTGCATGAGCCTTCATGTGCTCATCATTTTTTTTTCTTCTTTTTTTTTCATAAAAGTCTTGGACCTTCATGTGTCCAACTTTATTTTTTTTTTCATGGGACCTTCATGTGTCCCTATTTATTTCATAGCCATGTCTCTTAAACCACAAATATATAGAGAGAGATCACTGTCTGGTAGAGCATGGAGTATTTTATTTCTAAGATATCTCCTTTTTTTTGTGTCTACTCCCAGTGTAGGAGTAGAACTTTTTGGATGGTGGATGGAAGCATGTTTTAGCGTATTCCCAGTGTAGGAATAGCTGGTATATGTGGAGTGTACGTGATTCTTGATCTTGGGGGCATGACAACTATCTCAACAAGGGTCAACAAGACTTGACACAAGCTCAATGCAAAGATAAGTAGCATATATATGTGGAAAGTTTTTGCACTTGATAAACTTGATATGGCTCTGGTAGGAATTTGCATATCATTGAGGAGCATGCTATTTGAATTTTTGAATTTTGAAAACAAATCCCAAGTTCATATAAAAGAGCAAGGTTCATATCATCCAGCTATATCACATATTCCAATTACTTAGATAACATGGGGTCCCTATGATAGATAGTTCACAAGGCATAGGAATATTAGATCAAAGGATAGCATGGAGATGGATCGTCCAAAAAGTTTTGTCTTTTTTTAAAAATTTCAAATTTAAACTTTCAAGACTTTTTTTTTTGGGAGATGTGAGAGCGGGAGTTGTGCACAAACCTCTGTTTGAAGATGAAGGAGTTAATGGTAATCGTTCGTCTCGTCCTTCTCCATCATGAATTGCTCGGTGTTTGTGCATTGTGTTGGGGAGATCTCGGATGTTTGTTCATTGTGTTTGAGAGATCTCCCCACACTTGGTCTTGTACCTGGTTTTATTAAAAACAAGAAAACAAAACAAAAAGAAAAACACATGGCTCTATCGGCATGAACACCGTAGAGCCTTTATTGCAATTATTATTATTTTTATTTGTTCACCTCATCATCACTCAAGCAAGACTAACATAAGGAAATAGTGAATAACATAGCCTTTGATTTATCTCCAACATAAAGTACTCCCATAGATCATGAAAACAAAGTTCTAAGTTCATTAATCAAATTCCGACACCATGTCAAAGTTTGATTAAAGAAGATCATTTCACCCTAAGCACCATGCTTAATGTAAAAGATCTATGGATGAACTGCGGCGAGTTCATCCCAACTAGAGCATGTATCAAAAACATGAGAAGCATAAAGTTTTGGTTCTATGGAGACAAAAATGAGTGAAGAGTGTTGGTGAACATTTATTTCCCTTGCATACCGGATATACTTACCGACAAAGCATCTACGGATGAAACATCGAAGTCGTTCTTTGCGGTTTGCGTGATGGTTGCCGCCAGTGTGCACCTCAAGGCTAGGCCACACACACACGTGTGCATGGGCCATGGGTCTTGATGGTAGCAGCAAAGGATGAGAGACAAACCCTTCTTGCTTGTTGAAGCAATGATGGGTGGAGTCAAACACTTTGGTATGTATCTTGACCATGCGGGCCAACTGCTCCTCTCTCTTATTATTATTATTTTTTCTATATATATTTTTTTTTTCTTTTCAACAACACTTTTTTTTTCTTATCTATATTCTCTCTTTTTATAACATTTTTTTTTTCTTTTCTATATTTTTCTTCTTCTTTTTTTTTAACCCCTTCTCTCTTTTTTTTTTTTTTTTTTTTTTCAACAAGGTAGGGGTGACATCATCTTTTATTTGCCTTTTTTTTGAATGTCCCCTTGGTGGATGGAACTTGAGATCATTACCATCTTCCCCACATTTAGACTTTTATGCAAAGTCAAGTGTGCAAGGTCCGGTCTCCCTGTGGAGTGTGTTCCATCACCCATGAGCATCAAAGTTTTCTTTTTTTTTTTTTTTGATGTCGCCCTCATGTTTTCAAGCATCGCGTGCCTCTTTTGATCTTCTTAATCGTTCTCCACCTACAATGGTTAGCGACAAGAATACCCGAAGGTGCCTACTAGCCTGATAACATGTTCTTGCTTTTATTAATAAGAGAGAGAAAGGCTTCTTTTTTTTTTTTTTTTTGATAGTCCGGGGTATCTTCCGGCAGTGCTTAAGTTATGGTCATAAGCTTGACCGCAGGAAAACATCTTGCAGCTAACAGTGGTGAAGTTTCCAGTTTCACCACTAAGAGTTTTAGTATTACGCTCAAGCTACAAGATTAGCGTCATCGTGCTACTCTGAGACTTGCAACCATTCTCTTAAAAAGTTTTATAACAAGGACCAAGAGATGGTTGTGATCTCTATAGAAGCACTCAGCTAGAAGCAAAACAAACTCTAGAGAACCCAAAGGTGAGCATGAAACATGAGATGTTTCGAATGAAAAACTTGTCATGCTCAATTTCAGGTTTCTGCTTGGTCTCAAGAGTTGTTGCTTCATGCATGTCCATGGCATATGAGTGAAGGACGAACATTGAATCTCGACCATTGTCAAGAACAATGTTTTGTTGGCCAGAGGGACATGACTTGTGTTCGAAAGTGAAGGCGAGAAGTAATTCGTTTCACTAAGATGCAAAAGCAACTTGGGTGAAGCGAATGGAATTATGAACGTCGCCTCCTCGAACATGTTTTGGTTGGGAAGATGCTTCGCTTTTGGGATTTCGGGTGAAGGACTAAAGCGATCTTTCCCTAACTTCTCATCCCGGCTCCCCTCTATAGGTTTTTTTCGTGGAAAAACTTTTCAAGAGGGTAGCCTATGAGACGATCGAAGTCAAGGATGAATTAGATATGAAAGTCTACGGCGCACCTCGGCTTCATGAAAGTCCAAGGTTCCGTCATCATCCTTGAATTGATCGCGAACTCCGAAGGACAAAGCATTCCTTCCTTTGTTCGTGGTTCGGGAGAGAGGGCTCAACAAATCGGTTCTAATGATGGTATGGGGAATAGTTCGACCGATGAGGGCTCCCTCAAAGCTTGACATGCCCTTGTTTGTGGAGGGGGTAGGTTTCTACAACGGGGAGAAGTGTACTTCTCTAGGATGTGTTCAAAGATTTTCCTATGTTCCGTTGTAGGATGTTTAAGTGCAACGACCAAGTGTACTTCTCTAGGATGTGTTCAAAGATTTTGCAGCGTTTATGTCAAGACCGAACAAAAGAGTTGCAAAAGCACACCATCGGGTAATGACAAGTCTAGGCCAACTTGTATAAACACTATAAACCTGGCCTAGGCTGCACCTATGGACTCCTTCTCATCCTATTTAAAATTGAGGATTGTCCTTGGTAGGCATTGATGGGGAAGAATGCTAGACAAAAATTGTCTTTGAGTTCTTCTCAGTCCCCATTCAAACTTCCTACGACAATAGTGTACTATTGTTTTGCTTTCCCGAAGAGGGAGAGCGTAAAACAAATTCCACATGTGAATTTCTCGTGTCATGCCAGGAATGCTTAGGCATGCACATAACTCCTCGAAATCTTGTAGGTGGTTAAATAGGTTTTCAAAAATTGTCACCCGAGAAGGAGTGTGCCCGAACCAAAGTTTTTTTTTTTTTTGAAATAGGGTGGAGTTCATGGTCGGATGCAGACTTTGAATTTTTTTTAAAAAAAAAATAGAATGTGGCCTAGTGAACTCTCCCTTCGAAGCAAAAAGATTTTGAATTTGGAGTAGGCTTCATTTTGAAAAAAGAAAATAAATAACTATTTTGATTTTTTAAAGGATACATACGAGGACAAACTAGGTTCGAAGATAATAGCAACCGTTCCCAAGAACGGTGCCGTAAAGCTTGTTGACGTTTCTTAACGTCGCAGAAGAATCCGCAAGCGTTACGTAATTGTCGTTGTAGCTTTCACCCGAAAATATTCAGGGTATCGTATTTTCCACAGGGAACGGATGTACTCTCTCCTAACTAGTTCGCCCAAGGACACACAAGACCATAGATGGGGAGGATTATCGAGAAGGATTCATACACCTTTAAGATCTATGGATAGCCTCGCTTTAGAGCTACTTGTTCACTTAGGGCACCGGCAAGAATCGCCCAAACCGGGATGGAGACCGGCATTTAGCACCGCGCCACACCCGAACGTGGGGGATTACAAGGGACGGACAAGGTCTGTCACAACCCAGCCGCCTACCCCCTCAACTATGGGATGCGCCACAAAGATAGGCAACCCCTAGCCCGCACACCACGTCTACACTAGTGATTATTACTCTAGCGTGTTAACAAGGCTTACCCGTCCCCCGGGTCCTTCTACTAGAGCACCGCCACAAGGACGACTATCAATCCATAAACGAGTAGATAATGCTTGGATAAACATGAGACAATAAAGGTTATCGGAATCGTGGAAACTTACTTAGCCAAGATCCCATGAGGGAGCCGAGCACCTAATCCACCGAGGTACAAGTCCGGGGAGTCGCCGACAAGTCCGGCAGACCCCGCTCCCGGCCCTCACATCTCTCCTCCGCCGATCTCTCTACTACTAGTGTGAGCCTAAGCCCATTGGAGTGAGGTAGAAGAGTAGAGGGGAGAGCTCTCTTAGGGGAGAGGGAGAGACTCTTGCCCTTGGAATTGGTGTGTGTTACAAGTGAGGGAGTGCCCATCTATTTATAGGACCTTCACCATGGGAGCCTATCTTGGCTAAGCCATTTGGTACTAATCCCGCATCGTCTTCTGGGCAAGCAAACACCGCCACCAGACTTTTCAGGTCGAGATGGGCTGCCAGGACGAAGATGGGCCGTTTTGGCCTCCGTGAGGGTGCGGGCACACCCTAAGGTGCGGGCGCACCAAGTTTATCTCCGTTTGGGCTGAAACTTTGCATGAGCACATGGGCCTCGGAGTTAGCTTCGTTTCGAGTATTCGTTCGCTGAAATCCGATTTCGTATGATAAAGTTATGCCCAAAACATTGAACCCATGTCCTGTGGCCCTTTTATCATTTCATGTTGGATTCGGGCCTCGACCTCTTGGGCTTGTGTTTGGATATTGATATTTTATGGGATTTTCTCCTCTCTTCTCCTTGCTTTGCTTATGTCCATTTAGGGCCTTGTTATCTTTTATATGTTTTCCTTTGCTTTTGGCCCAAAATGTATATGTTTCCAACATTGCCCTGCAAAACAAGTGAAGTACCAAAACTTGTGGAATTGGTTAGCTCAAAGCCCTATTGCTATTATGTTTTGGTAGATTTATACTAATGTTGACGGTATAAAATATGTAGTTAACAACCGTCAACAGACGGTCTTGGGCCTCATGGTCTCCTTGGTACGAGCCATCGATGGACCCTCCGCAGCAAAAAGGAGCCTCCGCTAAAAAGAGCAGGCGAACCTAGGGCAGCGCAGTGAAGAAAGCGAGAGCAGGAGGCGAAAGCGAGAGCATAAAAGCGAAAGGAGAGCACAAACCCTAATCCCCACCAACCGTACATATTTATAGGCCAGGACGGGGGAGGGGGCGCGCGCGGGACGCAGCCGCGAACCCCCGAAAATCACGGCCTGGGTCCCAAAACAAACCCCAGGCCCTCCGATCCGCCCCATGCGGGCAAACGAACGACATCCGTACCACCTAAACAAACACAGTCCACCCCGATCCACGCCACCCCCAAACCAGCCAACAAAGATCCGGCCAAGGGCAGCAAAACCCTAACACGCGGGGAGAAACAAGAAGGCCGAGGCCCACCTCCGCGAGGCCCACGAGCAGCCGGGGACGCCGCTGGCAAGGGCCCATGGGGTGGCAAGCACACCACCCGCACGGGACCCTCCGGAAGGACTGTTTCGCTGCTCTGGCCCCTCGGAGGGAACCAGACCTTCGAGGGGCTGTTGTTGGGGAGGGCGACCCTCGCCCCCGGCAGCCCCGCAGCCTCGCTACGGGGGCCAAGAATTAACCTCCGTTAACAAGTTATGAAGCCTTGCAGGATCAGCAGGCGGAGGACCCTCCACGAGGACACCAACGGCGAGGCTCTGCCCCTCCGTCTAGGGTGGCCTCCGGTCGCCGCCCGGCCGGGCGAGACGGCCCCTTGTGTGACGGGGGAGGGAGCGCCAGCAAAGGGGGCTCCCGAGCAACGCAGCCCCGGGCAGAAAGGCCGGCGGAGGGGGCCCCTCCGTAACTGCGCCTCCCTCCGCGGGGTGCACGGGACCGGCGGCGGGCGCGAGGAAACCCTACGCCTCCCAGGGCGGGCAGAGGTCATACGTGTATTTCCCGTACTAACCCTATATGAATAGTTACTAGCCCGGCCCTTGTGAGGGCCCACCCGTAAGCGTGTGTTCTCCCACCTACCATGTACCAATTTGTAAATCAGCCCCTCGACCCCTTGTATTCCTATAAATACCCAGGTACGGGCTCAGGGAAAGGGATCGGTTGTTGGCCAGTTTAAGTGCCATTTACTCATTTTTATTGCATCAACGTCTCGCCCCACGCATCGTCTTAACCCTCCTTCGGAGGCCTGGACGCCCTCCGATCGCCCCGACCCTCGGCAACTCCAGCGAAGGTCGGGCAGACCGGAGGTCTCTCCGCTTCCCGATTGTGCTCTCGTCTCATCCTATGGGAAGCCCTCGCCCCCTTCCCGCCTCCTCCGGGAGCGAAGGCAAAGGGGGCAGGGGTGACCCCCACACAAATCAAACTCAGCTTCTTCGTTTGATTCTTTTTTGAATGGTCAACTTCAGTTCCACCTCTTTGACCAAAATGTCAGTTTCTGAAATTAACTAAGGTTCCTTTTTCAATTTTTGAAAATCTACCAAGATTGTAGCATTAGTTACTAAGGTTTTGGGGGTATCCATTTTTTGGGTGTAGTTGTCAGCGAGCTAGCACGCACATTTATTGTTGGAGATTTTAAATTATATATTTGGTTGTACTTCTTGGGCTCATTTTGGATCCACCCATCTAACTAAAGTTGTACTAGCTAGAAAAACCAACTAATAATAAGTAACTAAGTTTGGTGGTAGGTAAAACATTAGTTGACTTATTAGCTGAGAATCCAAATAAAATCTCACATAAGTTTTATCCGCTAATTGCTAGCGGTATCACTGTATGAGATTCAAATATGCCCTTAACACTACTACTACCTTCTATAAGTGGTTAAAAAAAGATATGCCTAGATGTAGTGCAATTAAAAGGCCCTAATAAATGCTTATATACTGCAAGCTATAGTAGTTTTCTCGATTGATCAACATTCTTATTTTTGCCATGTTCTGGCATTGCCCCTCTCTGGAAGTGACCAAAGTTTGACTTGGTCATTGTAGTTATAACCAAGCATATGCCCTACCTATTTAGTCGCATTCCTTATAACATGATCCTATGATGGGCTTTGGCTATATGCCTTATAATGGTAAAAGTGTATCTAGTCCTTATATGGATTTTTGGTGGATGGAATGATGCAAAGGGATTAAATGACTAACTTGTTTGTTAAAATGTTGAGTAGGTGATTAGTCATATAATCTCTTTTAGTCCCCATGCACACCTCCTTCATAAGTGAAAAGTCCCCATGGAGCAATCATAGGCACCCATTGTGGATTCATGATCTGACATATGTCCATGTACATGCATCTAACACATGGGGTTCTTGATCAAATTCAGGAGAAATAATTGCAAAGAAAAACAATTACTCTCATGTGTTGGATACATGTGCTTGGACACACATGCCACGGTAAGTTCCCACAATTGCTCCATGGGATCGTCCCCATTGATTTTTTTTCCCTCAATCAGGTCCCCATGTTTCCTCATTTTTTGTCTCAAGTTTCAGAAGCTTACAAGTGGGGCAGAAGTCATCATCGCCGCCGTAAGTCAAAATCAAAGTCATCATCTATGTAAATAAAAATCCGCTCCTTTTTTTTTTTAACGGTCAACTTCAGTTTCAACTTTTTCAATGAAAAGTCAGTTTCTGAAATGGAGGTGCTCTAGGAGCTTGAAAAAATATTGTTCAGAAAGGAGGTTTTTTTTTCTTCTTTGGAGAACTTGGATCTAAGATTTTAGTTGGGCTTTGTTATGCCTTTTTGTGTTGTTTTTGTGCTGTTTTTTTTCGCCTCTTTTGATGGGATTTGATCTAGAGGTGGCATGATATGTAATTTCCTCTAATGTTATAGTATCCTTATAGTTTTCTACGTTAAGAATTTTCATAGTTGGTCAAATCTAATCATTTCAAAGATGAGGCCACAGTAATCGCCTTAGAAACATGGACTATGTTAAACAAATATTATAGAGGCAATCATAGTTGTCGCTAAGTTCACATTTATAGAAGCTAATGCTTGCGCCCGTCTCTATTAAATAGACTTAACAAAACAATATCACCTCTTCTCATTTCCTGCCTACCCAACTACGGCAGCCACTACTGATGACGAAGGAGTCATAGGGGTCTGATTTCGGATCTAAAAGAACAAGTTAGGAAACACTGCACTTCATGAAGAGGTAGAGGAAGAAAGCAACAACATAATGGATTTAGTGGCTTATCGAAGAGCAGTCGAACTTGAACTCCATGTATTGTAACCGACCCTAGTTCCCTTGCCCCGCCACCGCTACACCTCACATCCGCCGAGATGGTGTTTCTAAGGTTTGTTTGTGAGGCAAGTTAAATGGACATGGTTGAAAATACCACTCATTTTTAGATGGACTGCTTTTAAGAGGATCACTTTTGTTAACTAGACTATCTACGTTAATGGGTCGATTGTTTCTAAAAAAACATTTGGTATTTTTTTAGAAGAAGACACTTTTGGCTTACCTCTGTAAAATAAAAAAATGATTGTGTCCTAAATTATTTTTGTAGTAGTGTCAGTAGATTCCTAAATTTTTCCCATATTATAAGTTTAGATAAGGAAAATGAAATTGCATTGATTTAAGTTCATAAATCAACAAGGCCATATAACGTAATCGTTGGAGTCTCAAGTTGAAATTCACATTTTGTATTAACACGGTTTATATTGTTGTAGCTTCTCTCAGTTCATATTACAATATTTTTATTGTTTTGTCCACAGAAGTTGACATATATATTAGTTCATATTTTTCCCACTCCAAACTAACACATGAATAGACAAGGATGTACAAGTCTACTGTTTTATTAGTTTGTTGTTGTGTCGTATACAGGTAGAGCTTAATTAATTAATTTTCGTCGAAGAGCCTGTCTCTCTCAGCTCCGTCCTCTAAGATGTTTACTTATTATTCATATATGTACATATCTCGCTCAGCTCCGTCCTCCTGGGATGTATACTTATTATTCATATATGAATATGAATTGACCGAATGTTGTTGATGCACATATAGATGCGATGCTTTTGGTGTTTTCTGCTATACTTAACTTCAATTTTGTAGATGCATATATAATTGCTAGAGACATCTCTATGTGGATTGTATACTTGCAAGTTCATCATATAGATAAAAAAAAAAAAAAAAACTCCCCGGCTGGTAGTAGGACCCCGCTATTTGGTGCGTGTAAGCTATAAATAGCTATTTAGAGCGCCATTGACATCTGACAGCCGAAGCAGACCGTGCTTCCGCAACCGTAAAAGGCAAAGGAATTACAACCATTTTTGGTCCGCATCAGTAACACGTGCAATTAATGATTTGGTAATTACTACTGTGCTGACTCGTTGCATTGACCGTAAAAACATGGAAAAATTGATCCCGCGAACGTTAATGCATTTGTGTTTAAATGATGTAAAGGTAGGTTGTAAAGTGTCACATCGGATATTCTGGTGCACACTTGAAGTACTAAACTTAGACTCATTACAAAATAAATAATTACAGAATCCGTCATTAGAGCATGTGCTATTGTAGCAGTTTAGTGTCTAATCACGGCCTAATTAGACTCATTAGATTCGTCTTGCAATTTACAAACAAACTGTGCAATTAGTTTTTTATTTCATCTATATTTAATCCTTCATGCATATATGTACCACCACATTCGATGTGATAGGTTTTGAATTTTTGAAGTTTGGATCTAAAGTCGCCCTGAAATGCTTCTGCAAAAAAGTAAAATTTCATTGAGCGTAAATGTCTTATTCGAAGTAAAATTGGTCACATTCCGCCACTAGTCACTCATTTATATTCGAAATGTACTAACATTTAAAACCTAAATGGCAAACATGTGATTACATCTTTTTTTGAGTAAAGGGCAATCGCCCCTGTCATTGCATTAGCAAGGACAAACATTACAGTTGTTGAGTTCTCAGGTGGGTTTCACTTGTCCATGGATACAAAAGACCAGAACTTTGCTCACATCAAACAAAGAACATAGACATAAAAGCCACATGAACAGCTAATAACACTAGAATGCAGCTCTTAGAAATTGCTAGCGTCAGGTAGCAGGCTGATCGAGCGTCTTCCAAGTACCGTCAGGCCATCTCCCTCTGTGAACTTCTTCATTACTTCACCCGGAACCTTGAGATCATCCAAGTCTAGCACCTTGGCGAACATTTATGAGTCCTAGACATCACCCACCTGTGCTAGGCACAAATTCTGGCAGGAGCTGATGTAATCAGTTTCAGTCTTGCCAGTCTTGATGCATATTCCTCCCTCTTCTCCTCTAGACAGAGTATAATCCCGGTGGGGAGTAGAGCTATGATGTTGAATAGCAAATTCCTCACATCTAGCAAGGGCCCCTTTGGAAAACAAATAAAGTTCCTTAGTTTCCAAAGCCCCCACAGGGATGCAGGACAAAACACATTATGCACTAAAATTTTTTATGACTAAGCTACATTTGGCCTATTGACAAGAAATCTTCACCTACTTCTCTATCTAGCACATTAGAAATGGCTAACCACATCTGTTTAGCCACAATGCAATCAAAAAACAAGTGGTTTCCATTTTCATTTTCAGAACAAAATAGACAAGACAAATCATCCAACTTCTTCCTAATATTTACATTATCCCTGGTGAGATTCCTGTTTTTGGACAACAACCACAAAAAAGAAGTGTACTCTAGGCGACACCTTAATCTGCCAAAGAGCAGGGACATGTACAGGCATTATCCCACGACAATTCACAATCCTATAAAGAGACTGGGAGAAATAAGTATCCCTAGATTCAAATTGCCATACTAAAGAATCCTCATTATCAGTAAATGTGATTGTGGAGGCTAACTGAACTACTTCCTCCCATAAGCCCATCAACCTCTGATTAACACCTCTGCGAAAGGTGAAATTTAGGTTCAAACCATCCCAAAGATTTGCCACTGTATCATTTTGTTCTTGCACTAACAAATAAAGATCCCAGAACTGTATGGCTAGGCTAGAAGGCCCTAACCAATTATCCTCACAAAACCTAACCTTTTTACCGTCTCCAATTTTCCATCTGTAGCCTAGTTTGGCAGCAGTAGCTGCCCACATGATACCTTTAAAAAATTGGGAAGCTCCTAGAGTAGGGCTATATAAAATATTTGGTTCCTTGATCTTATACTTGAAATCTAAATACTATTTGCACATTTTATTCCTAACTAAATTGTATCTTTTAGTCCAAGATGCTAAAAGAAAGACATTCAAATCCCTCAAACTTGGGATGCCTAAGCCACCAATATCCTTTAGCACAGACAAGCTATCCTAATTGACTAGGTGAATTCTATACTTTTCTTCACTGTCATTCCATAGACAGTTGGCCATATGAGTGTTTAACATTTTGATAGCCCATTTTGGGAATTTAATTAATGAAAAAAGGTAGATGGGTATACTAATATGATCTAATCAGAGTAACCCTAGCAGCCAGGGAGAGCAACTTCCCCCTCCACCCAGCAGTTCATCCAATAATTTATCTACCAAGGATTGTAAATCTTCTCTTCTCATATTGTCAAAATGTAGAGGGACTCCTAGATATTTTATAAGAAAATTCCCTAAAGGACAAGAAAAGATGTGAACTATATTATTTGCTTCTTCCTCTAAACTATTTATAACAACTTCACTCTTGTGGAAGTTGACTCTCATGCCTGAGATTTGCTCAAACCACATCAATATGCCTTTAAGATTAATTAAATGTTTAGGGTCATTATCAGAGAATAAAATCGTATCATCAACATATTAGAGGCCAATTATACCCCCCGGCCTAAAGTTGGTGTCCAGCCCTCTAATCAAATTATGTTCCAAATCTTTCTCCAACATCCTAGATAATACATCTCCAACTAAATTAAAGAGAATGGGGGAGAATGGATCCCCCTGTCTCAAGCCCTTTCCTGTTTTGGAAAACTTACTCTCTTCACCATTTCGCATTACACCTACAGACCCTTGCTTTAGAATATTGTTAATCCACTCAATCCATTTTGCACAAAAACCTCTAGAGGACAAAATTTCCATGAGGAAGTCCCAGTTAACTTTGTCATATGCCTTCTCATAGTCTAGTTTAATGACACATCCCTTTTCTTTACTCTTATGGACACTATGCACTAACTCATGGGCTATGACAACACTCTCTAATATGTATCTCCCCTTGATGAAAGCACTTTGATTGGGGATACCAACTTATCAACTATACTACCTAGCCTCAAAGTGTTAAGGCTTTGAAAAATATTTTAAAACTACAGTTGATTAAACTAATAGGTCTAAATTTCTTCATAGACTTAGCATCTACCTCTTTAGGAATCAATGTAACCAAAGCAAAGTTTAACCTATATAAGTCTAGTTTTCCTTAGTGAAAGTCATTGAACAAATCAAAGTCTAATTTTTTTCATAGACTTAGCATCTACCTCTTACCATAGCAAAGGAGTTGCTGAAAAGAGACTGCCAATCAACTTCTATCAGGTTCCCCAGAGTAAGACTACTTCTCTTAGTGTCAGCCAATCACACCATCAACATGTCGTTACATCTGGACAGGGATACATTGTTAGGTAGCATGTTCCTTATATTTCGGGCCCCGATAGACACTTACATGTGATATTTAGCATACGCACATAACTAACCGTTATATTTCGGGCTCCAATCGACTCGATGACATCTACGAATGTGACTTGGCTCGTGTACCAGCATCACCCATGGATTGAATTACCATACTTATTAGCAAAATGGTTGGTAAATTTGCTAAACAATGATGACATTTGGTAAACTTTACTGACAAATAAATGTCTAAGATCTAAATCACTCACTCAGGTTAAGGCTAAACCCCATGACTCACATTTTTGGAGGGGTCTAATGCGAATTAAAAATGACGTGATGGCCAAAGGTTTCGATGGGAACAAAACTTGCTTCTAGGAAGACACTTGGATTGGGGGTATTCCTTTCAAAGATAGATATCCATCGTTATACAACATAGTGCGTGACCCACATGCATTTGTGGCAAAAGTGATAGCCACGAGCCCTCTTCACATATCCTTCAGAAGGACACTCGTAGGTAACAAACTATCTGATTGGATTAATCTCGTAGCACAGATCAATCACGTTGAGTTGGTGGAGGGTTCAGATACTTTCAAATGGAACTTAACTAAATCTAGGTTATACTCTGTTAGATCTATGTACCTGGACCTCATGACAACCACCTTTTTGACATAAACTGATCTGGAAGTTGAAACTTCCCTTAAAGATTAGGATCTTTATTTGGTTCCTCCAAAGGGGAGTTGTTTTAACAAATGATAACCTTGCTAGCAAAAACTGGAAAGGAAGCCAGAAATGTGTTGGATGTAATATGAATGAGACCATCCAACACTTTTTCCTAGATTGTCCGTATTCAAAAATGGTATGGAGGATCATCTTTTATGCTACAGGCCTAAACCAGCCTAGATCTATAAACCATATATTTGGTACCTAGCTTACTAATCAGAATGAAAGGATTAGAAACTTGATTTGGGTTAGCGCCGCAGCTATATCTTCGGGCCATTTTATTTGTCAAAACGATATTATCTTTAACAAAATAAAAGTTTTTTCATTGTCGCAGATTATTTTTAGAGGAGCTTATTGGTTGCGGTACTGGGGCCCAGTTGCAACGCGATGAACAAGACAAAACACACTCCCGCAAATTAGCAGTGAAACTAGAAGTGATTACTTTAGAGTTTTCCAATAGAGGGTGAAAGCATATCTATCATTTGCATTAGTTCTCTTTATCTCATTACAGAGACTTGTTTCGCTCTACCTTCTCACTACTTGTAATAATTGTCTATGTACATCCTCGGATGTAGAGGCCGGATGCTTTTTCTCATCCATTATCGAAAAAAAGGTAATTGCTAGCTGTATGAGATTCAAATGCTCTTAACACCACTGCTACCTTCTATAAATGGTTGAAACAAAGATATGCCTAGATGTGCAATTAAAAGGTCCTAATAGATGATTATATACTACTCCCTCCATCCCAAATTATAAGTCGTTTGACTTTTTTGGCTCCAAGTTTGACCATTCGCCTTATTCAAAAAAAAATTAGCATAAATATAGTCAAATTTAAGTCATTCTTTAAGAACTTCTATTAATAAAGAAAGTCATAGCAAAAGAAGTGATATTTTGCACAATTTTTTAAATAAAACAAGTGGTCAAACTTGTTGTTAAAAAAGTCAAACGACTTATAATTTAGGATGGAGGGAGTATACTACAAGCAGTGTAATTTTCTCGCTTGATCAACACTTTTATTTTTGCCAAGTTGGATATGGACAAAAGGATTTAATTTTTGTGGATGGAACGATGTAAAGAGAATGACTAACTAGTTTGTTTAACATGTTGATCACATGATTAGTCATATAATAATCTCTTTTAGACTCCCATCGAATCCAATCAAGCCCCCACGCACACCTCCTTCGGAAGTGAAAAGAATATGGACTATGGAGTATGTGTTACCTCAAGCCGTGGCCCGCCTCAAACATGAACACATGTACAACGGTAGCGTTTAACACTAGCATATTATTACCTCCTTGGCAGGAGACAAACCAAGGCAACGCTGCTGTCTTCCTGATGCTACAAGAATCTCCTCGGAGTTTCTGAACCATCCTCTTCCTCCACGGCTTATGCATTGGCGTGGCACCAGCTGCAGGGCCCAAGAACCTTGAGCTCAATGCCGATAGGGATCTTGGGCTCAACGTATTTCCTCACGCAGGTGAGTATCTTTTTAGTATCCCAATGCTCCTTTGCATGCCGCGAGATCGGCTCACATCTGTCGGAGGGGCAGCGCTTCATGTCATAGCCGGGGGTGACATCGAGGACGAGGCACTGCAGCGACGATGACGCCCTCTCGAGGATGTGCCATATCAGCTCTACCAAGCTCTTGGCCGTGCAGAATCTCGTGATGGTCGCCTTCCTCAGCTTTCCAAGGCCGCCATAGCGGAATCCCGGGATCTCCAGCATACTGGATTGCGATGGAATTTCGTCTCCTTTCTCGAGAATGCGGTGATAGTTGTGCCATCCGAGACCATCTGCAACCTGCACGTATGAATAATTCATGCATTTCTAGTGTTATATAGCAGTCAAAGTACAGGAGGTGCACTGTCGTATCTATACTATAATGGCACAGTTGTTTCTATTTTTGGAACTAACATCACCATCCGTCGGATCAAACAACCAATGGTTGGGATCGAAAGTTTGTCACACGGGTCTTACACCTGCATTCACCCGCACCCCTCCACCCCCATACACGCGCAGCGCACGCCCAACGCATGCGGCCAGGGATCGAATCCCTACTCGACCACTCATGCTTGTTTATTTCTTTTTAAATAAAACAGAAATCACCATCCATCTCATCTCACTGCCGTCGCCGCCACCGCCCATTCTCCCGTCGTCCCCATCCTCTCCTCCAGATCGGTTGCCGCAGGTCCCCAGACCCCCAGGCGCTGCCACCCCCACCTCCCCGTGGCGTGGTGAAGGGCGCACACACGACGGTGCAGATGCTTGGCGTCGGGCGGACGTGCGAGCGCCATGCGGTCATGCGGCGGGCTGGGTGCGCGGTGCTGCGGGCCGAGAGCGGTGAGGCAGGGGCGGCGGGCGTTGTGGACGGCCGGAGTGCGATACGACAGGTTGGACGTGCGGTGGTGCGGGCCAAGCGCACGCGAGACTCATCACGTCGGCGGCGGCTTGGCGGGGGCGGTGGTTGCGGCCTCGTGGCGGCAACCGTCCCATGTGGCGCTCACGGTCATAGACTGGCCATGTAGAGGATGTGAGGATGTCAGTGCCGACCATGTACACCTCGATGCAGGCGTGGCCGGGCGGGGAGGAGGCCCCAGCACACGCCGTCGGCAGATCCGCGACACCCAGGGCTCTACGCTACCGAGGCTGTGGGAGAGGAGCGGCATGACAGAGCTGAGATCCAGCCACTCCAGGTACGCATTTTCCTGTAGCACGTCGTCGCCGTCGGTGCCAGTGGTTAGGAACATGATGAGCGTGACGTCGCTCCCCTGGGCACACAGTCAGCACGACAGCCACGCCCTCGCAATGCATGTGGTCCGGCGTGTTGGACTGACGGGAGAGGCACAGCGAGCCTCCTCCCGTCTTGCGTGAGCAGCATGGCAGGACGTCGGAGGCCATGACAGTAAGTCAGTAAGTATTCTTATTACTTTGCTTTTCGTTTGCAGATTTTAATTTTCAGATGTAAATGGACACCATCGTCGAATTCACTACTACACATTAGCTGGTCTACCATGGGGGATAAGCGGCAAACGTGCCTGTCATTTAGCGACATAACAAACATCATCAGACGGGGTATGTTCAGTTCCATTACTATCGATTTTTCTTTTATCAAAACTGCCTGCAGAACCTGATTGATGGTGAAGAGAGGATAAAGAGGGAAGAGATGAGCAGGTGTGTCGATCTAAACAATTCATATTGAGTTGCTACTCCACTATGCTTAGGAGTTAGTTGGATCTGAATACAATATTATTGTGCTCTTAATAGTTTAGCTGGTGGCTGTCTACTTCCAGAATTGTTGTGAGATGGAAGACGATGGAATTAGTGTGTAGGCTGTATTCCATTGCTGAACCTAGGTAGAGTATCAGTGCAAAGCTTAGCTGCAGTCAGGGTCCTGATGCATGCAAATTTTATCAATACCACAACACTATACAGAGTGAGCTGCTTCAGTACCAAAGCTCTCACAACAATTTTTTTTCCTGTGGCCTCTGTTTTGTGTAAATGGGTACAAAGATTCATGAAGACAAATCAGTGACCTCAGCAAGGCATGCTTTTTTCTTTGAAGAGATTAAGTCAATTTGACTAAAAATAAATATCTAATCATATGTTTATTTGCATTGTGCAAGTTGAGTTGTAAATAGTAACCATCTAAGTGGTAAATGCCTTCTGGAATTGACATTCTTGTAGATGGTCTTGTCTTATCTCCAGCAAGAAAGCTACAAGTTGCACCGTGCCCAAAATTTGAGGTTTCTAGGCTAATGGCTTCTACAGCCTAAGATTATTTGCTTGTAAAAAATTTGAGGTTTGTAGGCTAATGACTTCTACAGCCTAAGATTATTTGCTTGTAAGTAATCGTGACTCTTGTGACTTGTGAAACCTTTATTTTTGTTAAAAATTTCATCTATCATTATAGTTTAAAAGTGTCCTCTCTAATTCAAGAATATTTACTAAATTTCGCAGAACGTTCTGCATGGAACTGATCTATTGCACAATAATGCCTTCAATCGTGGGCTTACTGGGTGGAGGCCTATGGGTTCATGTTGATTGAGAGCCTGTCCGCTTGACTTGCCACATGCTATCTTCTATCTTGAAGGACCGTGCAAGTCAGAAGCATATAAGTGGTCACAAGTCTCAATGACCAACTCTAAGACTGATAAAAAAAATGGCCAACTATATGACAAACAGTGAATATGTGTTCCTTTCATGAGTTGATTTATTTTACTTTTTATGATTTATAAATATGTAATTAGAGGTGGAAACAAGGGTAGTAATATAATTATTTTGAAAAATATCATCATTTTGCCTTATGTGCATTACTGAAATGTCGCGCGTTAGCAGGAGGGGCAATATACTAGTGGATTATAGAAGAGAAGATCGATCAAGCACTACTCACACGTAAGATGAAGGTCTCCAATGCAACACATGCATCAAGAAAACAAGCCAAAGAAACAAAGTCATAGCCGTTCCACTTCCACCAAAATCCATTATATTTTCCAAGGAAGATATCAAGATGATTCAGGTTCTTGAATCTGTCAGTTATCGGTGGTGCCTTCAATATCTGAAGGAAAATAAAACAAATTAAACAAACATCCTCAAAAACATGTATGAATTGTATAGATATAGTGTATGTCGTATCAAACTATCAATAGGTAGTACGTACTATATACCTCATGACCTGTTGCTAGCACAAGACTTTCAAGATTTGGCGCGACGGATGGCGAGTCGTTGCTGCCTGCTGCATATTGGAGCAAGACCTCCATCCTCGTGCGCATGACGTGCACGTTCACGTCGTCGTCCAGCTCCTTGGTCTCCAGCAAGTCTCCAAGCGTGAACCTCAACAGAGGCAGCCATTCACATCTCAAGGTGGAGAGGTTCGGAGCGTCGCTCTCAACCGCCGTCATCGCGCAGCAGTCTCGCACACACACCACCTTGAGCTTCCGCTGAACACGAGGTATCCTCAGGGAGGCAACCATGTTACATCTGGAGAGGTCCAGCTGCTCCAGAGAGAAGCAGCTAGAAAGAAACATCCATAGTTCATCGCCAGTGACGCCGACCTTGTGCAATCGCACTCTGGACAAGCTCCGAGAGCAAGCAAGCTGCCCCCTTGGACTGTCGTTAGCTGTGGGATGGAAGCCACACGAGGAGATATGAAGAGACTGAATCGATGAGCTCCTCGAGCTGCAGCTGCCAGTGTCAGCCACATCGTCGATGTCATCAGATAACAGGAGAGAGTAGGGGAAGCTGTATTCAGACGCGTAGCTATTCGGCAGCTGCAGAGCGCACTCAGCAGGCTTGATGGCGAAGCAAGCCCGGAGCCAGCTGTCGAGGAGGCTGGCGTCAATGTCGTCCTTGGAGCAGGCTATGATGTTAAGGTTGATCCTCGTCACTCCGACACCGGAGTGGTTCTCAAGCACCTGCCGTGCTTTGCTGAAAACATACTTGCCCCTGGCCCTGCTGCTGTGTTTGTTCTGCAGCAATGGCTGCTTGCTCGCGGCTAGGGTTTTCTGGGTGAACTGCAGGTTCGGGTAGAGCCGCCAGAAACGTAGGAAGCTCCGGGACACGCAGGCTGCGCGAGCTGCGTCTCGCATTTTCATCTGGGAATGTATGTGCTGGAGGACATCCTGCGTCCATGCGGGTATAAACATTAGGAGTGAAAAAAAAAACAGTGCATCTGAGGAGAAGGTGAATAGCTAATTAACACACATGTAAATTCTGGTTTTAGGTGGAATAAAACATTAGGAGTACATGTAATGTTCACAAACAGCAACATTACCCTAGATGGAGTAACTATATTTTAGAACAAAGTGACCCTACCAGAATCCGGCACTTCGCCGGCCGGGTGTATATATCACTATCAATGTTTGGTCAGCATATTCGAAGAAACACCCTCCTAAACCTAAAGGACATTACTGATTAGTGCACAATTAAAAGATTTGAATTCAGATTAACGGAGGTCATTGTACGTGATCTTTTCTCTGCAGCTCTAATCTGTCCTAAACCTAGAACTTGGTTTATTCATGGATAGAGGGAAAAAAGACTGGTTTTTTTATGCTGTGTCTATATAATCAGACGATTCGATCATATCATGTAGAGATGTAATACGTATGTTTTTTATTTATAGAGTCCATATATTACAACCTTTCAGAATAAATGATTTGCTGAGCAGATGACATTATGTATATAGACAGTAGTACCTCTGGAAGGTATGGAAAGGTGATGTCTGCATCGGTGGCTGATTGGGAAGGAGTAGTAGGGATGCCCTCAGCCTGGTGTTGCTGTTGACAAGTGCACGGCGGGCCGCCATTGTAGTTTCTGCAGTCATCTGCTACAAAAAATAATATATATGTAATTAATCATGCAAGGTAATCAGTCCATCGATCTCGACCAGCTAGGAAGACGAGGCCATCATCAGCTAGCACATCAGCATATGCATGTGTATGTATATGAACAATAATAATACAAATTATGATCGATGCATGATGGCACCAAGAATAGTATATTGAAAGAAGGCTAAACTAAAGCTCTCGGGTGTGGATCTACATCGTCCGTACGTGCTGATGAGACAGCGGAATAGGGTACAAACTACAAACCTGTGGGATGGCGGCGGCACTTGGGCTTCTCCGCCGTCCAAGAGCACGGCGGTGGCGGGGTCTGCATGGTGGCATGCTCTGGCTCTCTGATGACCAGATCCATCCGATATTCCCGATCACGTTGGAAGATGCGAGACACGATCGAGCAAGCGTGGGATGATGGTTCGTTCGGCCATAGGAGATCACGAAGGCTGACCCACGGTAGACACATCACATCTGGCAGGGCTGGTTGATTGTTTTTGTTTGTATATAAAAAAAGATACCAACTCAAGACCTAAACGGAAAGGAGGAGGATCGGATCTCCTTTCTTAAAACTAGGGGTAACTCCTTTATAAACAAATAAAGGATAGGAGAAATCCTACTCGGTTTGTAGGCAGGCTCTTATCAAATTCTAAGGATCGAGAAAGTTAAACTTACTTACATGGTTAGGTTTTTTCCGGGTTATATTATGGAACCAACAACATGTGTGTAGGGTATTGGACGGGCTAGATGGGCATCATAAACAACTGTTAGTTTTTTTTTTTTTTTTGCGACCAGGGATATATCCCGTTTGCCATTGAATAGAAGAGAATAGTAATAAGACCTACACGCAGTTGATACAAAAGGATTCGTAGGTAATCCATGGTAATAAGACCTACAGGCAGTTGCAACGACTCTATCTATACATCTATCTCTGCAGTACATGCAGGACACCTAGTCTTGTGTGTTCATCTTCGATCTTTAATTAATTAACTAGTTAAACGCCCGTGCGTTGCTACGGGATAATTAAATTTTATATAAAAACACATGGATCACATGATAAGATAAAAATACTATGAAATTAAACAATAATATTAAAGTGACATTTAATCTAAATAAGTTTTGTGAAAGTAACACAATCAATGGTAGATATTGCGGGTTTTAAAACTCTATTTTATGGGCTTCTTTGTAATTCACCAAAATAATATTTTCAAGGACCTGTGTATGCATATTTGACCATTGGTCTTGTAAAATTAAGTGGACTGTGAATTGGTGTGATGGAGCAACAGGATTCAGTATGCAAAAAGTCCGGTTCGACAAACCAAGAAGGCTTGTCTCCAAATCAAGAGCATAGTTTTTTCAAACATGTATCCAAATCTCTGCATAGGTTTTCTCCAAGATAGTATTTCGCAAAAAAAAAAAGTAGCAATGTTCATTGAATATAAATTATACAAATAAAATAGTAGCAGCTAGCATGTACGTCGGCCCTCACACAACAGAAGTTCACAGACTACTTCTTCATAGCGGAGATTGAAGGACTACTCAATGTCAAAATCAATAGGCTTAAAATGTCCTGTTGGATACCTTCAAAACTTGATGGATCAGATTGATGTTGATAACGGTAGATCGGTAGTGAACAAATAAGAAGTGGACTCTAAAAAAAAGGAAGAAATGAAGGACTGATTTCTACCTTGGATTCTAAATTTTGGTAAGGCTGCACCAAACAAAATCTTAAATGAACCATATATGATCACATTATGCATATTCAGAGATGTAGGAAAACTCTGAACAAACTATGAAAATATGTAGGTTTGCAGGCACGTATTTCACAACATGAAAATTTAGAGATTTGCAGACACACATAGTTCACAACATGAAAATTTAGAGATGCGGGTAGCAGTCTTTACATGACCGCGCATATTCAGAAACTATAGATGACAGGTAGCATGCATAATGGAAGACACACATCGCCAGCACCCTCTCAGTAGCAGGAACACAGCGGCAGCATCCACAACCAGCAACGGCCGGCCGCAGCTGTACCCATGGCAAGCCACGGCGACCAAACTATGACGGCACGAATAACAGATAAATCAATAGATTACCTCCTCCACGCGGCGACAACGGATATGGCGCTGGCGAGGACAATGGTGTCATCGCATCGGCGGGGACGCTGGAGCAGATCGTGGTGGCGGTGCTCTTTCCGGCGGCGGCGCATTCAATATCGTCGAGGCGGCGAGAACAACGGATTGGGTGCACAACGTGCGAGCGGCGAGGAGACGAGGACGACGACGCAGACATTGTGGAGACAGCGGCGGCGGCACTGACACACGGGGAGGGGAGATCACTAAGGGTCGAGGCGGTGGGGCGGCGGGGCGGGTCTTCTCTTTCACGTATGGGCGGGTTCCAAATGTTTCGCTGGAGAGATTGCAGTTGCCGGTGAGGTGGAGTCCGGAGATTGCACCTTCCAAATTTACGTGCGGGTGAGGAGTCTGGAGAGACCGCACCTTCCAAAATTGCATACAGGTGGGGAGGGGGTGATTGATCGCACCTTCCTAATTTGCATGGGCGTGGGGAGGGTGTGATTGATCGTACCTTCTAAATTCGCATGGATGGAGAGGATCACACCTTCCAAATTTGCGTGTGGGTGGGGAGGACGTGGTTGATCACACCTTCCAGATTCGCATGGGTGGAGAGGATCGCACCGTCCAAATTTGTGTGTTGGTGGGCAGGGCGTGATTGATCTCACCATCTAAATTCACTTGGGCATGGGGAGGGGTGCAGGGGTGCATGCGGATCTTTTTATTTTTAGTTTTCTATTTTCTCCCACGGAAGATCAAAAAAGGAAAAAAGCATGGTAGGTAGGGTCCGTGATTTTCCTTCCCCTTCGATCGAGAGGAGAATGGGCTCCGTGGGAGTTTTTTTTTCTTTTCCTCCTAGATTTTCTTCTTCTATTTACGGATGGGTGGAAGTGCAGAGTCACGGTTTCCTTCCTATTTTTTATCGTAACAACCAACGTGCGTTTCCTTTTCTCCCTTTAGGTTCGCATGGGGTGGTGGTTGGGCAGACTCAAAGAGAATGTCGCACCAAAAAAATGCCTCATCTTTCTTCTTTTTATGTTGTAGAGATTAATTATAAAAAGACTTACTGGTGCTACAGTTAGGCAACTGATGCGTGGTAAAGTTGCACAAGAGTGCCTTAGCTAGACAGCTCCAGCATTTCAGCGTTAAGCCTTTGATTATTAAGTATACCATATTATAATTACTTACATGTATATAATTTATCTCTGAAATTTATTAATTACTGTACAATATTCCAAGCATAGGGACCGGTTCGCAGCCCCACACAGGTGACATGTGGGGTGGAAACCCTAGCAGTCGCCAGCCCTTTGCCGCTACCGGAGGAGGTTGCCGGGAGGCCCGTGCGCCCTCCTAGGATGGTGGTGGAAGGTCCTCACCTAGCCATGTGAGCTCATCCATATGGGGTGGCGCTCAGCGGCCATGGCGGTAGTTGCTATGCGCTGAGGTGCGGTGGAGTGGGCGCGATGGATTGCGGTGCACAGAGGGATGCGGGATGGGGCCTGCTGCTCACCAATAAGAGGCATGACAACGACGGCGGTAGCGGCTCTAGGCACTGGATCAGGCGCCCTAGGTACCAAATTCGTCCATCACGGGACCGGATCTAGAGCTCCTGCGGCGGTATTGGCCGGTGGCGACGGTGTTCGGCTGGCACTAGCGTTAGGTTTGCCTGGCAAGAAGGTGGATCAAGTGCGTCAGAATGGATTGGTGGCGTGAGGGTTATGTAGCGAAGGCACCGTGGTGGCATTGACGGTGGCGGCCGGCTCATCTTCGTGTTTGTTGCGCCATGGCAATGAGGTACGCGTCAGTTGAGCGGGCCACTCCAGACTCTCACAATTGAGCAACTTTGATGGTGGTTGGATGACATGGCGGAGTGGGCGGTGGGATTCAGTGGAGGTGGCTGGGGGCTATGTGTCGTGGTTGATGCGGGGATGGCTTGGTAGGGGTTACAGCGTTGGTGGGCTAGCCGACCGAAGTTTCTTCTGATATCAGCCCTTTTCTCCCCACCATCGGCCCTCCTCCTTCCTTGTTTTGACTTTCATAGTGAAATTGACTAGATTATCTTGCCATCAGCCGATTTTACCTGTTTACGGCGGGGGTCGACTCTTTGGTGGGCTTCTCCCGATGCTTCTAGTGGCTGTCATCTCTAGGGGCGGCGGCCAGACAAGGACAATGTTGATCCATTGCATCACCCTACTGCCCTTGTAGGCTTCGGTTTCCGATGGCAACGGTTATGGAGGTGAAATGAGATTGGGGCGAAAGCTTGGACGATGACGTCTGTTCTTGTTGTTACCTTCTTGGAGGCATCCTTTCCTACCTCTCCTCCTTCCCATCATGGGCTAACTTGTCAGTGTGTGCTTTAGTGTCATTAACTCCTTGGGGGCATGGCAAGGCTTTAGCGTGCCGCCGTTTCTCCAAGCGGTTGTCCATGACGGTGCCCTAGGTTGTGTTGTTTGTGTCATCTGGCAGATCGTTTGGTTTGAGTTGTGTTAGTTGGGTCAGTTCGACCAAGTTAGAGCAAGTAGTGGCGTGTGTTGTGATAGTTGTCTGGGTTGTACCTGACTCGTTTAAAGATGAGTGGTGCACTCCTCAGTTGTATGGTTTTTTTGGCCCAGTTTCCATTCAAAAAACTAGGTGAGCACTTGCTTTTTTTTTCTTTTTTCGTCTAATAGAAATCACGGCAAAGCTTTTGTCGTCCTTCTAAAAAATATACTAAACACAGGTACATTGTGAATTATTAGGATTTGAAGTTGTTGGAACAAGTTTCTTTATTTTACTAAAAAAATCAAGATAAGAAGTATGTTCTACCAAATTGTTAGAGATGCTCTAAGAATGGCTCACATGCATTGAAGATTCCTAAACCCTAATGATGTGAGTTAAATTGCTCCACCGATCTGCGCCGCTAGTGGCTAGTGTGCTCGGCTCGCTGTCATGGGCAATGTGTTGTATCGGTGGATACTTTTTTTAATGCAGCAACATATATATATTAGGAGTGTGTCGGTCACATATTTGAATTCTTCCTGTAATTGAAGAATCGCCTTTGCCTAACATATTTGAATTCTTCCAGAAATTGAAGAGTCTTCCTTTTTCAATACTTTTTTTTTTTTTTTCGTGCTGCATCGTTCCACACAAGGGAAGATCTTGGCGGGTCAAGGATGGCATAATGACATGCCACAGGGGCGGAGGGAGGGGGGGGGGGGGGAGGGGGCTAGCTAAACTTTCTTGTGTATTCAAGATTTCACCATGTATTTGAAGCATGACACCCCTCTTATAATTCATAGCTTATTACTTGCCCCCCCCTTCCCCTCATGGTATTTTTCTGGCCGCGCCCTGCATGTAGCGAACTGGGTGAGGGAAGGATCAGCCCAAGGCCGATAAAGCCAAGCAGAAGGTAAAGCCCTCGACGAGGCACTCACGGCAGTTGGTTTTGCAGCTACCCAAGTCCGAGAAGGGACAGATCCTCCTCTAGCGCCGATGGTGGAGCAGCGCGCGGGGGAAGGCGAAAAGTCATCGTCACCATGCGATTTCACTGCTTCCTCCGATCTGATCTGCTGCTGATCCGGGACCGGGCGAGAAACCAACAACAGGATCAGTCACGAGCCCGACCTAGAACGTCGACAATCTAGCCATATGCTTGCTCTCAACTTGGTATGGTGCTCGAGCTAATTTGTCTTGTGATGTGTGTGTACGTGGGTGTGGCCGGGATGTAGATGCAGAAGAGGCGCAGCAGTGGCGGAACTGAGGGGGGTTGGCAGGGGCCATGGCCCCCCTCAACAAAAAAAATCCCTAATACCTCTATGTTTTTTAGCCAAAAATCTTGACGTCCAGTCCAAATGCCAATGACGCATAGTAGTGGTAGCTTGCTGCCTAACAAAGAAGCTATGAACGTCAAAGTCCAACACAAATAAATGTATAGAACACACATCACATGTATCTCTGACATTCGTGAGTTATCACTTGTTGATGCTTCACTTCAATCTGTCACGCGAGGCTGACGCGTAATGGCAACAAAGTGATCACGATGGGCGGCGGCATTGTTGCGAGCCCTTAACGGTGGGCAACTATAACGGCAAGCAGTCAGATAGGCAAGAATTTACCAGTTTTGATGTTCCTCCTCGAACTCGAACTCAAATCAATGTATCATTATGTCTCCAAATTATTTTTAATTTTATTTCTTGTCTCATAATAGCATATAGGATTTTGTGATGATATTAGACCAGATTCTTGTAGTAAAACAAAAAACCAAAATCTATAGTCATGGTTAGCTATTATATGCTTGAAAAACTTGGGTAAATCATCAAATTATTGAGTCGGTGAATATTTGTCCCTCCCCCTTTTTAATTTTCTCTCAGTTCGCCACTGCTGAAGCAGCCCTCCCTGATGACCCTCTTGACGAAGTATGTAGCGAACTGCAAGGAAGGATCCGCCCAAGAAAGATAAGAAGCCAAGCCGAAGGTAAATCCCTCGACAAGGCACTCACGGCAGTTGGTTTTGCAGCTGCCCAAGTCCAGGAGGGTCAGATCCTCCTCCAGCGCTGACGGCATAGCAGCGCGCGGGGGCAGGCGAAAAGTCGTCATCGTCATACCGTGCTATGGCACTACTTCCTCCGATCCGATCCTACTGCAAATCCCGGGACCGGACGAGAAACCAGTACGAGCTCGACATGGAACGTCGACACTCCAGCCATATGCTCGCTCTCAATTTGGTATGGTGCTCGAGATAATTCTTTTTGTGATGTGTGTGTACGTGGGTGTGGCCGGGATGTGGATGCAGAAGAGGCGCTAGTATTGCTCTATCCTTTTGTCCAGTGGCGGAGCCAGGGGGCTGGCAGGGGCCATGCCCCCCCCCCCCAACATATGTGGCACCAAAAAAAATCTAAGTGTGTCTTTGTAATTTTTATTTACAATTAAAAGAGTGAATATAACAAATTGTTATCATATATACATATTAATATCCTATAGATCATAAAATCATACTAAGCACAACTATATTAAATTAAAATAACTTATATGAACACATCTAGAAGACATTAGATAATAAAATTTCCCTATAAACACATATGAAAGACTAACACACCAGACCTTGATGCGGTTTATAAAATCATCGTCGTAGATCTTTGTTGTTAACGGGCATGCTGCCTAACACTAAAAAATAGCATCTTAAATCTTAGAATACATATAAAATTAAATGTGGGCACCCATGTCAAGTCGATAAATTAGCCTAAAAGGTCACCATAGAAACTTGACCAGTTGAGTTGTGTTCATTTTTAGAAGTTGGACTTTTGTAGTTGGCCCCCTTTGGCTCCGCCACTGCTTTTGTCTTGGTCGATATATAGAGGCAGCTATATAACTAGTAGCCTACTCTCAATGGCTCTCTAAATGACACTTTAAATTCCCCACTTCTTCAAAACCATATCTTTTTTGTTAATTTGAGTGGACGCCGTTTTATAAATTGTAGCTTCCATTGATAGTAAACAGTGCTATTATTATTATCTGCAATTATTGGCTAAACAAAATTACAGTTGCTTAATGTTTTTCTTCAATCTGTATTTTTAAAAAAAAGATAATATCAAAATCAATCAATCAATCAATCTCTCCATGATACTTTGAATATATATAAGGCATATTGAAATTTAGAAAAGTGTTTTCATGTACTCCCTTCATCGTAGAATGATGAGGGGTATTTTTGTACATGGAAAGTCAAACTTTAAAACTTTGATCAATAAATATTCAAATTATATACCAGTTTAAGAGATAAAACTTGCACCAGTAAATTTAGATTAAAAGTGCCTCTGATATGTATATTTGATGCTCTATCAAACGACAACATGTTGTAAGATAAATTTAGTCAAAAGCTATTTTATATATGACTATTCCCTTCATTTTTCATCTACTATATACAACTTGTTTAGTTAATTTTGAAAATTTGCTAAGTTTGATCCCAATGCGCCCAATATTTTGAACACAAATATCCATCAAGAATAAATTACCCTGTGAGATACCACGTCAACTCTTGCTCCAGTAAATACAGTAAACGAAGGCAGTTTCGAGGTCTATTTGACCATGGATCTCCTATCACCAAATTTAGCCAAAATTTTGGATTTAATCAAGAGGGTTTTAGCCCAAACTGATTGTCCGTGGAGGATGCATGTGGATGAGAAACATTGTATATATATTTAACAAGTAAACACTTAATCTCGCAAAAGGAGAGGATGAAATATTCAACACCTGGCAGAAATAACAGATTTTAACAAAGAAACTATAGCTCAAAAATGAACACAAAATAATGGTAGCGCTTAACTCTACTGGCATATTATTAGCTCATTGGCAGGAGCTAATTAAGCCAAGGCACCTTTGGCATCCATGGCGTGGCACCGGCTGCAGGGCCCAAGAACCTTGAGCTCGATGCCGATAGGGACCTTGGGCTCGATGTATTTCCTCACGAAGGTGAGTATCTTCTCAGCGTCACAACGTGCCTGCGCAAATATCGGCATCGGCAGACACCTGTCGGAAGAGGAGCGCTTCCTGTCGTAGCCGGGGGTGGTGTCCAGAACGAGGCACTGCAACGACGCTGATGCCCTCTCGAGGATGTGCCATGTCAGCTCGACCAAGCTCTTGGCAGTGCAGAAGCCCGTGATGGTCGCCTTCCTCAGGTTTCCAAGGCCGCCATAGCGGATTCCTGGGAGCTCCTGCCTGCTGGATTGCCATGGATTTTCGTCTGGTTTTCCATCAATGAGGTAGTTCATGTACCATCCAAAACCATCTGCAATCTGCACACATTAATAATGCATGCATTTATAGGGTTATTATTGTATACATTATTACTAGTAAAGTAGTAATAGTTACTTAATATAAGGGCATATAGCAGTTAAAATACATGAGGTGCGGTGTTCCGCTTCCGTCGTGGAGGAGATGATCAAGCACTACTCACACGTAAGATGAAGGTCTCCAAGGCAACACATGCATCAAGGAAACAAGTCAAAGAAAGCAAGTCATAGCCTTTGCAAAATCCACCATATTCGCCAAGACAGATAACAAGATGCTTGAGGTTCTTGAATCTGTCAGTTATCGCTGGCGCCTTTAAGATCTGAAGGATAAAAAACCAAACAAACAACCTCAAATATGTATAAAATTTATAGATATAGTGTTCATATATGTAGTACTATACCTCATATTGTGTTGATATCACAAGGCTTTCGAGATTTGGCGCGATGGATGGCAAGTTGCTGCCTGCATACTGGAGTAAGCAATGCATGGACCTCGCGTTTGTCTCCACATCCAGCTCCTTGGTCTCTAACGAGTCTCCAAGTGTGAACCTCGACAACGGCAAATATTCACATGTCAATGTGGAGAGGTTCGGAGCGTCGCTCTCAACCGCCCTCATCGCCCAGCAGTCACGCACACACACCACCTTGAGCTTCCGCAAAACACGAGGTATCCTCAGGTTGGCAACATGGTTGCATCTTGAAAGGTCCAGCTGCTCCAGAGAGAAGCAGCTCGAAAGAAACATCCATAGTTCATCGCCGGTGATGCCAACCTTGCTCAACCGCACTCTTGACAAGCTCCGAGAGCAAGCAAGCTGCCGCCCTGGAATGTCGAAGCCACACGAGGAGAGATGAAGAGACTGAATTGATGAGCTCGTCGAGCTGCAGCTGTCAGTTTCTGCCACATCATCATCTGATTGCAGGAGAGAGTAGGGGAAGCTGTATTCAGACTCGTATCCATTCGGCAGCCGCAGAGCGAGGTCAGTGAGACCAGGCTTGATGGCTCGCCGGAGCCAGCCGTCGAGGAGGCTGGCGTCAATGTCGTCCTTGGAGCAGGCTATGAGGTTAAGGTTGATCCTCCTCACTCCGACACCAGAGTGGTTCTCAAGCACCTGCCGTGCTTTGCTGAATACATACTTGCCCCTGCTTCTGTGGTTGTTCTGCAGCAATAGCTGCTTGCTCGCGGCTAGCGTTTTCTGGGTGAACTGCAGGTTCGGGTAGAGCCTCCAGAAGCGTAGGAAGCTCCGGGACACGCAGGCTGCACGAGCTGCGTCTCGCATTTTCATCAGGGAATGTATGTGCTGGAGGACATCCTGCGCCATGCGGATATATAAGTCATATAACATGTGTGTCATCAGTCTCAATGCAAGTTTCATAAGGGTGTCATGCACATTAAATAGGGTGTCATGTCAAAAAAAAAAAAAATTAGTGACTTGGTAGGGTAATTAAATGAGGGAGTTTCATGAGATGAGAGAGGAGTTTCATCCCCATGAAACTCAGCTGGCTCGGTTACCTAGTTTACAGACTTGGTAACTGTGCCATGAAACTATGCGTTGAGACTAGCCTAAGAGAGGCATCGGCAATTAGTGCACAACTAAAAGATTGAATTCAGATTAGCGGAGCATATTATTGTGTGTGATCCTTTATCTGCAGCACTAATTAATCTGTCCTAAATTTGCTAGAACAGGAGTTAATCATAGATTATGCATTATCTTTGTAGAATACAAGTAACGACGCTAGCTAGACTGGTTTTGTAATTTGTGGTGTCATTATAATCAGACAATTTATATCACGCTAGAGATGCAATTTGTGTGCTTTTGGTTTAAAGATGCCCATATATTTCAAACTTTCTTCAGATCAATCGGTAAATGATTAGCTGAGAAGATCAATGACGATATAATGGAGATGACAGTCTATAGTACCTCTGGAAGGTATGGTAAGGTGATGTCTGCATCAGTGTCTGCTTGGGAAGAAAGGATGGCCTTAGCCTGGTGTGGCTGTTGAGAGGTGCACGGCGGACCATCATCGTCGCTTGCTGTGAAAGATATATAATTAAGTAGTAAATCTGGAAGGTATGGCAAGGTGACGTTTGCATCAATGGCTGCTTGGGAAGAAGAGATGGCCTCAGTCTGATGTGGCTGGCGGCTTCTGCATTCATCTGCTACAAATAATATAATTAATTAATCATGCAAAATAATAATCGATCGATGATTCTTTAAAAAAAAAGATGGATCTCGACGAGAAAGACGAGACCATGATCGAGCATGTGTGCGTACGTATGAACAATACATCGAACATGATCGATGATGCATGCATATGGCAGTACCAAGATCGATATTGAAAGAAGGCTCAACTAAAATTAATCTCTCAGATGGATCCACATCGTCCACGTACGTTGAGGAGACAGCTAGCGGAAGAGGGTACAAACCTGTGGGGTGGCAGCGCCGG
Source organism: Hyparrhenia diplandra (assembly GCA_015847255.1). Classification (NCBI taxonomy): domain Eukaryota; kingdom Viridiplantae; phylum Streptophyta; class Magnoliopsida; order Poales; family Poaceae; genus Hyparrhenia; species Hyparrhenia diplandra. The sequence goes on from JADLZK010000744.1 coordinate 291,443, forward strand.
CGGTGGCGGCGCTTTGGTTTCTCCGTTCCCCAAGTGCACGGCGGCGGCGGGGTGTCCATGGTGGAGTGCACGGCGCAGGCAGCAAGCTCTGGCGGCGCTATGACCCGATCGATCCCATATTCCCGATCACGTTGGGAGATGCCGATGCAGGACAGTGTGGGCATGATGGCAACCGTGGGATGGTTCGTTCGACGCATATATGGATGCATGCATCAGATCCAGATCCAGTTTTTCAGATCGAGAAAACCTTTTTTTAAAAGAGAAGAGGAAAAGGAGAAACCTAACCCTAGTCGGTTTGTACTACATGCGCTCTTATAAAAAACGATAACGATAGCAGGCCGGCCATCTGTTGGACCACGCTGCCCGACCACGCAATGCCACCGCCGGCGCTGCAGCCCGTTCCTCCCCGACGAGCTCGTAGAGGACATCTTCCTCCGCCTCGACGCCGCCGCCGACCTCGCCAGGGCCGCCGCGTCCTGCGTCTCCTTCCGCCGCATCGTCTCCGCGCGCGGCTTCCTCCGCCGATTCCGATCCCTCCACCCGCCGCCCATCCTCGGATTCCTCGATGTCGATTCCAGCCCCGGCGCGGCCTCGGAATTCTACCAGGCGCAGTCGCCGCGCGGGTCGGCCCCGGCCGCTCGCGCCTTCGCGAGGGTCGCAGACTTCACCTTCACCTTCTCCTTCGTCCCCGACACCATCCGCGGGCGAGTCTGCGACGTCCGCGACGGCCGCATCCTCGTCGCCCGGACTGCTGCCGACAAGTTTGTCTTTGTGGTCTGCGACCCCTTGCATCGCCGGCACGTCAAGATCCCCCACATCCCCGGCGACCTAACGGGGTTTACTGCTGGCACTCCAATCAACTGCTTGCACTTCGAGACCTTCCTCGCTCCAGCTGGCCAGGAGGAGGAAGAATCGTCACTCCGAGTGTTCTGCAATGTGCTGTCCCAAAAAACCAAAATTTTGACCTTTGCATTCTCTTCAGTCAGCGGAATATGGCAAGCCGTAGCATCTTTTAGCATTGGAGGAACCGATGAATGGACGAGATGGGGATCCTACCCTATATTGACGAACCGCCACTGCGCGCACGGCTGCTTCTACTGGACAGAGTACAGTGAGAAGGTTATGCTCGTGCTGGACACACTTGAGATGAAATTCTCTATGGTTGACCTCCCTCCTGAAAGCAAGGGGAGACAGAAATGCATTGTGGAGCTGGAAGAAAGCAGGCTTGGTTTGCTGATTTTTGGTGATTTTGAGTTCAACCTCTATAGCAAGACTAGGCGAAGCAATGGTGCTGGTGCAGAGGAGTGGCGGCACGACAATGCAGGTCCCTTGCCTGACTGTTACTGTTCCATGTCGAAAGGAGGTGCAGCTGAGGGCTATGTACTCGTACGAGGGATTCCTCGAGACCAATATGACGACTGGAAATTTCCTGAGAAAAAACCAGATGCACAATATTTCACGCTAGAGCTCAAGACATTATTGTTTGAGAGGCTGTGTGTGTCGAAATTTGAAACTAGCCATGATTACTTGTATGCAAGCTTCCCACCACCATTGTCACTGCCAAGCATATGAAATGTAACGGTAAGGACATTACTTGTTGTTACCTTCACATGTTGGATTGTCAATGCGATGTAACGCGCTTTTGTGTTGTTGCACCATGCTGTATAGTAACGAACTTAAGTTGTCGATGTGATGTACGAACCTACTTGTTCCTTTCTATATTGTGTTTTTGTGTTTTGCTATATCATATTTTTGTTGTTAGAGACAATTCCAGTGGTTCAATATGCAATGACACTCTGATTATTGTTGAAGGTGAAGCAGTTGTTCTTCCTCAAGTCACTTCTCAATTCCTTTTCTATTAGCATTGGTCTTAAACTAAATTACAGGAAAACTATGATGATTCCATAAATATCTTAGATGAAAAACTTGACATCCTGGCCAGTACCTTTGGTTGCTCTAAAGGAAGCCTCCCATTCACCTACCTCATGCTGCCGCTTAGTATTGCCAGGCCCAGAACTAGACTTCTTGCCTCTGGTAGACAAATGTGCTAAAAGACTCCCTAGTATTAATAGTTTGCTCAATCACGTGGGAGGCTCCAAATGACAAATGATGTTCTTTCTTACCTCCCAACTTTCTTTATGTGTTCTCTCATCTTGCCCAAGGGTATCATTAAGCAGATTGACAATTAAGTATAGGAAGAAGTATGTGTGGAAAGGTTTTGACCTTGAAAAGCAAAATCATGCCCTCATTCTCAAGAACCTCCATAAATGCTTTAATAGGCATGACACTTCCTAGGTTGAGCTAGTCTGGAAAAAACATTATAAGAATGATAAACTGCCAAATCATATAAGAAAGGGTTCTTTTTGGTGGAGGGATATATACTCTGAAACTTCTGCCTGACTTCAAAGAGATTGCCAAACCTCACATTCAAAATGGTGAAAGTATATACTTCTAGTTGGATAATTGGGTTGCCCAGCCTCTGTCAGTCTTGGTGCCTACACTGTTTTCTTTTGCCATCAATAAGTCAATTTCTGTCAAAAAGGCCTTCCTAGCTGATGATTTGGTTGATCTGCTCCAGCTCCCTCTCTCTGAGATTGCCTTCTCTCGGTTGCAAGACATTCAACAACTCATGATAAACAGTCCAATGGTTAATAGCAATGACTGCTGGAGATACAGTTGGGGATCTAATATCTTTTCTTCTAAAAAGGTGTACAAAATGCTTATTGGACATTCTGCCCTGACCTTCAACTTCAGATGGCTTTGGTTGAGTAAATGTCAGCCTAAGCACACAGTCTTTTTTGGCTCCTCATGGTTGATAGATTAAGCACAAGGAATATCATTAGACGGAAGAACATGGTCTTACCCTCCTATCATTGTGCTCTTTGTAATGAGCTGATAGAGGAATCTGTGAATGATCTGTTCCTTAACTGTCACTGTGCAATCGTTCTTAGTTGATATCCCATTGAACAGCGATTTTCCATGGGTTGTTAGCATTTTGAAGTCTCAGATTAACAGACAGTTTTTCATGGAGGCAATCATTCTTGTGTGTTGGACAGTTTGGAGGGCAAGAAATGAGCTTATCTTCAAGGGAATTAGCTTAAATCATGAGGATTGCAGGCGACTCCTCTTTCGTGAGATGGCGCTTCTGAAGCACCATGTCAAGCAAGGCTCTGATCAGCAGTTATCATCATGGATTCAAAGATTTGTCTAGATACTTCCCTGGTGTTTATCTTTTTTTGTTTCTTTCTTTGTTCCCTAGGCTTGTAATTCTGATCTTTGGTACTCTTTCTTTTAAAAAAAAATTATATATGCTCGTGTTGTAGGGGCCTCGGCCCCTCTAGATTTTTTTTTAAAAAAAACATGGCTGCATTTTCTTTTTGTGTTGCTAAATTGGATAGCTAGTTAACGTAAGGATAGGACTAAACCAATATGAAGTGTGATACTCTTGTATTCATTTTTTAACGAAGTCCTTATAGACAATTAGCATTTTGTCTAATATGTTATATGCCCCTGTTCATAAATGTCAAGTTCATGTCTAAAGACAATACAAGCTTTCTAGCAAGTCCTAACAATGCCAATCTGGTAACTGTCACTTAACATGGCTTAGTTTTCTAGTGCTCCTCTTGACGATTCTGTGAGGGGAAGGAGCCTTGGGGAAGAAGAAGAACTCGGGAAGAAGGGGAATAGGAACGGAATTGAGTTCTACGATATATGTTTGAAATGAATTCAGTGTTTACAGTTCTTCATAATTCCCTCAGCTCTTGCTCTCTCTACTTATACGCCACACCTTCCGGATCGGACGAACAGGACGGGCCGGCAGATCCTTTGGGCCTTGGGGAGGGACATAGAGTCCTCGGCCGCCAATGACAATTAGTTGAACCGGCGTGGGCCAGTGCTCTTGAAATACCTTTTGATGGTTCAGTGTAGCGAAGTTCAGGAGTAATCAGTCCTTGCTCGACAAAACTGTTCACCCGAGGACCAACGTTTTGGAGAACCTTCTGTTGAGATAATAGAGGGTAATGTCGCGAAAAACCGTCTCGACCTTTGGGGCAGTGTTGGAACACCGGATCGGTGGAAGAGCCAACTTGTAGGTTTTTCAAGAATGCTTGTTGTTGGACCTCCGCAGATGATTGTACATACGGCTGCAATTTTAGGTAGACCATAGCACCAATTGAAAAGACCTTTCGAACGACCCTTGTGACGCTTCATGATCCTTGGCACGGAGCAAATGTTGCTTGACGACGGCCCTGCATGAACTTTCGGCCATCCAGCTCAAATCAGGGGGGGGGGGCAAGGCAGTCCACATCAAGGTGGCGTGGCGGGTATCCGTAGAGCACCTGAGTACGACCAATAGCGGGAATGCATGTGTTACAATTTTCGCCAAGGTGAACTCGGGCGGGGCAAGCGCAGAAAACGCAAGAAGGTCTAGCTTGTATCGGTTAACGCTTGTCATACCGGGGGTGATAGGCGAGCTCAACAAAGAAAGTTTTGCCAAAAAATTCGTTTGATTTGACAATGATGGATGAATCAAAAGAGAATGTGTCGACAACCACCAAGATGGCATTATGGTTAATGCAAACCCTCCACAAAGTCCATGGTAATCGTGCCAAGGCCTAGTGGGTTGTAGGAGCCGAGAGCGATCGGGTTTGGCCTTGATGAGCAACTCGAACATAAGCGTGAAATCTATCCCCGGCCAAAAGAAAAGCCTCTTGATGCGCTGGTAAGTCGGTGCGCCGGAATGTCCTGATAGGTTCAGCGTGGAATGCTTTCATCACCATGTTCATTGACCTCATTGTTGCCCAACCAAACACGGCCACTATGTTCGGTGGAGAACGGGTGGCTTGTTGATCACCGGCAGGCAGTTTGTTAACAGATCAAGTGCCATAGGGTCGATCGGTAACCATCGACTACCACGAGGCCATTGATGCTTGATGAGGACTAGCCAAAAGATACCGATGTACACACACAGAGAGAGCCTGGGACGCTTTTGATGGCATGGCCTGTATGCAAAGCTCATTTAAGTGGGTAAGACTCGGTGATCAGTATGTATGGCTTGAGATAGTGACGTCGATGCCATGAGGATGGCAAGGTACTCCTTCTCGTAGAGACAGTAAGGCCCCGGTGCTTGTTGCAGTGGGCCGGATGAAAATGGGGTGTTTGATGTAACATAATAAAACCCTCGATGCGCCTGTTTCAATGTGAAATGGAATGGAGTAGAGCCAACACCGAGGCGAAGACAAGGACTCCTTGAGCATGTTGAAGGCCAGGTCATGTGCCGGAGTCCAAACAAAGATGTGGATTTTTTTTTTTCAACAATTGTTAGTGGCTTGGCGATACCAAGTTCTTATTAGTAATAATCAGGGATCTGACTCTTCGACCGTTTGGACGAGGCCAATCCATAATTGCCTGTACCTTGGTGGGATCAGTTGACAAACCCTCCTTGCTGATGACGTGCCCCAAGTAAGAAATGGTGCGTAAGGCAAACCGACACTTTGAAAGTTTTCAGCTTCCATTGGTCCCTCCCCGAGCCATTCCGGGGACCGTTGGAAGACGTGATCCTCCAATATATGTTGAATGTCGTCGAAGAAAACTATGACAAAACGGCGTAAACCGGGGCCAATGTGCCGTTCATCGCACCACTCGAACGTTCTCGCGGCGCCGGTGAAGCCAAAAAGCCATAACCCCGAACTCATATTGTCCCACATGAGTCCGGAAAGCGGTCTTATGTTCTTCACCGGACTTGAGAAGGATCCGGTGGAATCCAAAGACGCAGTCGAGAGTGGAAAACCAGTTATTGGCGCCTTCCGGGTTCATCCATTAGTTGATCAAAAACGAGGGACAGGTACTTGGACTTTTTAAGAGCATTTAATTGTTAAATCCACGCAAAGCGATAAGAATCGTCCTTCTTTTTTCACTACAAAGACAAAGGCGAGGCAAAGGAGCTTTTGGATAAGACCTTGATCAAGCATCTCTTTGACTTGTGACTCAATTTCATCTTTCAAAGCGAGGAGGGTAACGATATGGTCTAACAAACACCGGCCGCGCGCCCTCAATCAGTGGTGATCACAGCCCGTGACGGCGGCAATGAAGTTGGTTGCTGGAATACGATACGAAAGGAATCCAACGATTCTTTGAATAAAAGGTGGAACACCTTCCAACATATGGACTATTGTCAACAGAGGTGATTTGTAGCTTAGCAAATGAGGTGGCAAGTCAGAATGAACACCCTATGCAATAGCTTGATCACCTATGACCTTGGTGAGGGACAAAGAGGTATTTCTGCACCCAGTCAACCATCATGGGGCTGTGAGTCTCAAGCCAATCCATACCAATTATGACATCAAAGTGCCCCAAAGGTAAAATACGCGATATTGGAATTTTTGCGCAACGGACCATGGTCGGAGAGACAGATTCTTACCACCGCCACTCGAACCGGAGGGAATCTGCACGAGAGGCAACTGTCTCACCGATGAAGGTATGATCCACCAACATAGAAACGGGGATATCCGAATGTGACCTTGGAAACAAATAGTTTTGGCGGAAGGAACTCCGGTCCGGCAGGACTTGGACAATGCCATCATCACATGTTCAGTTGGTGCAATCCGAGCTGAGAATCATCGAGAAGAAAATGTATCCCACACGGCATCAACAAGCATGCAAAAATCTACAACCGATGCTCGAGTCCACTTGGCGTTGCATTTGAAGCATAGGCCGAGGGCGCCGATAAGTCTTGAGCTTTGAGAGCCATCGGGTGATTGAGAGCTGGTATGCAAGCAAAAATGCACGGGGGCCCGGAATTCTTGGCAAAGCCAAGGGCGTCAGTAAGACCATTCACCAACGTCCACGTTGAGGAACGCCCACACATTCCTTGCAGCAATAGAACAAGCAAGATCCAGGTTGTGGGGATTTTGAGAATCTCATTTTCAAAATTTGAAAAACATAGGAGTGGAAAACCACTGTACAAAAAGGAAATGTAAGAATGTAAGATCAGAGCTAATTTGTTGCATTCGTGTAACAAGCGACAAAAGTTTTGAGGAAGCGTGGAGATAATTGAAACCACAAGGCGTCGGGCCATCCATATGCATCTCAACTATTTAAAGAATAGGAATATGGGTTCTCACGGAACACCACAAACGGGTTATCACCGTTGAAGGGAAAGTCTTGGGAATGTAGCAAGAGGTGTTGATTGGAGGGGACGTGGTGGTGGTGGAAATTACGGGTGGCTTGAGGCATGAATGGAGATGCGGTCTAGGAGGAACCATAAATGGGGATCGAGGAATCGGACCGGCGAGGTGGTGGATCCGAGGAAGATGCCGGGATGTGAACCAACATGGACACCAAAAATAGCTGCCGCTGGGCGGTGGCTCTAATCCGGCGGTGGGCGCGACGGACGCCGATGAAGAGCCGATGATGCCCGGGTGCGAGTGTGGCATTCCGTCGAACACCTCACGGGTCCATCCGACATCGAAGCTTCTTCACCTTGAGACGAAGGTCGCCGAGGATGCCTTCCCGCCGGGCGCCATTCGCGGAGGTCGGGCGGCGTACTTCTGGAGCGGGATCCGGACGGGCGACTCCAAGAAAACCACCCGCTCCTCCGCGGGGTCGGAGGCAACGGGGCCTTCGGCGCGGTGAGGCGCTCCTCCACCGCCAGAGCACGCTGCTCGTGCGGGGGTGTCGAGGTCGGTGAGGCGGCGTTCCCACTTGTCGCCGAACTCGTTGAGAAGGGTGTTCATCTCGCCCTTGGACCCCCACCCCAAGGAGGAGCTTGAGCGTGGTTCCATGGCGCCGCGCGGACCGGCTTTAGACGAGTGTAGTGGTGGTGGGTAGGCGGATCTGGAGGCCAGAATCGGTGACCGTGATACCAATTGTGAGGGGAAGGAGCCTTGGGGAAGAAGAAGAACTCGGGAAGAAGGGGAATAGGAACGGGAATTGAGTTCTACGATATATGTTTGAAATGAATTCAGTGTTTACAGTTCTTCATACCTCAGCTCTCAGCTCTCTACTTATACGCTCACACCTTCCAGATCGGGCCGAACACTCGTTTGCGGGGCGGGCGGATCCTGCTGGGCCTTGGGCTTCGAGGGACATCAGGCGAGAGTTGCCCGGTCTTGGGTCCCTCGTCAGGTCCTCGGCTTCGCCATCCTTGGTGCTGACAGATTCTAACACTGATGTTTTTGGTAGGTCGTCACCCTTGACATATTCTTTGGACTGCAGGACTTTCAACGGTGGTAGAGCAACATTAGTTGGGTACAATACCTTTTTGATGGTTTGAAATTATGTTGCAAGACAATAGCTGTTACTGGCAGTGTTGACATCTATTTGTAGGTTTTTCAGCTGCACGCTGCTCCATAGCCTATCCAATTGAAGTTTCTCTGGTGAAAATCTGTAGTTTTTGCTCCTGGAGAGGTTTCTATGGTGCAATCTGCAGTACAATTTTGAAGGAAACGAACGCAAGCATTATAACTAGCTTGTATCTACTGCTTGTCATACCTGTGGAGAGTCTTTTTATTCGTTTGATTTGATGATGGATGAATCAAAGAAAACTGCATGGTTAATGAATTCTGAAGGCCTATGTGTTAGCCTGCCTTGATCTTAATGCGTGAAATCTAGTTTCTCCAAATCTGATAGTGATCACAACTGATCATTGGCTGGATTGGGTACTTGTCTAGTTCGTGCGCCTAATCGAGCCACACACAACTGGGACGCTGATGGCATGGCCCTGTGCAGCAGCGGAGGGGGCTGTTGTTGCGCCTCTGCAGTGCAGCCGGGAAAATTTTGGGATAATAAAACCCTACAAAACGAATAGTAGATTACTAGTCTCTCCCTTTTTTTTTTGAAAAGTTACTAGTCTCTCCCTTTACCAATTCTATTAGTAGATCAGGGATCTGAGGAGTTTGGGCTAACCTGTTGATAATGGGAGAGAGAAGAACATGTGCGCGCGCAGAAGATAATATATGTTGTTTTTATTTTCCATTCTCTAGCTTGATTGTCGTTATCTTCTTATATCCTAGTATTGCCACACTTTTTTTGAATCCTATATTTTTGGGATGATAATGTGGTATCTGTAAGTTTTTAAATTGTTATTTTTTGTTTATGGTATAGATAGATGTCACATAACATGTATGTAGTAAAGTACAGTGGTGGCAAGAGCTTAGCCCCTCTTGCAAAATCAACAACTATGCAGCGCCCATCACCTATGAAATTCTTGATTGTCAAGTACAGGACTTGCACCATCTGCATCCTGGTGATCATAATACTCCTGCAATATGGTCCAGCAAACGAAAACACAGGGTGAATCACAGAAGCGAGAAATTTTACTTACAACAAAGCCATAGATCCCCTTCATATAATTTCCGCAGTCTGAGGAATTAATAAGCAGTAACGCCATCAAGACTGAGGTAATGAAAATGCATTTCTAGTCATCAGTAATAAAACTACACATCACTTTTTCATAAGAGCTATTTTGAGAACATTTTCAAAATTTCATTCAGGAACCACTGTACAAAAGGTTAAGATGTAAGATCAGAGCTAATTTGTTGCATTCAAAAAAAAAAGTTTAGAACTAATTCACTCACTTGCCATATTTACTGAATAGGAATAGGTTCTCACTGTCAGTTGCCAGGCACATCATGGGGAATGTAGCAGACGAATAACTTGGTATTACTAACTTGTTGACCAGATGGATCATATGGCGAGCTCACGGGAAGAAAACAACAGAAAAAATAGCTTAGCTCTACAGCTCGGATGGAGCCCCCAAGTGACCCACTGCCACTAGCCCGCCGGCCGCCACTCCGGCACCGTCGGTCACCAAACCACCGCCCTCCCGGCCTCAGGGCCGGCCGGGCGCCCACTCTCCCCACCCCCCCCCCCCATGCAGAGCCGTGTTCTTCACCTCGGGCTCCGATAGATCCCTTCACCCGCTGTCCAACCTATCCGACCATTATACCTGAGCATTTTAGCTCGGCCCGACCCACCCACGGACCTTCTTTGGGCCGGGCTGGACCACAGATCTTGCAGTCCGAAAAAAAAACTTGGCCCGAGCCCGACCGAAATGTTGTTTTTAGCTATTTTACACTATAAAATTCATGGGTGTTGACGCTTTCGTTAACGTTAACTTTTACCATCAACTTTTACATTAAATGATACAAAAGGAATCACAAACACTAGATGTAGGGTTTGATTCTAACAAGTTCCAAAAGTTTGGTGTTTTCATTTGTCTTGCAGGTTTTCGCAGGTTTTCACTGGATAAAAATATCTTAAATGACGGATTAGAGTGTACCATTGTGAAGAGCTCATCGAGACGATCGAAACGGACATATTACTTGCCACATTTGGAGTCCAGAATCAAAAGTTACGAACCACGAACATTAGTATGAATTCTAAGGACCTAAAGGACATCAGAAGATGGTTCGCCAAGGGCGGGACCCACTTGTCATAGGGGGGAAGGCCGCCCGACCTAGCCTATGGGGCCGCGCGGCCCTTCACGGATGTGCCACGTCATCAGCTTCTAGAACATTCATCCACCAACCTTCATCCACGTCATCAGCTTCTAGAACCTTCACGGATGTGCCACTTGCGGATTTTTTGTGCGCGTTAATAAATACCAACAACGGGCGGCCCGTCCAAGCCCGGCCCAAATATTAAAAATTGAGGCCCGACGTGTCCAGTGGGACGGTCATGGATAGAATTTTCTCGGCCCAAAATAACTCGGCTTTTTTTTGGCACGGCCTGAACCCGACCCGGCCCGCAAAATGCTCAGGTATACTGACCATTCTGCATTTGGATGTGAGTACGACTCCCCACGCCCGTCGGCCCGTCTCGAAGGGTAGGCCACCGGAGCTCCCCCCGATGGCGTGGCCAACACGGTCCACGCCTCGTGGTTGAGTTGCCCGGCGACCGAGGAAGATGTGGCGGCGCTGTGAGTGGGAAAGAAGAGGCGCCCGACAGAAGCGGTCCCATCGGCCGGCAGGAGGTGGCCGCCCAGGCCGAGGTGAGCCAGGCCTCTCGCATCCCCGCACACCTGCGCCTAGGTAGTCGCATCAAAGAGCGCCAAGATTCCGTGCCTCGTCGGGTAGGGGTTGAGTTGGCCGAGGCAATGACATCGCCCCACGCCATTAAGATAGGGGCGATGAGCGCTGACAGGCAGGACCCGCCTATCAGCCCTCCTACTTCGTAGTGCCAGTAGGTGGGTCGTGGCCCAGCTGCACCGCCTCGCTAGCCATGAGCCATAGACGGACTGGCCCGTGCGTCAGCCTCGGTAAGCTAGTTGAATCAAAACATCATTCTAGATATGAAGTTAATTGTTTACTAAGCTAGTTGAATCAAAAGATCATTCCAAACATGAAGTTAATTGTTTACAAGCTTGTCAAATCTTAACAAATTGAAATGCTCATACTATACTTCCACTAGCAACTACTCTTTCCGTCCCAAATTAAACGTTGTTTTGGGTGTTCGTGCCACAAGTTTGACTTCAGTTTGTAAAAAAAAAAAATTACAAGATTTGTATCTCCAAATAAATTTATTTAAAACTACATTAAAAAGTTCTTTTCGATGATATTAATTATGTAACATAAATATTAATATATTTAATATATATTTTGTTAGAGTTATTCCTTGGGACACGAGAACGGCAGTTCTTTTCGAGACGAGGGAGTACTAGAGAGGATCTTTTTTCCATAAATTATGTGAAGAATAAATTGAGGAATAAGATGGGAGTTATTAATCCTTGAGTGATTACTTGGTCACATTTATTGAGATAAACATCTCTTTTGCAAATTACAAAGAGTTTTCCCTACAAATTTCAAAACATGTTTACACATTGATTAGGATTTTTTTTTTTTTTGCATTTTTCTATTTCTAGATAATTTTCCATTTTCATAGCGCTAAATCTATTTTTTCAAGCACATAGAGATATTTTCATGGGCTCTAAATATTAAAATTTTTTTTTTTTTTTTTTTTGTATCCTAATCTATTTGTAGAATGTTTTTGAATTTTTAAAAGCTTCGAGACCTTTTTTTTGTGGTTTTAAAACCTTATCAAGTATTTACCAATTTTTTTAACTAAATGGATAAAATCACCTTCTGAAACTAGAGCAGTGAGGTAATAGTGTGGGAGGTAAGATGTCTCGTTTTGGAGTCTGAGGAGAAAATCATTATGTCTAGTTTTGGAGTTTGAGGAGAAAAATCATAAGGAAAAAAGTCCACATTCCTCCCCCCAACTATTTTTCCCTCAACTTCAAAACCGGACAAATCACCTCAAAAGACCAAAAACCATACGTTTTACCCCCTCCAAGCGGTTTTAAAAGCGGTTTTGCTACAGTAACTGCGGGCCCAAAACAGTGACCGTGGTTTTGCTACAGTACAGGTGCCTTTGTCTTTTTTTTTTTTTTTAAAATGAATATGTTGAATTTTTAAAAAATTAAATCATAGAAAAATAAAAATCTAGTTTTGTTGGACTCACATGAGTAGATCTACATAGTAAATATATAATATAATATGTTTTAGTATAAAGTTTTTATAAGTTTTTGTTTTTTTTTTTTTTATTTATTTGGTGAATATTTGAAAAATCATAGTAAATCATAGAAAAATCATAAAATAGAAAATCTAATTTTGTTAGACTCCACATGAGTAAATTTACATAGTGAATATATAATATGATATGCTTTAGTACAAAAGTTCTAAGTGAATATATAATTAATTGAAATAATTCATATCTCGCAACTTCTATAGTTATTTTGTTGAACTAAAGTATACCATATTATATATTTCGAGTAGATCTACTCATGTGGAGTCTAACAAAATTGATTTTTCATTTTATGATTTTCCTATGATTTACTATGATTTTCAAAGATTCAACCGGATTTTTAAAAAAAAGAAAACACAAAGTAACCTGTACTGTAGCAAACTCACGGTCACTGTAGCAACCCTTTTTTATAAATTTGAAAACCGCCTTTAAATAATATGAGAGGTAAAATGCATGGTTTGAAAAGTTAGGATGATTTGTCCAAGGTTTTTGGAGTTGAGGATAGGAAAATGAAGATGGCTTTGATAGCATCTTGAGGGAATGTGGACTTTTTCCAAATCATAAATACCTGGCATATGTAAGGAATTTCACATGGCCCATCTTGGAGAAGAAAAGAGAATTTAAGCATGACTCGTGCTTTTAGGGAGGACATTGGGTCAAAAGACCAAAACTAATTTCCAAGCAGGCCCTTCCAAGTAAGCGATAAGGCCCAGTTAAGTAGCGATGTAGATGCAGGCCCAAAACTAATCAAAACGTGTTGGCCATTTTACAGGTCGTTGCCAATTATGTACCCGTGCATTTTTGACCTTATTTCACGATGAATATGGTGATATTAATCTAGCATGATAAATATTAGCATCTTATAAATTTGTTTAAACTTTAAATACATTAATTTAGAATTGTGTCATTTTTTAGACGTTAGCATCTTATAAGTTTGTTTAAACTTTAAATATATTAGTATCTGATCGAAACGTAATTAAGTTTGACTACATGTACACGCTCCCAACTAATATACATTTATCATATATTCGACAATGAAGCTAACTATTAGTATGATAAATAAATATTAACTAGAATGATTCCCTGCGTGCCGTGGGTATAAGGAGGAATATAAGTGAGTTAGAACGTTAACTACTAAGGATTAGGAGATGAATGCCTCGCGTGGTTTCCCATGGGATTTGTATCGAGTATCGAGAAGGTGAAGTGTATGTAACTGACACACATAATGAATTTGTTTGACGTGGCTTAATAAGATGGTATATGACATTATAGCGGGGCCTCGTGGATGAGGAGATGCTAGAGAATTATGCTTGTAGGATATATTTATTTTCATAGGAGATTACATATATCTTTTTATATAAATTTGATCAAATCACAAATAATATGACTTAGCATTATTATGCCCGTCCGTCTTTTTAACAGATAGAGTAGAATTAGCTAGCCAAGCTAACGTGATTTCCAAGTGATATAGATCCAGATGGCTTTTCCAGCATCTTGACAGGTGTCTCTATCTGTCCCAATACAACACAAGTGTTTTACTGTCCCTTAATCTCAATGCCCAATGATGGGCATGCATGCATGCATGTCTACCCATGGTTTGATGACAGTAGAGCATGACATGGACACGCTGACAACTCCGTTGATCATACCAAATGATGGTCCCGTACCCGACCAATCACCACACAAAAGATCATTGTCAGAGCGAACTCATCAGAAGGGCCAACTAACCTAGTAGTAGTAGCTGCTGCTCCATCATCATATTTTTTTTTATTTGCGAGAGAATCATCTCATACATTTTGTGGTCACTTGAATTGTGGAGTATTATCATCTACTCCTTCCATAAAAAAATACAATTATGGGAATCGTGTCGGCTAGATTTGCTAAGTTTATCAAGTGTAAAATAACTGTTTATTAATATTCATGTCTCAACCAAGATTCATGGTAAAAGTATATTCCGTCCTCAATCTATTGATGCTTATTTTTCATTGAAAATGTGAGAACTTTTGGTAGAACTTTGATCAAAATTGAAACCAGTCGACTAATCGGGAAACAAGACTTGTATTATTTTGGACGGAGTACTTTGTCATATATATATGTATGTACTTACTACATATAAAGTCCGTTCCTGGACATCAAAATACTTTGCAATTCTTTGACATCGTATAAACCTCAGTTTGACAGCTGCTTCGTCTTATTCAAAATTTTTATATAAATTATAAAACAAAACAAAACGTCATTCAATATCTTTAGTGATGTAATAAGTCATAACAAAAAAGTGGTAATATTTATTAAAAAAGTTGAATAAGGCGAGATGCCAATTTGGGAATTTTATATGAGTTAAAAAAAACTATTATTGGAACGGAGGGACTATATGCCCTTGTGATGGGGGGTGGGGCCGTGGGGGTTGGGGTGTCCACTAGCTAGCTACTGTTGAGCAGCGTGCTGAAAAGGCAACAGTACTGTACGTAGAAAACTACGCGTGCACGCAGGCGGATCAGCTTTTTAATTAGTTAGCAGCAACTTACAGTAGCATGGATGGATGGATGCATACTGTATTTAACAATGCCATCATCCATCTCCCTAGCTAATGCTAAGTTTAATGTGACCATGATCGATCAGCCGAGGGGAGAAACATCGGCGCTGCACCCCAGCCACCCAGGCGCTCTTCATTTTCCGTCCGCCGATTAGCCTAAGAGGCAGGAGGTTCCCTGCACATGCAAAGCAAAAGCAAATTGGTTAGGATTACACCATCCGATTAAAAGGGCGCCGTGCTTCGGCCTCCCCCAAATCTGTTCTCCGTATCTAGAGTTGGAGCAATTTACTTGAAAAGAAAAATGATGCACAATTTTATTCCCATAAACATGAGATATCTTTACTCTCTGGAATGGTTTACCTGTTTGATTCTGTAAGCCTGATCCTCATCACTGATCACCATGGAGACCTCAAACACTCCGTGCTTTAGCCCTTCAGAGGCAACTCTAATGAGAGCGATGCAAGTGCAGTGCAGCGGTGTGGTTCATAACTCGAACAATCTAGTGGGGTCGGCTCCACAAATATATGCATACCGCTAAGGGGTGAGGCTACTTATGCAATGCAAGGGTCTCGAAAAAAAAGTCAAAAGAATCTGAACTGAATAACTCAACTGTCTTGAAAAATGCAAGTCACATGAATAAAATGGTGGTTGGTTTCAAAAAAATATATACAACGGTGGTTCGTCGTCATAGTCAAAAAAGCGTTCCATGGACAACAAAAGTGATGCACACATGCCACATTTTATGTCTCAGTACTGTTACAACAGCAGTGCCGTGCAAAAATCTGAACTGAATGCAAGATCCAAGGAAAAAAAAATCCTCCATCAGCCTCTATGATTCATTCTCTTTTTTAGCACTTTCAATAGGGCTGGAATCCATGATTACATGGGTGAAAAAAAAAACAAATTCTACCAATTTGGGAATATACTACCAAGACATACAAAACACACAAACATGACTAGTTAAGATTGTTATCTAGGCATTACTATCATACTCCACGTAAAACTTTAACAGCCAAGGAGTTCACTGTTTCCTGAGTTTCAGAACAGAGTAGAGCTGACAGCTTTTGGACAGTAACTGCTTCTACTGTCTTGAAGATAAGGCTGTTTTCAGTCATTCACCCTATTATGTCCTAATAATAATATTGTTTTCACCCACTTGTTTATCGGAAAAGGCAAATTTACTTACATGGCCTTGTTGAGATGGTGTGCTCAATTCAAAAACTGTAACCTTGAATGTACCACAGCATTGATCAACTACCCAGGTTCCCTGCACATGCAGGAAAGCAAACATTAAATAGGATAGGAACCATCCAATTAAAAGGGCGCCGTGCTTCGGCCTCCCCCAAACCTGTTCTCCCTATCTAGAGTTGGAGCAATTACTTGAAAAGAAAAACCATGAACATTTTTATTCTCAGCACTCCCATAAACATGAGATATCTTTAAACAGTTTACCTCTTTGAACCTGTAAGGCCGCCTCATCACTGATCACTGGATCAGCCAAGGAGACCTCAAACACTCTGTGCTTTACACCTTCAGAGGCAAGGCAATCTGAAAACGGAAGGAAGAAATGGAGACACAGGCAACTCTAATGAGAGCGATGCAAGTGCAGTGCAGGTGGACCAGCGGTGTGGTGTATAACTCAAACAATCTAGTGGGGCTCCAAAAATATATGCATACGACTAAGGGGTGAGGATACTTATGCAATGCAAGGCTGTTGAAAAAAAAAGTCAAAAGAATCTGAACTGAATGATACTCAACTGTCTTGAAAATGGTGAGTGCAAATTGCAAGTCCCAAATCTGAACTGAATGCAAGATCCAAGGAAAAAAAAAAATCCTCCATCAGCATCTATGATTCATTCTCTTTTTTAGCACTTTCAATAGGGCTGGAATCCATGATTACATGGGAAAAAAACAAATTCTACCAATTTGGGACTATACTACCAAGTACCAAGACATACAGAACACAAAAACATGACTAGTTATGATTCATAAAACTTTAACAGCTAAGGAGTTCGCTGTTTCCTGAGTTTCAGAACAGAGTAGAGCTGACAGCTTTTGAACAGAGTAGGCTGTTTTCAGTCATTCACCCTATTATGTCCTAATAATAATATTGCTTTCACCCACTTGTTTATCGGAAAAGGAAAATTTACTTACATGGCCTTGTTGAGATGGTGTGCTCAATTCAAAAATTGTAACCTTGAATGTATCACAGCATTGATCCACCACTTTTTTCAGAGAAATGTGAAGCAGGGTGAGCAGAGGGAGAGTCCGGGCAGGGACAGATGAAGCCCAAGCTGAGCAGCCACAGTTTGCTCCATGGCATCCCTGCACTACTGCTTTTCTTGCTAATGCTCCTGTAGTCATTCCTGAGAGTTCTACTGTTCTTGGCTTCTTGCTGGTCATACCTTCATGAGGGGACACACATAAATGGACAGGGACACAAAAGGCACGAGAAAAGGTAAAACAGATAGCAACCAGTACTCCCCTCTCATAGTATGCCCAAGCAATCATCAATTCATTATGGATCCAAAAAGTATTGGTCAATGGGAAGGGCAGATAACTCAGTCTGAGATTTTTTTTCCTTACCTTTTCTACTGTTGTGGAAATCATAAGTTCATTTTCCTAACCGAGCTCAAAAAAATAATCATTTTTCAATCTGCATGAAGGGAGCAGTAGAAAAAGATTCTGAAAAGTGAGAAAGGAAGTACTCTTGCTTACCAATAGAATTGGCGATCATCAATAACAATACATGGTTGGCCACAAGTCTAGTTAGCAATGGCTTTTTTAACAAATCTAGTTAGTGACAGAATTGGGGATCATCAATAACAACGCATTTTCAACCAGGATGGTGTTATGTATCGACAAGTACTCTTCTGGCAATGGCTTTTCTGTCACTAATTATCAATCTAGTTATTGAAACATAAGAATAAGTAATATAGTTTTGGATAAATGTGTAGAGTCAATGCTTTTCTTTGCATGAAGGAAATCTGTGTACAACACACAATCATTTATCTGAGCCTGTCTTGGCTGCAGATTGGATCAAATGAACTTATAATGTTCAAGAAAAAAAAAGTAAGAAACTTAAACATCTGTAAAACTCTGAAACCCTTGTACGGCGTGGTTAGGATCAGATATGGCTGTGAGAAAAATATGTAATGTTGCATTTTTTTTTTTTTTTTTTACCCTTGGAGCCAAGTTCATACTTCATACAGGGGTACTTTTGACTAAAGTTTCAGGATGTCTACTGAGAGAAAGCAGAGTACTTTTAACTAAGTTGAGAGTATTAAGCTAGCACTTGTATCTTAACTAAGTTTCATGATGTCAGGAGAGTTCAAGCCAAAGGAAAATGACCTAACACAAAAGTAAGCCAGAATTTGAGGGAGTTCAGCAAATGTGACAGCACAACATGGCCAACAAATGTAACAGTACAACATAGCCAACAAATTACAAAATGAGGTAGACATTACCAATCAGCTGAGAATTTATTCCGTTTGACATAACGCTCATTTGTTGACCTTTTCAAGAAAATGGTACTTCTTAGGTAGGGATTTTGCATGGTGCTCATATTCCTCCCTCGACAAAAGTGATATTAGCAAGGAAGTAGTGGAAGCCTGAAGTGAGAAGTTCATCTCATCAATTTTGGAGAGGTAAGCCCCAACCCTCATTATCTCGCCTCGACCCAACAGCCTCCTAACTATACCATTTAGCATGCGTGAGTTTGGAGTGCATCCACTCTTTTCCATTGCTAGAAACAGCTTGTCAAACTCATCTAGCAGCCCTTCTGTTATGAGATTTTCCATCACTAAGCGATAGGTCACCACATTCGGAACTAAACCATGGGCAGGGATAGCAGCGAACAGATCCATGGCGTCTTTCCTTCTGCCACTTTTCAGCAAAGAACCGATCATAATGTTGAAAGTAAAAATGTTAGGTAGAAGATCCATAGAACACAGACTCTGGAACATTTTGAATCCTTCATCAACAAAATTATTTTTGCAAAGCCCATTTAGAACTATGTTATATGTGTGAATGTCCCACTGTTTTCCACTTTCCATCATATTGAGGTAGAGTTCCATTGCTTCAGAAAATCTCCAAGTCTGAAATAAACCGTGTAGTATAGTGTTGTATGTCAGAGCATCAGGCGTAACTCCCTTCCTCAACATTTCTTGTAAAAGACAGTATGCATTGTGTATCCTGCCAACTTTACAGTAGCCATGAAGCAATGTATTATAGGAGACTAAGTCAGGCTTCAAGCCAACTGAGACCATACCATCAAGTAACTTTGCCGCTTCATCAATTCTACCAGCTATGCAGTGGCCATCTATTAATGTATTGTATGAGATAACATCAGGCCTCACGCCCACATGTTCCATCAAGTCAAAGACACTCGGGGCTTCCATGACCCGTCCTTGTTTGCATAAGTTACACATTATGGTGTTGAAGAACACAACGTTAGGGACGGACTCCTTGATCCAACATTTCAAAAAATAATTCATTGGCCTTCTCCCATCTGTCAGCGGCACACAATCCATAAACCAGGGAGCTAAACACAAAAATGTTAGGATTCACCCCTTCGTTGATCATCTCATTGAATTTAAGCTCAGCATCATCCACTCTTCCCAACTTGCAAAGTGCATCAATTAATGTTCCATAAGTGACTACATTAGGACTCAGCCCTTGGTGCCTCATCTTGCTAAGTATATGCATGGCCTCATCTATCATTGCCTTTTTAGCAAATGCACATAACACAGTGTTGAAGGTGCAATGATCAGGTGGAATACCATTTGCTACCATCAGATCTAGGAGATGAGGCAAATCAGCTAGGGCTCCTTCAGAAGCATACCCGTGAAGAAGAATGGTGTAGATAGTTACATTAGGTTTTATGCCCTTCCTAATCATAGTATGAAAAATATTCCTGGCTTCTGTGCATTTTCCATTCTTGCAGAGATAGTCCAGCAGCAAACCATAAGTAACAATATCTGGTTCAAGACCACACGCGTCCATTTCTTCGATCCTTCCAACGACCTCTTCCCACTGTCCTGCAGAGAGGTACCCATGGATGAGACAGGTATATGTCTGGATGTCCGGCTTCACACCTCTATCAATCATCTGCTGAAGGACACCCTCAGCCCTCCCAACTTTTTTAGCTTTGCAGAGGCCATCAATCATTGTGGTGTATGTCACAACATCTGGTGTGCAGCTTCCATCTCCATCATCAGCCATCATGTGCAGCAGCTCAAGTGCCTCCTCAACTCTCCTTTCATTGCATAAACCCTTGAGAAGCGTGTTGTAGCTAACTACATCTGGCCTGCAGCCAAACTGAGGCATTCTTCGGAACAGTATCTCCATGGCCTCGTCCACCCTCTTGGCATCGCAGAGGCCCTTGACCAGTTGATTAAACACTAATTCATTCACCCTCCAGCCCCTCTTAACGATGAGGCCAAAGGTGGCAAAACCATGCTCCATGCAACCAATGCGACAGAAACAGGCAATTAGGATGGTGTATAGGTTAGGAGCCACCTTATTGGAGCTGGCACGGACCATCCGGTTGAAGAGGGAGGCATCTAGGTGAAGACCACGTGCAAACATTTCTTCGATCCTTTGAACTACCTCTTTCCACTGTCCTGCAGAGAGGTACCCGTGGATGAGACAGGTATATGTCAGGATGTCCGGCTTGACACCTTTATCAATCATCTGCTGAAGGACACCCTCAGCCCTCCCAAATTTTTTAGCTTTGCAGAGGCCATCAATCACTGTGGTGTATGTCACAACATCTGGTGTGCAGCTTCCATCTCCATCATCAGCCATCATGTGCAGCAGCTCAAGTGCCTCCTCAACTCTCCTTTCATTGCATAAACCCTTGAGAAGTGTGCTGTAGGAAACTACATCCGGCCTGCAGCCAAACTCAGGCATTCTTCGGAACAGTATCTCCATGGCCTCGTCCACCCTCTTGGCATCACAGAGGCCCTTGACCAGTTGACTTAACACTACTTCATCCACCCTCCAGCCCGTCTTAAGGATGAGTCCAAAGGTGGCGAAACCATGCTCCATGCGACCCATGCGACAGAAACAGCCAATTAGGATGCTGTAGGTGCATAGGTTAGGAGGCACCTTATTGGAGCTGGCACGGACCATCCGGTTGAAGAGGGAGACGGTGAGCTCGGAGCATCGGGCGTGAGCGAGAACGTTGAACAAGTGGTTGAAAGCATGAACCGAGGCAGGCCTGGCGTAGGGCAACAATTCGTCGAACAGCTTGGGGGCGTCGTCGATGCCAAGGCTCCTCGACCAGGCAAGGCCGGCGATGATGCGCTCCAGCTTCAGGCACCGGTCGAGGGCGGCTCTGGCGCCGCGCGACATGCCGATGGGGCGGGCGCCGGGTGGCCCGGCGACGAGGAGCACGGACGGCGCCGCGTCCGCCTCCGGGTCGTTGGAGCAGAGCAGCTGCCGTGATGAGTGGAGCAGCACCCTGCTTGCGGCGTCGAGAAGCGTGTTAGGGGCTGGGGGCTGGTGGGTGGCGGTGGCGGCGGCGTGCCGACGGGCGCAGGTGCCGCTGCCGAGGACTGCGGCTTCAGCGGCTCTGCCGACGAGCAGCTCGCCTCGCGTGGCGACTGGCTGGTGCGTCAAAACTCGTGCCAAGCAGGCCCAGCGATAAGGCCCAGTTAAGTAGCGATGTAGATGCCGGGCCAATACGCTGCTGGTCACTTTGCAGGTCGTCGCCAATTATGTACTTGTGCATTTTTGACCTTATTACACGATGAATATGGTGATATTAATCTAGCATGATAAATATTAGCACCTTGTATTTTTAAAAAAATTAAATACATTAATTTAGAATTGTGTCATTTTTAGATGGAGTAGTCAAACTATTTTAAGTTTGACTAAGATTTATATGAAATATTAGAAACATGTACGTATAGATTCCACGATGATGAAGCTATATGCATTTAAAATATATTCCATGATGATGAAGCTAACGATACTTATTTACTATGATAAAATTAAAAAAAAATCAAGATGATTCTCCGCTCGTTGCCGCAGGTATAATCTAGGAGGAATGAAAACGAGTTAGAATGTTAACTACTAAGGATTAGGATATAAACGCCTCGCGTGGTGCAGCAGAATTTGCATCAAACGTGGAGAAGGTGAATTGCAAGGGACACATATAATGACTTTGCTTGACATGGCTTCATAAAAGACGTAGTGGGACATTAACGAGGTCTGGTGGATGACATGGCACAAGTAGGTGCTAGAGAATTAGCTAGGCTAGCGTGGTTTCCAAGTATATAGATCCAGATGAGATGTCGACACGCGCGCGTGTGTGTGCATGCATGTCTCTATCTGTCCCGATACAGACACAAGTGTCTTACTGTCCCTTAATCTCAATGCACAATGATGCCTGCCTGCCCTGCCCATGGTTTGATGACTGGTCTGGCATGACGCTGACAACTCCGTTGATCATACCAAATGATGGTCCCGTGCCCGACCACTCACCACACAGAAGATCACTGTCAGATCGAACTCATCAGAAGGGCTAACTAACCTAGTAGTAGTAGTAGCTGCTCCATCATCATACATTTTGCTAGAGAATCATCGATCTCATACATTTTGTGGAGTATTATATCATCTAGGCCTGCTAATGGGGCGGGGCTGAACGAGTATTTTGGAGCGGGTTTTAATATGGGTACTATTAGGACGGGTGGAAACGGGTGACATTATGAAACGGGTTGGGACGGGTTGGGTTGACGACACAAACGGGTTAGGGCTCTATGGTCATAGATCGGCGCATAAGTCATATATCATCTTCCGTCATGACTTCGGGTTGGGGCGGGTTGGGGCATTGGACCGGCGGGGGTGGGGGAGGCGGGGCGGGTGGTAGTTAGGGTTTTTAAAAATACGGTTGGTGCGGGTTTAAACCCGTTAGCAGGCCTCATCATCTACTCCTTTTGTCCCGAAAAATGCAATTATTATAGGAATCGTGCCACTCAATTTTAGTGCGTTTAACCCCAAGTTTCTAATGATTATTTATGTCTTAACCAAGATTCATCGTGGAAACATATTCCATCCTCAATCCATTGATGTTTATTTTGTATTGAAAATGTCAGTACTTTTTGGTACAACTTTGATCAAAATTGAAATCAGTCAACTAATCGGAGAAACAAGAATGGTATTATTTTTGGACAGAGGGAGAGAGTACCGTTAGTACTTTTTGGTGGAACTTTGGTCAAAATTAAAACCAGTCAACTAATCGGGGAAACAAGAATGGTATTATTTTTGGACGGAGGGAGAGAGTACTTTGTACATATATGTATGTACTTACTACATGTATACTATGCCCTTGTGAGGGTGGGGCCGTGGGGGTTGGGGTGTCCACTAGCTAAGCTACTGTTGAGCAGCGTGCTCAAAAGGCAACAGTACTGTGCGTAGAAAACTACGCGTGCATGCAGGCGGATCAGCTTTTTAATTATTAGTTAGCAGCAACTTACAGTAGCATGGATGGATGGATGCATACTGTATTTAACAATGCTAACGAGAGTTTAGCGTGCCATTCCCCTAGCTATCATGCTGTCTTGTATTGGGACGGCATGCTTGTCACCCATCGACCATCCTAGTAACACTCTTTATCCTTTCTCTCACGCATTTTTTTTTTTTTTAAGATAATGGATAATAATATCCGGCCTCTACATCGGAAGATGTACACGTACCAATTATTACAAACTTTCGGGAAACAAAAAAGAAAGCCTTGGTCATACAACGAGGGGGGAAGCTAGTTCAAACAATATAAATGTTTTTCATCCTTTATTGGATATCTCTAAAGCAATAAATTATTTCTTGCTTATCGTTAAGAGTGCTTCCTTGGCTGTCTCGTTACCGTAGAAGGGGCCCGATAGTGTAACCAATACGCACCCCTGAAAATTACCTCGCAAAATAGAATTAGATTTCTTTTGATTAAAGAAAATATCATTTCGGAATCTCCAGAGAGCCCAGCTTATAGCAGCCACCCCAACCCAAATCAAATTTCTAATCCTTTTATTTTGATTAGTTAGCAATTTCGAACATATGGCTAATTGATCTAGGTTGGGTTAGTACAAGTAGCAAAAAGATAATCCTCCGGATCATTTTGGTAAGGGGGAGTCTAGGAATAAGTGTTGGATAGTCTCATTCCCATTACAGCATACGCACTTCTGACTCTCTTTCCAATTTTTCTTTGCAAGATTGTTTTTTGTTAAGACAACCCCCCTCTGTAAAAACCAGAGAAAGATTTTAATTTTTAGAGGAATCTTTATCTTCCAAATCTTCTTATGTCGAAAAGGCGTTTGTGTATCAATAAGGTCAAGATACATTGATCGGACAGAGAAAAGTCCCGATCTGGTTAGGCCTCATCTAAAGTAATCCGGCCCTTCCTCCAATTCGACATTTGAGATTCGTGATACTAGACTAAGTCATTCTGTAAGTTTGTTATCCACCAGAGCCCTCCTAAAAGAAATGTTTAGAGGGCTGGAATTCATCACTTTTACGACAGTTGCGTGAGGATCCCGCACTATATTATATAAAGATGGATAACTATCTTTCAGAGGCTTATCTCCTACCCATATACTTTGCTCTCACGCATGTACCCTACCCTCTATTTTCCTTGGATTATCTTCTCAATGTGACCCCAACACATGGCCAAACATTGCATTGGTCATCAGGTAGCTCGATCAGATAGTACATTGATCATCATCAGGTAGCTTGCAGCAGGGAATTAGTGAGTAGTTCATCAGTGTTTGTTCGCCACACCACCTGTACAACACAACGATTAGGTAGATGGGCCAACAAGCTGCTGCCATCTTGTCTGGTTAATTACCAGCATAAGTATTAGAGCACTCACGGTGCGACTCTACCCGTAGAGTCTATACATCGAAGCTATCAACTTTAAAACTGGTGGCCGTCAATGCAATGTTTTGTACTTAGTAGTTTCTATAGATAAATACATTTATTACGCAACACAAAAAAAGATGATCAGTTGTGCCATATATCACGGTGTGATCCACCCCTACACAGTATTAACCAATTGACATATACAAGCGACCAATTTCATACAAGCTGTGGAGACTTGTGAAAAAAACAAAATCATAGAAGCCTGAACGAATTTCATAAAGTTCGCAATCATTCGTCCTACCTCCTCTCTGGATCCTCTGCTCTAGCATTAGTGCATACAGACAGATAGGTACCTCCTTCTTGAATCTGGACAAGCACAGCACCATGGGATTGTCCTCATTGAATCTGAATGAGCTCCATGGAATTGGCCTGGGAGCCAACAGCCTTCTCGTCCAAACGCGTGAAGGCCCAGAGCGTCCTCCTAGTTGAATCTGGACAAGCTCTCGCCGGCGGCTCCAAGACAGCGGAACGCCAGGACCGGCAGCGGTGCAGTGCGGCGTGGCCTACGGGGGAGGATGCGTCCGCGATGGCAGGCAAGGATGGTCTGCCGCGGTCGGAGGTAGCGTTCGCGCGGTGCGGCCGACGGGGATGGCAAGCACACGGGATCCTTCGGAGGCCGCGGACGATCTCGATCAGCGCGTAGACGTCGTTTCTTATTTAGACGTCGTTTCTTCGTATTTTCCCTCTCTCCCGATAAATATCTTTGCCACATCAACAAATCGGTTTCACGCGTGGCGGCGTAATTAATAAGTATGTAATTAGTCTGCGCACCGTGAGTGCCCTTATATACTGATCTCAACACATCCTCCAAAGATTTTCCATAAATGACACCAGCTTCCTTCTTTTAATTCCTTCTTAATCAAATCTTAAACCCACATCAGCTGAACATTGCAAACATCGAGCATCCTAATCCTAAAACAAATAACCAAATAATCAACACCCCATCATACATCTCATCTTTGCAGTTGCATCCAATCCAGCCAGGCAGGCAACAAACAAACTAGTCGTCCACCGAAACGAAGGAACCAACAAAGAGCAAAAGCCCAAAACACCACAGCTCATCTACAGCGCACGCACCTCCACTCATCAACCACACTCCACCTGCACGCACAAAAAGGTGACCTCTTCTCTGCTCTGCTCCCACCTCCCATCCCAGTTAAAAAAATTAAAGTCCACTGGGGTCGAGTCCAGCCAGCCGTCTTGGGAGTTCTTGGGAGTTCAGTTCACGGGAGAACGGAACCAGTCAAGCTCGTCCGTCTCTCGCTCACCACCGGAATTCGGGGAATCGATCGATCGGTGGAAAGAAGCAAAGAAATCCGATCGATTTTTATTTTTCCCTAGATAGATAAAATAAACCCCCACCTTTTTCCATCTCCCCTTGCCGTCTGTTACCGGGGGGAAGGGGAGGGTAGGCGACGGATGTCTTTTCTTGGGGCTGGGGCGGCCGTCCAGCGACCAGCGGAGGCAGTTGGGATTGGGGGAGAAGTAGTAGTCGTCGCCCTACCGCTCCTCCAGCTCCAGCTCAAGCACCCGCTCCAATCTAGCGCCGCCGGTCCGGCACGGGGGACGAGGACGACGGACGACCCGGCCGCTCCGCTCCATGGAAGGTACCAACTACGACCCCTCTCCCCTCTCTTGCTCTCCGCACCACTTCTTGGTTTCCTTCTTGGTTGGACTAGATTCATTACCTTCCCTTCTAGATCTGCCCCGGGTCTCGGTTTTGCCCTGAGCTGTACGCCGCGCTGTTTCGCCCGCCCCGGATTCTTCTGCCCCACCCTCAACAAATCCTTGGCTCCCCGGATTGCTTGTGCTGCTCTTTGATTTTTCTTGATTCTTTTCAGTGGATGTGTGTGGCGGTGGGATTTGGGGGAGTTGCAGGAAACATTCAATTTTTTGGCAGTGCTAATATATGGTTTAAGACTCTTAATAGGGGTACCAAGCTTTGATTTTAGTTTCGAATTCGGTGTTTGATGTGGGTCTGTGGGTAGGTGGCATGGTTGATGTAGGGCGGAAGTGAGCTGTTCCGCATGCTATGAGGTGGGCTGTGAATGTTTTGCAGCTCATGTGTGCTCACTGATAAGATTTAACTTCCTATATTGTAAGGCTGGAGCTGGACCGGTTCAGTTTTGGGAATGTATCGAAATATTGGAAATACTCAGTTTTTAGGTTTCAGGAATCAGGATCGTGTGTGAACGAAATTGAGATGGGCATATTCTTCTATATATGCAGAAAGGGAAAGCAAGTCCATTTACAGTTCCAGTCCTGTTGGTTAGCTTGAAAATGGGATGGTATTTCAGAAAATACAAATCCACAGCTCCCCAGTCACAAGTTTAATTGGATAATCAGCAGCAATGCTATGTTCTTGTGCCTCCCCTAGTGACACAATATATATATATAAATGAAGTAAAGGTTGCAAAATGCAGGACTGTCAATTTAGTTCATTTGGAATTTCAGTCATTTGAGATGTATAATATAAAAGCAGAAGTTGATATTGCATATTGTTAAACTGTAAACATCTATAGTGTCCTTGCAGCAGTGGCTGCCATAGTACCATCTTTGGTGCTGGCAGAATGGTTTTTTTTGTGATGGTGGTGGGGACTGGAACTAGAGGGTGGGGGGGATATGCTGATGTAAAGTTTTGTAAAAAGAAATGAAGGATAGGAAGGGGATTAGTACATTTGGTTACTCATAATTTCATTGTTCAGTAAATAAAGTTACTGCTTATATTCTGTTATGTCTGATTCTCTGTATTTCTTGTGTTTCTAATTCTAGTGATCACTGTGGTAAATTCAGGTTGACTAGATAAGTCATTTTTGTCAGTACAATGTACATTGGTGATTGTTCTCTGATCGTCCTGAATATTGGATCCATATTTAAGTTTCTATGATTTTTGATTTGACTTGCATGTATTTGTCGGGCACGCCCAGAAAAATCTCCAAAATAAATCATGCCCATATATGATTCTACTTGTATTTTGTTTCGGTATTGATTGATTAAACCAAGTAGACATCTTTGTAGAGCAACTTTTATGTGCCAGATTTTCTTGTGATGTATTGTTTCATGCTACACTTGCTATCTTCAGTACCCTATTGTTTATCTGCTACTTGTCTTTGATTGCTCACCTTGGATCCTGGAGTTTCTTGAAGTTTTCTTATTATATTATTTGAACATCCATTTGTACAAGCCTTACACTTAGTTACTGAGGGATTTGACGTAATTTTGCAGACCAATCGCCTGACCATGTATCAGTCGGTTCAGCACCAAAGAAGTCTAGTACCTCATCACGAGGCCGGCACCGTAATTTCTCATCATCAACATGCAAAGATTTTCTCCGGAAGTTTGTGGACAGTGAACTTTTAACTTCAAGCCTAGAGGATTGGTTCTCTGGTCACAGTGAAGATTGTGGTTTCAGGAAGCCGGCTTTTGATGTTCCTTTTGACCTTACAGAATTACAGAATTTTGATTATGCTCTGGAGGGTGTTACTTTTCAGCAGTTAGTACGGATGCCAAATGCTCTATATGCATCGACATCAGATGTTTTTGAAGCCACTGCATATCTTGCTCTAGAAGATTTCCTTCATGCAGGCATTAAAGGATTGTGGCAAACTTTCTGGGGTCCTGATGAAGCAATGCCATTCTCAGTTGCCTGTATACACAGCACAAGCTCAAAATTTTATCCTGCTGAGAAGGCTATTAGCAGTGGAAAACTCGATGGTGTTTGTGCAACCGCTGTACTACTGAAGAATTTGAAGCATTCACAAGGAAGATGGGATCATATTGTCGTGTTGGCTTTGTTGAGACCTGATATTGGAATGGTTTCTGTACAGGGTGACCAGGAGCCATCTCCTGCTGTCTTAGGGGAGGCACTTTTCTTTGCTTTTGCGTGTCCTACTATCCCGAAGCCTTGGCAGATCCTCCACTGTTCTTCGCAATTCAGACTGTGTTTACTTGCTTCTTGTTGATTCACAGTTTGGAGGAGTGGTTAAAGTGCAAGGTGATTTGAACAAGCTGGATTTTGATCTGAACAATGTTTATGACTCTGCTGCTGAATGGATAAAGAAGCATGCTAAAATTTCAGTTTCTTCCATAGATCGAGTATGGAACAAACTTGGGAATGCTAACTGGGGAGACATTGGGACCCTTCAGGTTCTCAATGCAATATTTCACTCAATGATCCAATTTTATGGAGAGCCTAAGTATTCTCTTGATGAACTGGCAACGGAACATAGTTCGAGGCTACAAAGTCGAAGATCAGAAAGACATTTGGTTGACAGACATGCTAATGGTAATGGCTTATTTCGATTCCAACAGCAAAGTCATTCTCCTGAAATCGTCGAAGTTCAGGAGGAAGCAGCTGTTGATGTGAAACCACATGAAACACTAAGGCTTGAAATAGGATCTGTTGTATTGATGGATGATGCTTACACACAAAAAGGTTTTGAAATCAATGACATCCTAACAGACAGTGATCCTCCTATTTATATTTCTACTCCTGTAGAAGAATCTGCCAGAACCTATTTGCTGTATGTAGGCTGCAGCCCTTCTCATTTGGAGCCGGCATGGGAGGATATGAACTCCTGGTACCAAGTACAGAGGCAGACCAAAGTACTGACTGTGATGAAGCAAAGATGCATTTCTAGCAGATATATACCACAGATGGTATCTTCTGGACGGGTCATTCATCCAGGCCCATGCAACAAGCCTAACTCAAATGGAAGTTGTGGTCATCCATGGTGCAGTACTCCAATGCTCGTCACCTCACCAGTTGGTGAGACCATTTCAAATCTGATACGGAATGGATTGTTCGGTGTCGAGGAGGCTCTGAGATGTTGCCATGACTGTTTATCTGCTCTTGCTGCAGCAGCATCTGCAGGAATCCGTCATGGTGATATCCGGCCAGAGAATGTGATCCGTGTCAATAATGGTTCAAGGCATCCATATTTTGTGCTTATTGGATGGGGTCATGCTATCCTAGAAGACAGGGATCGGCCAGTAATGAATCTATTCTTCTCATCTACATATGCACTCCAGGAAGGAAAACTATGTGGAGCATCTGACGCAGAAAGTTTAATTTATCTTCTATATTTCTCTTGTGGTGGAGTTTGCCCTGAGCTTGACTCTGTTGAAAGTGCACTTCAGTGGAGGGAGACATCATGGTCGAGGAGAGTTATACAGCAGAAGTTGGGCGACATCTCAGCAGTGTTAAAAGCTTTTGCAGACTACGTCGACAGCCTTTGTGGAACTCCATACCCGATGGACTATGAGATCTGGTTGAAACGGCTGCGAAGAACAATAAATGAAGATCATGGGAAGGAGGTTGACACGTCCTCAAGTTAATACTGCAGCATTGCAAACCCAAAATTTGGAAGAACAAGAGTAACCAGCCCATTACCTTTTGTTGTTGTTGTAGATAATTTATTTGTGAAAGGTCCATAGGTCATAGTATTGTCCATCGTTTTTCAGCATTTCTTGGATATAAGGGTATTTCAAAGGTTGCAATCTGCTGCTGCTATCCTCAATGGGATCACTGTCAATGTTTACTATCCCCGTGGTCTGAGCCTTCAGCCCTTCACACAGGAGATCCTTGAGGATAGCAGCAACATGATGTATTTTCCGAATCTTTGGTGAATTGGTGGACCTCTGTTCTGGTTGCCCTCAGAGATTCTGGTCCCATTTTATTCGGTTCTGGTAGGCTTGAGGATGATGATTTTGTTTTCCTTGTGATCAGTGTCTAAACTGTTAATCAGTTGGTAAATTTGTAAGTGCTCTAGAATAGAGGTTACATAGTAGCATTTTGAGCTTGACTAAGTTATTTGCGATGGTTAAGTTATTATTTGTGGGGTGCGATGTTCAAGGTCTTGTAAATGATGTTCCATTGAGCTGCTCAAACCCTTATCCTGTTACTGTTCTTAAATCTTTGTGTGTGGGCTGTGGGGGTACTACTTTGCCCCATGCATCAAGAGAAACACATGCGCGTGCAATTGTTTCACCTTCCATTTAACTTCATGGAATGGAATGATGCCACATGCTCCAAAGTTCTGTTGTAATGAGTGTTTTGTTCCCTGATATAGTCTGTTAACATGTCCTGTCCAGGTTTTCAACTCGTTGCAGATTGCTTCAATTTGAACAACTGAACTCCCTGAAACAAACGCTTAGAAAACATCATTGCTGAGACTGCAACATGATGGAAAATAAAGGGTGTACTCCCTCCGTCCCTTTATGTATGTCGCCCCCGAAAAAACGTGGCTCGCGGGGAAACACGGTTTTCTAGAGACAAACAAAAATCCATGGGTATTTGAACCCGAAAGTACCCGGAAAAAGCAGTAATATTTGATGGAAGAACAGGAGATCCCTTCGAACAGCCTGTTCTAATAGGGAAGTCCTATATCTTAAAATTAATTCATCAAGTTGATGAGAAAATTCATGGACGTTCTCATCGGGCCCTACTCACTTGTTACCCAACAACCCGTTAGAGGAAGAGCCAAGCAAGGGGACAAATCTAATAGGAGAAATGGAAGTTTGGGCTTTAGAAGGATTTGGTGTTGCTCACATTTAGAGACGTAGGAGTAGTGTAATAAGCAAGGCAGGATAAACCATACTTACATGATTATCCTTTTTTTTTCTTGTTGTAATCGGATTTGTTTTCGAAAACTATAGTATCCTGAGATCAGGATCGGAGTCGGAAACTATAGGATGTATATATAAATATATAAATAATTAAATAATTCTATACTACCACCTACTAATAAAAAGAGAGAAATTTTAGTTTTTTTTTTTTTTGAGAAAAAAAGAGAGAAAATTCTAGTACCACCTATTTTTTCACCTATTTTTTTGCCGGCCCTTTTCTGCTTTCTGCCTGTCCATCGCGCGCAATTTTTTTTTTTCTGCGGTCCGCTTGGAATGTTAGTTTAAAAGGAATAGAGCCGAAGTGGCTTAGTCCAGAGGTCCAAGCTACCGCCCGGCCCACAAGTTTCTACTGGGCTGTTCAGATGTTCTCGGCCCAACGCACATGCATGCAGTGCAGACGTCGGTCTGGATTTCTGGAGACGCGTGACGGACGGCATGAAGTTCCAGGGAGGGAAATGCTGCATGATGCTGCATGCAGCCTGAAGCACTAGCATCGCATCTTTCACCCTACGAATCCGGCACCAAAAGAGGACCAGCGAGCGTGGCCACGTCTCCCGCTTTTCTCGGCCGTCCGATTGGCCGAATGGACGACCCAGATCGGGCGAGCCCCAGCCATTTTACAAAGAAACCCTTCAATTCTAGCGAAATAAACCCGCAGTCCAGGCCTCATCTCATCCCCTCGGCCTTGCCTCTTGCCCGCTCCGACGCGTGCAAGGCGACGGCGGCGGCGGCGCAAGTCTTCCTCTTCTTGACCCCTCCCTCGCCTGCCCCGCAGTGCTACAGCGGTGCTGGTGGACTGCGCACCACGACAGCGCAGCGGCCCCATCGTGGCGGCCTTAGCTAGGGCGGACCCCACGCGAAGATGTTGCGATGGCGCGGAGCAAGCACACGGCGGCCCCGGCGTCGCGTCCTCCGCACGGCGAGGGAGACTCCCGCCGCGCTGGTCCGGCATGGGACCCCAGGCAGCGACGGCCGCCGGCACGGCTACCCGACACGGATGGCCTCCCACGCCACCGCCCGATCTGTCTGAGGTTCTCACGCCAGCATGGATGCCCGCCTGCAGCGCTGTCCATGGTGGAGGCATGGCACACCGGCGCGGCCGCCCTCGACGCGACCACCTCCGGCGTTCCAGACTGGACGCCGGCCGCCGGGTTCCTGCTGCGCAGCCGTGGCCGTCCCTCCGAGCGCCGCCGCTGCCAGGGACGCCCTCCTCTTATCCTCCTAATGCCCACCGACGGCGGCGCGTGGCGTGGCGCACATCCAAGCGCGCGTGTCGAACCACGGCCTCCCCACGCTCGTCTCGCCCACCCGGGTGTCCAGTTACTGCGCCCCGTAGGTGGCTGACATCCGCAGCAGGCAGCGGGGCAGCAGGACAGCTGGGGAGAAGCGGGATAAGTCGTCGCTCATGCTCCGGAAGTGCGGCCGGTTCAGCCCCGCGCGATACTTCGTCGAGGAGGTCATCTCCGGCTTCGACGAGTCCTCGTAAGTACTTCCCTCGCCACTGCCCCGTCTTCAGCTGAGCTGCAAGCGCCTCCAACTCCTCTGTCCTGTCCAATCGGATTTCAAGAACTAATGTTGTCTGCCACTTGCTACAACTGGCGTGATTGAGATCTGCAAATATTGGCTGCAAAGTGCACACCAAGTGCTCGACAAAATGCTTTGCTAGAATATATTTGAATCACCTTTTTAGATAGCATACTTAGAAGTCAAAACCAATTGCTTTTACATTGTATCCAGTACAAAGTAAATCTGATTACCATATCAATTAGATGCATTGTCCCTTCTTTTCTTTCTCTCTACTTGTGTTAATCAAAATTTTCTGATAAAATATCGTTGAATGATTGAGTGCTCATCTTTGGACAATGCTTGTATTACAAGAATAAAAACTTAGTGAGGCGGCACTTCCATGGTTCAGGAATTCATAGAATTAAATTTTTACCTAAAAGAAATTTGACTACGCGTGGAAATCGCTGACCATTTACTTTGTGCCAAAGACAGTTTCCTATAAAAAGTTTGCTACAGCATAACCATAAACAAAGCCCAAGGGCAAACTCTATCAAAAGTAGGAGTATCTCTTAAAAAAAAACCAGTTCTTTCACATGGTCAGCTCTATGTTGCACTCTCAAGAGTTACAGACAAAAACGGTATAAAAATATTGACTGGAAATGAAGATGGCACATATGGAACGACCAATAAAAATATTATATATAAAAAGTCATAGAGATGATTTGATTTTATAATTCCTCTTTATTTCAAACTGTAGTAAAATGTAATAGAGGTCGTTTGATCTTACAATTCCTCTTTATTTCACATTGCATATGTAGGGAAAACCAGTTCTACTCTTTGGTCGCTCTTAGTTGTTGGATAAATCGAAGCATCATTAGTATTGTCGTCTTGAGTCTCCTGTTTGATGTATGAATAATACATTTAATTTAATATAATCATATTTATATGTGCACAAATTCTAGGTGAGAACCTTATGACTAGGCATTTTAAATGTATACCTCGGTGGATCAAGGTCCATGGTCTGTGTTTCTCCAGTGGCCAGGCGCCCACGCACGCCGTCATCAACGACTCACCATGTATATTACCCTTAATTATCAAAGGGCAAGACAAGCAACCAATTTATTTTAACATAAGGCAGGCACGGGCAGCTTCCATGTGCAAGTCAACGTCCTCCCTCCGCATGTAGTTTTATGTTAATGTTTTGGTGCTTGCAGTTACACCGTACAGGCTTTTTCGAAGAAATTCAGGACCAGCCTCTTTATTGTTTCTTACAAAAGTTTTTTTCTCTGTTGTATATAGCCAGTACAAGGTGGAAGTTGTCAACAAAAATAAGATTTATAGAGTCTGCCTCTGTCTTTGATGTTTACAGGTACTGAGTTCTCGGTCTCTGTATTTCAGTATTTTTGCTTACAATGATTTAGACTTCTGGAGTGTTCTGCTCCTTAATTTTCTGCCATAAGAAAACTATTTATCTAAGTAAATGCTGTCTCCTATTTATTTGATCTTTTTTTATATGAAACACTATAAAAAATAATCATGATGGGATCGGAGGGGTGATGGTAACTACTGCATTTGTGGAGTTCCTGAATCCGTTGATCATTTTTTTTTTCCAATTGTGCCTTCCCAAGAAATTTGGGCAATTTTGAAAGAGTCTCTTGATTTGGATTATGTCCCATCACCACTTAAGGAGCTTAATGGTATTTGATGTTCTCTATGTTGCTCTATCCCTGTTTCAGAAATGGAGTCTTTCGCTCAAAGAAAGAAACAAGCAGAGAATTCTCTACGTGAAGGACAAGAGGCTCTTTCTGGATCATGAGCTTAAGCCCTTGAAGTTTTTTTTTTTTTTTTGAATAAAAGCCCTTGAAAGCTTTGGCTCCATCAAGTTCCTCTCTATGAACTTTAAATGTGTAATAGGGATAAATTACTATATTGGTTCCTGGATATTACCAATCTCCAACGACACTTGTTTGTGTACCTGAACATTACCTCCTTGCCAACCAACAATGGCTATCTTCCTTGAAAAATGGGCTCATCAGTAGCCATACAGCTGCAACGCCGCCGAACATTTCTAGTTCATGATGAAAGAAATGCTGAGCCGGCATTTCCGAGAACATAAAGCGGCTCCAGTTATTATTAGTACATTTTCTGTTCGACAATAAATAAAAAGATCACCTTCGCCTGGATCCTCCTCTGGCCTTTGCGTTCAGTACCTCTCTTGTTTCATATTTTTCTCCCACGTTTCTAGAATAATCAAATAATAAATATTTTATATGGGTATTTGAATAATTTATTCTTCTTAGTCCTTCCCCCCAATTCCCTTTTTTGTTTTTACTCTTTCCCTTTTCATTGTTAGTTCCGTGACTTTTTGTGTCTTCTTTTCTTCCCTCCCATTTCTTTTATAAATAGAATAAATAAATAATAAATGTTGTTCTATGGTTATTTGAACTCTTTATTGCTATGTTTGCTATTTTCTACCACTAGCAAAACATGTCCCGGCGTTGCACCGGATGAAAATTTTATTTATTTTTTCACCTATTTTTCTTTCTACCTGTCCAGTCCGCCTGGTAGCCACAAAGGAATCCATGGGTCAGCTAAAAATATTGAAAGTAAGGGTCCATTATTAGTAAGCTTTTTTTCGCAAAACTCTCTTTTCTAGCTCTACTTCCCTTAAGCCAAAGATATCCTTGGAGTCTTTTCTTTTTTATCGTGTAAGTCTTGTGGAGTACATTGTGTACTCGTGGTTTGTTAATCCCTTTGTTGCGGTGTTGACTCGTCTTTCGTTACTGGGTTATGTCGTGGGGCTCGACATAGTCCGGGTTGTCCCCTATAGTTCTACTTTGCTTCCACAAATTAAGTTAAGTTTACTCAAATGTAACCTATTCAGGATTTATAAATTTAATTTTATTATTCTTCCCGCACTCGATCTATATTTTTGTAACAAATGTTGTAATGCTGTAGCTACTCCTTTGTTGATCTCGGGTATGAGGTGTAATCGGGTTTCCGATGACACCGACAAGCTTCTTGAGTTATTGGGTGTATCAAGACTGCTGTTAGAGGTCTTTGGGACAATGACAAAAAGTGTGTGGGCCCAATAATTAGAGGTTCTCGTCACATTTAGCCTCGCAGACGAAAAATATTTAGTATTTGGCATTTTGCATTCCAAAGGATCCTCTATGTAGAAATAAACTCGTTAGCGGGGCTTAACTGTGCTAAAACTGCACGAAATCACTTGTTTTTTTATAAAAAATTACATAGTTGTTGATATTTCTTACACGATCCAAACTAGGAAGGCGAAAAGAAATATATAAGGTATTTATCTAATCATATTAGCTTGATGTGGAATTAATCTCACGATCCAACAAAGGCGGAGCTAGGCGGTGTTAGTTGTGGGGTGTAATCTTAGTATCATTATCCATAGTGGAGTTAATCTCACCAGATATGTACTCAAGGTATACCACTTATTTCTAGGCATTACCTACACACTAGTCTGTCACCCTAGCAATAACGCTCTAAGAAATGGGTATGGTATTCTTGATAGGCCTTGATAAAAGAATGAACATGCTATCTCCGCAAGCGCACAGGATAGAAATACCATCGTAGCACTTCACCGGAGTAATCCGTATCGTATTTATATTTTACCACAGGGAAGGGGAGTCTATGGAAAGTAGAGAGAAAGGGGTATAATGATTTAGATTGTGATTTACTTATGAGATCCACTTGCAGTTGTATAATGCAGTAGTAGCCATATGCATCAACAATACTCTTAACAGGATAAGTCACAAGATAAAGATAATTGAATAAATGATAACTACCCAAGTCTAAGATCATCATATGCCACTATGCCACTAGTATCATACGAGCTATTAGCATGGTATAGAAAGAATATTCCTAAGTTACTCCTAATCATATGTCAATGAATACTACAATTAGTGCAATACATCTAGCTATCATGACAAGGTTGCAATACATCTACACATGGTAAGTTAACTACCAATGACAATCAAGGACTAAACTTGATCATCACCGTAATTATAGCTCAACTTGGCCTAGCATTCGGAGGGTGGACTCCAAAGGACTCAACAGGACTGTCACTCCCGCGAACTACCACACGTCCCGTAATGTAGGGTGCAATGATGATAAACGTTATATAAACACCACGTTTACACATTGCTTATCACCCACATAGTGATCATCTACGTGGATGCTATACAATTCCATGCATAAGATATAAGACAAACTCACTAAACTAAACATATAATCATAGTATGCATAGATACATATCAATAAGAATATAATCATGATATAGATCAAAGTCATATCAATTGTATTATGATAATAATACTTTACAGATCGAATACAAGAGAGAAGCCACGAGAACGATGATCCCGCTACTTCTTGACTATTAGGAATCAAGATGAACTTGACTTCCTCTAGAACTAGCTAGGTAGCTAATTACTTCTAATATGATGAACTAGGGCTTAGGTCTAGACTTGGTTGGACTTGGTTGCCGATGATAATGAACTTGGCGATGAACAAGGGACCCTTGGATCAAACCGACCTCCAATAACGGTGTAGATACAACCTCAAGGTCGGTGGTAAACCGACATAAAAATGTGAGGCTAATGTAGCGACCCCACCCGGCGGCCGCCTAAATGGCTCGGGCCGCGGCGGGGGTAGTGTCCCCTCGGCCTCTCGTTTCTTCCGGTGTCTTCCGTATCTTCTAGAGTATTTTAGTCCACATTTCGGGTTGAGTTACTTCACGGTTAAGTCTTGTCATCGTATGAGATGTAAACTCTTCCGATTTTCATCGATCTTCTCTCTTTTTATCTATTAGTCCCCGCAAAGTCACGTATCACCAAAACTCGTGGAAATATATTAGTTAGACCCTAGACTTATGTTGGTATCTAACTTAAGCCCTTATTTCATGTTAATTGACTAATAATATTATGCTATAACAAGTGTCAACAATAGTACAACGCAGACCCTCAACGCATACGTCCATGACACACATGCACAACCACCCCTATGAACACACGTACGCAAACCTTACCCCCTATGAGCACCTCACCTCAAGGACTAGGCCGACAGATCTAGGGATTCTCGAAGTCACCACCGGTGTCTCATCGCCGGCCGGGAACGTTGTTTACCACTTAAAGCATAACACCGAAAATCCTTTAATAAATCTAGAAAAACCCGAGCATCCGTGCCAAAGTCAAGGACTCAAACCTTGACACCTAGGTTGGTAGGTTCCACCATAGGGTACCGGCCGTCCAATGATATCCTCATACTTGCCATGACCCGTAATTGGGCCGGCCCTCGACAAAGCTAAAGGGCCCGACGCTGCCGCCGCCGCCCACGAGGGGGGCTGGGGGCGCCAAGGCGGCAGGGGCTGCCGGGCGCCACACCGTCACCGCCGCCACCTCCCTTCCCTCCGAATCCAACTCGCTTCGCCCTCAAGTTAGGATTATCTTAGGCTTTTTGGTGTGTAAAAGGGAATATTTCAATCTATAAGGAAGGCCCTTATTAGGAAATAAATAAATATTGCTTGTAAAAGGTATTCCAATCGTATAAGGAAAACCTTATAGAGAGATTGCTTAGATTATAAGTCCCACTAGCCGGGCTATATAAGCAGAGGCATGTAATCTCTTTGAGGATAAGCAAGCAATAAAAATAGTCCTATCTACCTCTCTCTCTCTCGCTCCGCGCGCCTTCCCCCACCCCGGCCGCACGCCGCCGCCCGCGCAGCGCCGCCGCCTCCCCCAACGCCGCCACGCCACCACCGCCGCGCGCCGCCCGCGACCCCCCCTCCGCCACGCTTCTCCCGCTCCTCGCGGGCCGCTGCTGCGCGTGCCGCCATTCGGTCATCGCCGCCGTCGGAAATCGCAACCCCTACGCCACCTTCATCGCCTCCAACGGCCGACAACGGTGTCGGTTTCCGCCCAATCTAGTCGGGTTCGACAAACGGTATCCGGAGACCAGGGCGATTCCCACCACCCATGGCTTCAGAGATGAAGGAGTTCACCACGGCCAAGGCGCCGCCGACGACAATCCCGGCGCCTAAGATCAGCCAAGCTGACGAGATCGAGACGCGCCGCTGGCCCGATGGAGTACGCCCGCATCGCCGAGGATCTCCCCACGCCGACGACCACGCCGGGAGTGACAGCCCACCGTAGCCGCCGCCGGGCACGGCCACCCCCCGCTGCCCCCGCCCCGCCGCCCTCCGCGCACGGCCGCCGCCGACGGCCCGACCCCGCCATCCTCCAGTCCGAGGAGGATGATGATGACGCACGCGACGCACCGGGCCGCCCTCGACGCCATCGGGCGACACCGCAGCACCCGCCGCCTCTCATCTCTACCGACACCCACGATCGCCAGGATCCTCCGGCAGAGACGGCGCGCCGCCGGGCGCCCGCCCTTGGCGCCACACCGGCGCCCGGGCCGCACCACCCGCAGCCGCCCAGACCTATGGAATAATTTTTTTGTTGGTTAGTAGCCCGCACATCAGGATGTGGCTAAGAGCGTGCCACAGCGATACTACCGAAAGTACAATTTCAATATTATCCCATCGACGTACACAATATACTGTAGCAAAGAAGACATGTGACATGCATATTTTTTTTAAAAAAAGGATCTAGGAAGGCTATGGACTTGGTACAACTCATTATCTTCACCGCTGAAACAACTTTTGTTAGTTTTGGCTCTAAAAGTATATCTTTTTCATGATAAAGTTGACTCTCTAGTTTAATGATGAACTACTCCCTTCAAAAAAAAAAATGTAATTCTAGCTTAGTGTCATGGTTTAGTATCTTAAGTTTGATTAATTATAGATAAAAACTATCGATATTTATGTTATCAAATAAATATCATCAAATTCATTACATGAGATGTATTTTTTAATAAATTAATTTGAAGTCATAAATTTGAAAATAGTATTTAATAAAAAAATTTGGTCAAACATACACTATTTTTGTGGGCACGGAACCTATAGTTGCATGTTTCTTGGAACGGAAGGAGTATTTCATGTCCCACCGCCCTCAGCCCCGCCTTGTCTAGCTTGTTGATTCTAGCAATTTCAGCGGTATTCTGTGAGAAGAAATAAGCGGGAGTATGACTGATGATTATATAAACTGGACAAATAAAGCTGTTTTTTTTTTTTCAGCTTCCTCCCACACCCCGCGGTTGGGTGAGTGCATTTTGCGGAGCTTCTCCGGTGAAGCGCTTTGAAAGGCACGGTTAGCATTTTTATTTGTCAGTTGTAGTTAGTGTTATTGATATTTGTACGGCGTTAAAAAAAAAATATTTGTACGGAAATGCTCCTACCACGGGCGATGAACGTACAAAGCATATCTGATCAGCTAGTGTTTCAAATTTTTATAAAAACAAATATATATATACATTGAAATTTGCATGCAATTAATTATGTATCTGGAAAGGAATATCATGATCGAGAAACAAAATGTTGCTGTATCTGTATTGACGTGGACACAACGTGAACTCGCACGTACACCGATCTGTCCCCATTACAATCACACGTACCTACAGACTAGCTCCAGACATGCATATATTCCTCGATTGCTAGGGGTTTGTTCATCTAACAAACATATACATGGATGAAAAAAATAACAAATTACATACATAAGGTCATCGTCGTCCCTTATTTAATTCATAGCTATATATTCCTCGATCGATCGATATGGGGACGAATGGTCGATCGATCGATCGATATATATGAACAAATTAGCTCATACGTGTTGCTCATAATGCTGCTGCTTTTGTTACCGCGCGGAAGGCCTCCTTCATGACTTTGAGCTTGTCAGCCGATGGCGCCGCAAGAACCAGGTCGGCGGCCTTCTCATAGGCAGCCGCCATGCTCTCGACTTTCTTCTCGTTTCCTGTGTCTTCAAGCCGGGAGAGCGTGAGTTTTAAACATCCACCCTCTCAGCCATG
Organism: Hyparrhenia diplandra; assembly: GCA_015847255.1. Lineage (NCBI taxonomy): Eukaryota > Viridiplantae > Streptophyta > Magnoliopsida > Poales > Poaceae > Hyparrhenia > Hyparrhenia diplandra. Next base: position 332,496 of record JADLZK010000744.1, read on the forward strand.
GCGGCCTCTTGGACCTCGGACCGCTTCTCCGGTGGAGCGGCGGCGGTGACGCTTTCAACAGCTTGCTGCATCTTGGCGCCCAAGGCGCCTAAGGTCGTTAGGGCGGGACTCCATTTTCGCCGCCGATGGTAGTGGATCGGCTTCTATGAGGGTGACGGCAGCGAGGAGGACGAGCAGGAGGGTGATCTTGGGCGCCATTGCCATTGATCGATTTGTTGGTGGTTTAGACAGGCGATTCAATGAAGGAGAGTAGATGGTGACGTTGTTGCTCCATGCATCGCCCGCCTTTTTAACGATCCATGGATGGCTTTTCTATAAATAGTGAACGATGATATATATAGTATGTAGCGTAGGGCCAAGAGACGTTCTGTGGTGAGCGTGTCTTTAGGGTCCAAAAGTAGCAACCTCTCCATGCATAGATTGCGTGCCTGGTTGCTTATATTGTTCGTGCCCTTTCATTCTCTCCTTCTCTATCTTAACTTAGTATACGAACCATGCATGTAACTATATAGCTTGGCTTCATTCTAGTTAAAGAAATATATACAAAAAATAATCCAGAGACAAAAGGTATTTCACCACTAAAGAACTGACTTATCACTATCACTGGTTTCTTATTATAGCTAGGTCATTACCACTGCCGGCTCATGCCACGAACCGGCAGTGATATACGGTCGTGGCTTTCAAAATGTGATTAATACACATCTTCCAAATGGTCGGTGTCTATGAATCCATTTAATTCCACGCAAATTACATGGTGGGTTTGATTCTTGCATGGAGTAGGATCTTTTTTCAACAGGGTTACTATTTTTAATTTTCATCAAAGACATCCACGTGATACCTAGCAATAACCCATTGTTTTTAGCTACAATTGCTATTCATGAAGGATTCATTTTTTATTTCCGTGTAGTTAGTCTCCATATTTTTATGTGGCATGAAGTAAGATAATTGTTCTTCAAAGAGAACTACTAATTTTAATTTTGATGAACATATCCATGTGACACCTAGAGACACATAAATTTTCTAGCCAAGATCACTACCGGTTTGTGCTATAGACCGGCAGCGTTGTTCCAGCCTAACGCCGCCCGGCTCGACTAAAAACCCGACAGTGATTCTCTCGCCGATGACTGCCAGCTTGTGCTACAAATCGGCGGTGTTGCTTCAGCTAACACTACCGGTTCGACTAAAAACATGATAGTGATCCTGTTTATCAATTGCTTGTACAACAAACCGGCAGCGTTGTTGCCACAGCTAACAATGACGGCTTGAAAACCAAACCGATAGTGTTGCACAAGAGATCACTACCGCCTGGCTGAGCAACCGACAGTGATTCTCAAGAGATCACTACCGGCTTGTGCTACAGACCGGTAGTGTTGCTCTAGCAAACGCTACCAGCTCCACTAAACAACGGATAATGACTTTCAACATATCACCGCCTCGCTTGAGACACATGCCGACAATGCTGTTTGGAAACAACACGACCGGGTGGAGCCACGAACTGGCAGCGTGGAGTTGGACACACCACTACTGGGTCGAGATATCCGTCATTGATGCAGACCCCATCACTGTCGACATGGTTATGCCGGTTCAAACTCCGATAGTGATCCGATAGTGATGGAGGGGTTTGGAACCCATTACTGCATCGACGATTCTCGACTAGTGATGGTTGTCCTCGACGGCTGTAGTATCTTCTTTACTACCTATAAAGAACAAAACGCGGACATTTTTTCGGCGGTTAAAAATTTTCAACCGTGCCTCTCGCCCCCCGCGGCGATGCCAAAGCCACGCCCACCCCCTCCCTCGCATGCGTTGAAAAGGAAACAGCCACGCCCACCCCTCTCCCTCGCATGTGTTGAAAAAGGAAACAATGCTTCCCAAAAAATGCCATCCTATCATAGCCCATTGATCTTGGTTCCATAAATGCCATCCGTGTCTTCAAAGGAAACAAGGAAATCACGCGACAAGGAAATTAATCCCGCAAATTAATCCATCACCAGGAAAACCATCGACGAGGTTATCAAGAGGATAGCTGGTTGGAGGGGTAGATTGCTTTCTTACCCTGCTAGGCTAGTGCTTCTTAAAGCATGCCTAGCAAGTATTCCCATCTATCTTTTGTCTGTGATAAAGTTTCCTAAGTGGGCTATCAAAATGATTAATACCCATATGGGGCACTTTCTATGGGACAATACGTAAGAGAAACATAGGTACCATCCGCTAATTGGCAGTTGGTAGCTCAGAAAAAAGAAATGGGGGGTCTAGGAGTACCTGACCTGAGAAGTTTAAACTTAGCTCTTCTGGCTTCTTGGATCTTTAGATACCATCTAAATAAGAATGCCATTTGGATCAGCATAGTGAACTCTAAATATCATATTAACCATCCAAACATCTTTTTGATGTCCTGAAGCAAACTCCTCTCCTTTTTGGAAAAGGGGTTTTTTGGGCAGCCAAGGCTGCTCTTGTGGGGGGTAAGATGGAAAGTGGGGAATGGCAATAATGTCGGTTCCGGGAGGACCAATGGTTAGGGAATATAAGCCTTGCTATTTTATATTGGCCTTTATATGTTATCAATGAATGAACAGCATGGTAAGTCCATTTCCTGTGTTTGGGATGGGCTTGAGCTCAAATTATCCTTTAGAAGGAGGGTGAATGAGCAACAAATGGATTTGTGGTTTGAGTTATGTAGTCTGGCTGGAGGGGGTTACCCTACAGATGATGAAGAAGATCAAATTATTTGGGCTTACTCTTCTAAAGGAGTGTATTCAGTCCAATCTTTATATGTAGTGGTTAACTCAGGGGCATTGTACCGCCTTTGTGCAATCGGTTTGGAAAATCTTGATTCCACCAAGAGTGCAATTTTTCTCTCGTTATTGTCTCATAACAAACTGTTAACTAGGGATAACTTACGTAAAAGAAGAGAGGTGAATGATAAAACTTGCCTCTTGTGTTCGAAGTTAGAAACAATACAACACTTGTTCTTTGATTGCTTTGTGGCAAAAGTATGTCCGGAAGGTTATTGCGCAGATGCTTTGAAGCTTGACATTGGGGATTCATATGAATCAGTTGCCATCTTGGATTGCTAGCAAAAACATGTAGTTACTAATGCCGTTACCTCTGTTTGTTTTGTGGAGTTTATGGAAGCCGAGAAATGAAACTTGTTTTTTCGGGGACGTGTGTGGACTGGATTCAAGACGGTGTGGATGAAGATTGCAAGGATGCTGAAGGGGTGGCCGACATTGTACAAGGAGGAGGACAAGAAGGTGCTAAGGGCTGATCATGCACTGAAGAAACCTCAAGACAGATTTGGAGCAGATCGAATGAAACTCAATGGAATCGCCATCGCAGCTTGGTACAATCGGTTGCTCGGTCTTGAAGGAGTTAGCTATGAAGCCGCAGTTCGAGTTGATGGTGTCAGTATGCCGGCGTTGATGCCGTGTAATAATGAACGCATTTTTAGCAAGTCTTCTTTGAGACATTCTGTAGCTTTTAAGCTTGGCGCCGTTAATCGAACAATGTTTTGCTTTTTGTAATGAAAAAGGGGAAACCTTTTTTCTAAAAAAAAAAACCATCGACGAGGGCAGTCACATCGCAAGGAAACCCATCGTGAAGCTGCCGGCCTCCCATTCGCCCCTCGCCATCGCCATCGACGAGGGGAGTCACAGCCGTGCCTAGGCGTGATCTCCATCACGGTGGCGACGCGTCTATCGCGGTCGACGCCCCCTCATCCGGAAGGCGGCGAGCAGATCGGGGACAGACGCACGAGATCGACCATGCAAGACATCGCCGCCTCCAACGCCCTCCCTCCCGGACGCCGAACCCGACCGCGGACGCACGATCAGGTAACCCACAGCCCCTAAACGATAATTTCATGCGTTCCTTCTCCCCCTCGTGGAACAATCGTTGTGGAGTCAGGATCCCTTATAAACGCCGGTTTCATCCTCGATTTCTTACCGCAGTTTGGTTGTTGTTCTGTTCTTTTCGCCGAGCTTTAGGGTTTTGTACTGCCGGCCGCCATGGTACCTTCAGGGTTTTGAGCCTCTACGTACGTGATGCCAAAGGATGCACTGTGCGTTGCTGTAGAATACTTTTTACGTTAGTCTGACAATTTCCTTTGGTTTGTTCTTGTTCAGTTAACCTCTGAATATTTTTTTTGAGAAAAGTACATGACGTAATCAGCTTACAAGGTTCGGTTAGTTAAGTATCAGGGATTCATTTTATGTCAGTATGTCACTATGATGCTTGTGCGGACTATGGACCAAAGTTCTTTACATAGGAAGCGACTATCTGCCCATGAACAAGAATTCATTCAGAAATAAAGAAGGCATTTGGCCTGACAGATAGCTTTCTCTTGTGCTGTACTTCAAATGAGACAATTAGACACATAGAGTGTTCAGATTGTTTCTTTAAATCAGCACACAATGCCTTCCACTATACCACAGCCCAAACTAGCGTCTGACCAAGGGTCGGTAAAAATTCCAAAATAGCGTTGGACGGTCGGTCGGTATAGCTAAGAGACATACAGTCGGACGCTATATCTTATTTTCTCGTCATTAGGTTGGTCGGTATTTTTATTTTGGTTTGAGGTTGGACAGTCGGTCGCTATAGGTCCCTGCTCGCGTCTATGGGTCGGTCGCAACATGAGATTGGGCTTGAACGCACCTAAAATTCAGTGGAGCCCACCTGGCAAACCCGCTGTCTATCTTGATGTGGGTTTGGAAAACCCTAGTGCGCCTTCATTTTTCCCTCCCCGCCGCCACAAGCCCACACGCCGCACCATGAGCCCGCATCCCCGCGGCCGGCGATTCGATCCCCTAGACTGCGGCATCGCGACCGCAAGCACCACCTCCGCACGGACTCCTGCATCCCGCTCGTGGCCCCCAGCCGGGTGAGCCGCCTACATGGCCCTCCGGCGAGTGACGACGACGAGAGGCGCCTCCGCTCCTCTGTCCTCAGGCGCTCACCGGTGTCTTGGAGGTGGTGCCATTTATGGCCTTGCCCTGGCGCCGCCCCCTCAACTCCCCAGCTCCAGATGGGAAGATGGCCAGACCTGGGGGGCGCCGCCGCCGCTCCTCGCCTTGCCGCTCGTGTCCCAACTGGCGACCTGCTGCAACCTGGATCCACTCTGCCTGCTGGTGAAGTGGTGAGCAGCTTTGCCCTCTGCAACTTGTTGCCTCGTTCCATGTTTTGCCCAAAAATCCCTAACCCTAACTAGATCCGCCTGCAGCGAGGTACTTACATGTTGTGAGCCCTCTCTCAAACCTCCCCCTTTCTTCATGTGTGGATCTGATGACCTCTCCTTTTTCCCCTCTGGATTTGAGGTATTTGTGGTGGTGTGAATGGCAGCCCCCTCCAACCGTGACCCCTTGTGCTTCTCGTCAAGCCGTGAGCAGCTCTGCTTCTCGTCCAAGCACATCTGGCCAACGAACCCCATCTGCTGCCTGGTAAATAGAAGACTGCACTAAAAATTAGTTAATGCCTTGTTTTTAGTTTTTTAAGTTTATAGCTTGGTAGATTTGCTTATGAGCTAAGTGCAGTGAAACCATTATTTAGTTGCTTTATCATCCTAGCTAAGTGCAGTGAAATTCAAGTGCAGCTAAGTGGCTCAATATGAGTATGATACATATTAATTTATCATAACAGATTACAAAATTTTCTCTTGAGTTTATACTTTTACATGATTACAGTTTTTTCCCCAATTTTAAAGGCAAAAGTTTGAACTGTGGCCAACCATCTTGTTTTTTCTCACTGTTGAGGTGAATACTGAAACTAGTATCTAAGCTTTTTGTGTAGCATGAATCAACCCTAGTATAGTACTTATAGTAAATTGATGGCAACTTACTAGTTCTTGGTTCTGCAGGGCAAGTGAGCTAGAGGGCAGCACAACAAGCCTTTCATGAATTTCTTTTCCATATGGCTGTATTATTTTGGTGCAAAACACTACCAGTGCAGGATGGGCACAACCTGGTGCATTTTGTCAGGCACTTTGCTGTCACTCATGTTCTGAAGGTGCTGCATCAGATGCTTGCCAACAAGGTACAGAAAAAAAATTCAGTTTTACCCTGGTATCCTCTTGTGTTGTGCAGGTGCATTTTGCATTCAGCAAGCACTTTTCCATAGTTATTTTTAGTTTGTGATTTCTGTACAATTCAGCAAGTACTTAGCTCATTAGAAACATTGTCTCCATATAAAGTGACTAATTGTTTGTTGCCTGTGTAATGCCCAGAAGTGTTGCTAATTAAATTATCTTTGCCTAGATTGGTGATTTCTGTTTGCCATCATAGGTCACAACCTGTTGCTCTAGTCTTACCGCTATTTTAATCTGCTTGGTTTGCCTAGGTGTTATGCATGGTACCTGACAGTATGAAATTAAGCTATTTACAGCCAGTATGGTCTTCTGAATTCACCCACACAAAATTGATGGAACTCATATTCTGGTACCTTAAATTTGCATGCAGTGGATGAAGGATGTTTGGGGCAACCAAGAGCTAAATCTATATGTTTTGGAAGAGCTGCCAAGGTATACCTAACTCCAGATAAATAGATGACATCTATTAACTGTTTAGAAATTAAGATCTAATTTTTCTGCATTAGTTTGAGTTTGTAATCATGTTTATACTAAGGTAACATCCTGTTAATGCTAAGGTTTATTTCAACATGCTATGTAGGATCCATGTCTGAACTGTCATGTGGATCTATATTCCCCGTTTTGTATTCATGAATCGATGGCTCTGAAACTGTTTTGACAGAACTGATGAGGATCTGGCTGTTGGTGGCAAGCAATGGTCATGTATTTAACACTCGATGCTACTTATGGGCACCCCTTATTGGAGATTGCAAAACCACTGTCTATATTCAGTTGATTTTGTAAAACGAAGGCAGTAATACAAACAAATGTAGCATTATACAGATTGTGGGGAGGCATGCATTGCCTTAGTTGTTTTTATATAGTCCACTTATACATGAACTGAATGATTTGCAGTCATAGGTAAGTCGAAATGAGCATATTTAGGATCTCACTTTCTTGTAGTTCACTTCAGCAGTTAGTGGCGGTGATAGTTATAGTACTGCTAGTTGTGATGGATGGCTTGTACTTGTAAATTCATGGCAGCTTACTAGTTTTTGGTGATGACAGCTTACTAGTTCTTGGTGCTGCAGGGCAAGTGAGCTAGAGAGGAGTACAACAAGTCTTTCAGCAATTTCTTTTCCATATTCTCGGATGCTGCTACCACTCGTCAACAAGAAGCTGATCACAGTGCTAATGGATGCGCAACCAAACTGTATGGTTGTGGATTTTGAGCGTTCCTGGTCTGTAGCTTTTGGGTTGCTATGATGTATACATGCTTAGCCTTCTTTATAGTGAACTCTTTAGAAGTGCATGGGCTGTGTGGTAGGTGATTTGTAGATTATCCAAATCACAATTGTACAAATGTACCTGCTTGTGGCTATAATATTTGTGGAATATAAGTGTTAGTTATGATGAGCTTTTGTGTCGTAACTGTGTATTGTTTCGAAATGGAATTGTCAATTGAATGCTTCATTGATCATGTGATTAGTACTGATCATCAGATTAATGTATAAGCTATAAATTATATATATTATATATGCTATAATTTCCTTATATGTAGAGCGTCTAATGGTTGGTCGCTATATAATATATAGCGTCAAACCATTGGTTGCTATAACTTGTAACTGGCGTTGGATGGTCGGTCGTGTATGTTTGACGCATCGGCCGAACGGTCGGTCGCTATAAAAGTAAGTTGGTCGCTATAAACTTATAGCGACGCCCGGTTATTTCGACCCGACTACATTGGTCTTTATATGTTTATAGCGACCGCCTCTGATGTCGCTATCTATCGACTTATAGCGACCATCCGTAGCTCGCTATAGATAGGTTGTGGTATAGTGTTCGTAGTTGATCAGCTCCCCAATTCGGTATTATTTGTTTTTCAATACATCTATATCTCTGAAAAATGTAACATGAACTAAGCAGAAAGTTCCTCTTGGAGAAAAATCAACCTCATGCAGAAATAGACCTCATATACTGATCGAAGTGGCAAAATGATTTTGATGTCCTCTCTGCTTACTTATAATTGGATACGTTAGTAGTTATGCTTGAAATTGAGCCCAGAACTAAATCATTCCATTTTTTGTTAACTTATCTGTTCAGTAGCCTGTAACTATACAAGAATGCAGTGAATTGTTACCTATAATCTTATTATTGTGTGATTTCAGAAGTTAATTTCTGGTTTGACAAATGCATCCTCTGCCCGGCACAAACCCATCCATTTGTCTCCGTTTATTTTCTACTGATCAGGCATGTTTGCATCTTCTTTGGTGGATGAAAGAATCCTAGGTGTGCTATTCCTGTCCGGCATGGATGCTATTTTCTATTTGGCATTACTGCAAACATGCCCTGATTGGTAGATGACTAACGCGTTCACGTTAGGTTATCCGGAGTCCAACTCTCCTTGACGTTGTTCCATAAGTCTATCAAATAGCAACGTGCACTGTGAATGTTTGCTAATTTATTGCGAGGTATTTACAATCTTGTGTCTATCAGCCTGAGTTAGTAGGCTAGCCCTTCTCATTGTCAATTCATATTTTTGTGCCTCAGCATCTGAAACTCCTTTTTGGTCTAAGTGCAACCACAGCTAATGGCAGAATGACCAACAACCACCTGTTTTTTGAAAAAAAAAAAAGACATGTAATCTGCTATTTGACCAGCTTACAAGGTTTTTTTGAGATCCTCTGAATATTTTTTGAGAAAAGTACATACTGACATCCTCTGAATAATTTGGGGACAAAAATACATGTCGTAATCTCTACAACATAAAAAGAACAGAAGTAAGACTTTTTTTTGGTGCGGTTTTTTTTCAGGTCACCTCCCGCACCGCCCCATGCGACACCGCGCCTCCCCTTGGTCAACAATTGTCTCTGACAAGTGGGACCCGCTTCACATCTCTCCCCTCCCCTGTGACACACTAGCGAGATCCAGCCTCCAATCCCTCAAGGCTCACCCACGGCGCCGCCGCGCCGCCGCCGCCTCGCCGCCCTCCTCCTCTTCCTGACCCTCCCACGTCGATGGTTCGAGCTTGCCTCCATGCTCATGATGAAACACCATCTGAACAGAGCCGTCGTGGGCTCGCTTCTTCCATGGCCGGGCGGCGCTACTTCCCCTCCTCTATGCCCGCCATCGCAGTCTAGAGTCGGCCCAACACCGCCTCTCCCACACAGCAGTTTTGGTGTCACCCCAAACCCTAGCAGCCGCTGCGATCTCTCCGCCACGTGCGCCGGGTGGCGCGGCGCCACGGGACACGCGTGAGGGAGGTGCGGCGCGGGGGGAATCGTCGTGCGTGGGCGGTCCGCGTACGGCGGCGGCGGGGTGGACACGACGCATCGCCGCTGCCGCCATCCATGGGGCCGTTAACGAGGCCGGGTGGCATGGGGTGCCACAAAAGGCTGGTGAGTACGGGAGAAGAAGAAAGAGCTCGCCACTCTTAGGAACCTCTGCATGTCCCATCCGATTGCGGTTTTTAGATTTTTTTTTTCTTTGATTGCGATGCCTTTTTGTTGCACTGTGCAATTGGGTCTATCAGTGGTTTTTTGTTTCTGTGAATGATGATTTGGGCATATAATTCCTGTGAGCAGGATTGAAATAGTTTGCTCGTCAGCTACCTCCTGTTTAAGAATGCAATGCACGTAACTTTATGATTGATGGTGCAGGTGCTGGTGGAAATGTAGCAGGGGCGATAGATGAGTTAAACACTGTACCAATGGATGAGCCTGTTTATCACAATGTTCCTGAAATGTGGAAAGGTCTGCCCCTTTTCTTTCCTTAACTATATGTTTTCACTTTAATACTGTTGCTTGACGATTTTGCAGTGAAGTGTCTTAAGCAACGATTTAGTACACAACTTTCTGATATGGAAGAAAGATGTTAGTACAAGATAGTAGATTCAATAAAAAATTTCCTCCAGTTATTTCGTTACTTGTTAATCTTTGATCCTTTTGTAAAACTTTGTAGCCTGATAGCATGGTTTGTTTCATGGTACTACTGCCCTCAGGCCTATTTAGAAGCTATAGCAAAGTCAATTAACTTGCTCCAGGCTCTTGTAAATAATACTGATAGCATCTAATGCTACATGTTTGTCGTTTCTCTTATAATTGTGCTGGGACAATACCATCACAGTGGCAAAGCTACAAATGTACATGAAAGTGTGGTGCAAATACATCTACTGCTGCAGACTACATATCTTTATTGTTCATATTGCATTTTTATTGCTTGCTTAATTCAAGAATATGCGATTCAACTTTCCTTTGTATCATCGATATAAGAAGCTGCAAAACTTTTGATATTGACGCAGGGATGAGAAGTCACAGCTCCTTGTGGGTATTTGGTGGGCCACCCAACAACAACCTTCTTCGTCATCTTCTACCAGTCAATATGCACATAGGTGTTCTTGCTGCTGCAGCTCATGCAACATCAAGTGGTGGCTCATTTACTACTACAATTAATCCTCGGGTTAGTGATCAAATTCGAAGATTGCTTCCAAACATTCTGGTTTGCATTCTTACATTTCCTAATTTGAAGTAAATATTTGCAGTGTTTCCATAGTTGGATTAATACTATAGTTGCATCTACTTCTCTATGGTTTGTGACTAACGGCACGAATCAATTTGGTCAAACATTCTATGATAGTGCATTTGCGATAGGTCAGTTAAGTTTATGCTTTTCTGAACCTAATACCTCTGATTTGCTGCCTAGAAGGGTCTGCGTGACTGAATTATGAAGCACACTTAGTCGAGATTCAATCAGTAGCTTCACCATTCATTTGCTAACAATTGGAAGGGAGTGTTATCTGTTTGTTTGTAGAACACATATGTATACTCATATGTTCATCATTAAGGGTCCAGATAGCACTATACTGAAAGATTATTCATGGAATTTTTTTAGTCCCAGGTAGCGATGGGATGATTTTGTTCTTTGTTGCAGATTGACTCAGAACCAAGTAACTGGAACATGTAATTTCTTTATGGAAGGGCTGCTCCAACCATGCCCAGTTCATCTGCTAACAATTGGAAGGGCTGCTCCAACCATGCCCAGTACAAGTCAAATCATGCCGCCCTATATGTAAAGAGCTAATAGTTTTCCATCTGTGAATTCATTGTTTCTGAGCTTGATTTCCAGTCTAATAAATATTAGCATGGTCTCAAAAAACAAAATGCTTCCATTAGCAACTTGTACAATCTGAAATCTGATGTAATACAGCAGAGTAAGTGGTATATGATGCTAGAGTGGTAATGTTCTCTACACATTTAGTACTATTGTAGGTGAAGAATCCTTAGTAGTATCTGTATAGTACGAGCCTTATTTTGGCTTATGTGGGCTCCTATTACAGGATTATGTAGGGAATTAATCTGTCTTTTGTTTCTGCTGCTTTATGGACATTGCATATTTATCATGCGATCGATGTATTTTTACAACATTATTTTTTTATCATGCGTTGGATGTATTTTTTATACAAAAGTTATAATTATCCAGTAGCAACCGCATGGACATTTAACTAGTTTAGTTCTATAAATAGTCTTGCTATTCTTACGTGTCTCGAAGTAGAATAGTTGTTCTTCAAGAGGGTTACCAATTTAATCTTGATGAACACAACCCATGTGACACCTTTTTCTATGCAGAGATCAAGGAAGGATGTATATATATGGTCTTACATCTTCAGACCTTCAGTTTAATGGGCGCCAATACCTTCTTCGAGGATGCCAAAGATCGATTATGCCGCACGTAGTCTAGGTCCATGACCACCAGCGCTAGCTCCTGCGATGATATGATGTCGCATCCAGACGAGCCCAGCAACAGCTGCAGCGGTGGGAAAAAAACATAGGTGCGGACTATTTCCTTGCATATGGGCCATGATATAAATTTAAACGTAATTACGGTAACTAGATACCCCATGGGACCACGTACCAGTCATACATCCACACCGTGCATCCACGCGTGCCTAGGCGACAGCGACGATGATATGCGCATGGCCGGGTACCGGCGAGGCGCATGCGTGGCGAGCTAGGCGGGGGGCTACTCACCCGTGCGCCCAAACCCACAAGCTGTATGAGATAAAGAACACCTCATAAAGTTTGTGTCTAGCTAGGCAAATTCTTATATAATCCCCTTTATTATTCTATTTGAAGGAGCAATCAAGTCTTATTTCGATACGCCCGCCAGCGTTTGAATGAATATGAGACCCAAACAGTGTTTAAGGACCGAAATTAAACTAAACGCTTTCTAACTTTGAAGGCCAGGATGACACACCCCTACATGTTTAAGGTCGCCCATGAACTTTACTCTTACAAAAACATGAGGCAATTCAACAACGTGGAGCAAATACAAAGTCATTTGATTAATTACCAGGGGATTTGTTAAAGGCTACACGATATGGACTATGCATGGAGGCCGGTGAGAATGTTCGACAAGAACCTTTCATCATGCGATGACGTTGCCCCCCTGAATCTTGTGTGATTATAGGATTGTTACCAATGAGGAAACAGGTGGCTACCAATGATGGTGTGTTTGGGAATATGTTAGCCGGTGACACCATGGACGAGGATGGACTTTCTCAGATGCTATGTGATGTATAGGCTTGATTCCTTAGTAGTGCTAAACATTTGAAGAGAGATACAACCAAAAAAAGGATGGAAAACACCATTGTATCAAGGTTATGGAGTGCGATAAAGACTTCTATGATTTGTTATGAGTGCTGAGGAAACTACTCCCAGTCCCAACAAGTTGGTAGAAAAGGCATATTTGGCGAAGCAAATAATTTGCCCACTTGGCCTCGAGGTTGAAAAAAAAAAAATTCATACATGTTCCTATGATTGCATATTGTACCATGGAGATAAAGACAATGGTTTCGATGCATTGTAGGGTTTGTCTCTGGTGGTCTCGACTACGAGGCCACAGGAGGATGCCACTCCCACCTCCTCTTCAGGTTCATTGTGTTGAGTTACATATACATACCCAATAACGAAGCATACGCAACAACTCAATCGATCAATCACTCACGTCTCCAACACGTAGCTAAAACATCATTGGTGATAAAATAAATTAGAGTAAAGCGCATCGCCGGTCTCTAAAATTGATCGGTAGTGTCATATCCTAGTCCTTAAACTCGTAAATCGATCATTTAGGTCATCAAACTTGTTCGGCTGTGTGCCATTCTAGTCCCCTACACTTGTGAATCCTACGTTTAGGTCATCAAGCTTGTCCAATTGTGTCATCTCTCGGTCTCTAAAATTGGTTTTGAGTCTCATCTACGCCCAAACAAGATGATCTAATCTATATCAAAAAAATAATTCATAACATATTCATACGAACTCGAATGAAGACAAACTTTAAGTCAAAATGATATCTCTCCACGCGATCTATAACTTTGTAGTTGAAAAGATTTTTAAACAAAACTATTTAGAGTCCCAAATTTTATTTTTGAATTTTAAATTTCAAAATCTATAAATTTACAACAACCTTATTTGGATCATGGTATGAACTTTCGACTACCAATGTTCGATCACTATGATTGTATTGCCCTATTCACTTCAACTTATCAACCTAGTGTTTTCCTCTCACATCAAAAAAATTATTAGCCGATTTATCAGCCTCAAAATTATGTACTTTTGAAACTTTAAAGTACATCTCCCTCTTCCATATTATAAGGGATGAGTAGCATTAGTTAAATTAAAATAATTTATAAACTATAGCCGACCTCCAAACGATTAATTAATTTGTGGTATTTACATCATGCCGGAGGTAAGAGTTCAAAGAAATCACAACCTTTGATATTTTTAAAAAATACGAGACATTTAAAATATTAAAATAATTAGGAAAAATAAGATCCGGCAATCTCAATAACTAAATATTCGTTTTGCACTATTTCTTGCATTCTTTCCTTCTTAGGTTTTACTATTAAAAATATGCCCGTATGCGTTGCACCGGACGCACGATTATTGTCTAATACTTATGCCTAGTAAATATATATATCAATGCATATCAATAGCACGTGGTGCTACACTTATACGTGCGTGAGACTTGAAGAATTTTTTTTTTTTTTTTTTTGAAACGGTGAGACTTGAAGATTTTAATCAAGGACCACATTATACATTAATTTATTTTTGAATTGGACTCAATGTACTACAACGTATATCAACAAACTAAATATACTTTGTTTTAATATTATGTATGGATATGTATATCACATATGTGCTAGCTTGGGAGCAGCTCATCTATATGTCTCCGCCAGCAGCCACGCCACAATGATGAACGACTGCATCACATAAAGGTCGAATCAATGATTGAAAAAGAAAATAAAAAAGAATATTTAAATGTCAATGGATTGAAATTGAAACGAAATAAAGCCGATTTGTATATATAAATCGATCAGCAGCAGATGGGAACGAACATACATACCCTGATTGCGATCTTCCAAGCACGACCCGACGGGCAGCAACCTGCTGCTGGTTCGCTTTCCGGCGGCCGCTGCCTACTGCGGCATCGTCGCCGTCTTCGCCGGGCGTTCTTCTAGGAGCGAGTAGAAGAGATCGTAGTAGTCAGCCCTTGTCCTCCTGGACGACGCAGCTTACATTGCACGAGTTTTGTAAGTTGTAGTATAAGCTGTACGGTGTAAAAGTCCAATCGGGACTCGTGTACGCAAGATCAAGGCTGGATCCAATAAGGACTCGCGTGCGTACATCTGTTGTTGAACGCTAGCGCTTTGTTAGCAGAGCACCCATGGCTGCAGAACGCGCGGAAGGATCAGTACAGCTCACCCTGGGCGTTCGGGTTACCCGCAAACTTCGGGTCGGGTAGTTCGGGTTTTCAAAAGTTCGGTTAATAGACTTTGCTACCCGAAATCAGCCTCGAAATTCCTCTACCCGTAATTTCGGGTTCGGGTAAACCCAATATACCCGAATTTTATAAAATCACAACAAATGCATATCAAATTGAGCAGATAAATTTTTGCATCAACTAAATCGTAGATCAAATTGAACAGATAAATAACATAGTTAATAGATCATAGATCCACTCATCTACAGATCAAATCGATTTCGATGTGATCGATCTGCAATGAGGTCGATGCTCGGCGGCGGCTGCTAGCCTGATCTTGCTTGGTGGATGTCGAGGGACAAAGGGAGACAGGGCGGCTGGCGGCAGAGAGGTGAGGGGCCGGCAATGGACGGAGGGAGCCAGTGGCGTGCATGCGGCAAAGGAGGTCCGTCGTCCCGAAGCGGCTTGATTCCGCGATGAATGCGGCCATGCTGACGCCCCTTCGCTAAATCTGGCGGCGACTGCTAGGCAGGGGAGAGGGAGCGAAACAGGGGAAGGACGAGAGGGAGTGGTCAATAGTAGTCGCATGCAACTGTACAGCGGGAGCGACCAGGTGAGGCGAGGGGCTGGGCAGAAAAAAATGAAATTGTATAGAACACGGACAGGTGGAAAAAATTCAGAGGTTATTAGGAAAGAGGTGAAAAGAAAAAGGGTGAAAACGGTGGTGGAAAAAAGAGGTGGGACTGAAATTTTCTCTCTTTATTAGTAGGTATAGATAGATATAGATTTTCTATTCATGGGATATCAATCGGGAGCCGGTGGTGGGAGCTGGGCTATATGGTTGTGTTTGACATTGGGCTATATGGTTGTGTTTGGCATCGGCGGCTCGCGTTGTGGCACTGTTCATCCTTGTTCTTCCCTGTAGCCAGTGGCGGAGCTACAGGGTGATCCAGTTGGGCCGCGGACCACCCTGAGCTCAGCCCAAGCAACAAGGCCCAATACGACAATATCACGTCAAGGAACTCATCGTCGTTTCATCTGGCCGCCGAGCGCCGTCTCTTCCTCTGCCGTATTCCTTTCTATCGTACATCGTAGAACTGCCGCCCGCGGAGCAAGGCAGCAGGCCAGCAGGGAACCAGCGCCCGACGGCCAGTAGCGCTAGCAGCTAGATCACCTGTGAGGATTTTGTCTTAGCAGATCAGCGAGGCAGCAGGAACCAGCGCCCGGCGGCGCTGAGCAGGTTCACGTTCTCTTCCACTAATCAAGAGATCTTATCCGTATATGTATATATACCTATACTCATTTATTATTTTATTTTTTCACGGATCATAAGTTCATATTGTCGTACTCAATTAAGGCTTAGCAAGTTCATGTCTCCGTCTCTTGGACTCCGATATGGTATGCAATGATAACCTGAATTGTTTTTTTGTGCAAATGCAAATCTAAATTATTTTATTTCAATATATGATTTTTAAAGTATTGAATTGTTGGTTTGGTATAATGATTGAGTATATAATTCTCTTGTCGAATTGTTGAAACATGAAGAAGAGTGGTTTCTTTTGCAGCAAGGATTAGCATTCTCTCGCCATGATGAAAGTGAAAAGTAATAGCAATAGAGGGAACTTCATTGAGTTTTTGAAGTGGCTTGCATCAAATAATGAAGAGGTGGACAAATATGTTTTGAAGAATGCTCCAGGTAATTGCACATTGACTAGCCCAGAAATACAAAAAGAAATTATTCAATGTTGTGCAATGGAGATTAGAGATCAAATCATTCCAGAAATTGGTGATGACCACTTTACAATTTTAGTTGATGAGTCTAGTGATGTCTCTTATAAAAATAACTTGCTCTTTGTGTGCGTTATATTGATAAATCAGGAAGGCCACGTTAAAATTATAGTGACAAAAAAATTATACGGTGGACCACCCTAGCTTAAAATCCTAGCTCCGCCATCGCCAGAAGCGTGGAGCTGGTCGGCTTCTTCTCTGGCAAGAAGGAACACCCCTCGCAGGAGGAGCCAATGGAGCCAGCAATTTGGTGCTCCGGCATCTCTGCCACAGTGCTGCTACTACAGCCGTCGGAGCTCCATGAAAGAGGCCCTTTAATATTCAAAGGTTGATACAATATTGACACCTTTGTTTTTGAAATTTACAATATTGATTCTATTTTGAGTCTATCATCCTACCTAAAAATAAGATTCTGGAAAATGGATGGAAAACACACATCGTCCCGCTTCCTTTGATGTTACAAATACAAAAAAATATAGGCGGGATAATAAATATAGAAAACAAAACTAGATGGGATGGGAATCACCCGTCTATATTCTTATCTCTATAATAAATCCGAGTTTTATTCCCTAGTGCTAAATTTATTTCTTGGCTGGTTTTCTAATACATTTCTTGGCGGTTTTCTTTTGCCCGTCAAGAAAATTCTAGGCCATTAAGAAAGTTATAAATTTTCTATATAAATTTAAATATAATTTAATATTTGAAAATTCATGATGAATTTGTTTTTGTGAACAGACTCCATAAATGGGTTTAGTGACCCACATGGCCGAAGTGACAATTCTTAATTGAATAAAACGGACCGTGCTTGGAATAAAACGGATCTGTATTAAGGAGTTCTCATGAGCCAATCGATGAATCCAACATTCCAACGGTGGAGAATCAATCAATGGATGGTTAGGTGGATCCAACAACACATGAAACTGCGCATGAAGACTGTTTTTATATATATAAAAAAGAATAGAAAATGCATTACAAATAAAACAAGGAATATGAGAAACAAATGTGCGCCTGTGTTGGCAGACACAACATGAACGGGCCGGATATATGAACTCGCACAAGCGCCTGTGTCTAAACTATGATCCCACGTACGTACAAACTCCAAACAATATTTAGAAAGAAAAGTAACAAAGGTGGCGCAACACATGCATGGCCAGTTTATTCCAAGCATGCATTTCTTCTGTTGTGGGCCGGAATGGTGGCAGTGGCATATATAAATATATATATGCCTAGCTTGTCGGTCCAACTCATGCTGTATCTACTACCGCGGTGTATTCTTTCTTCATCACTTTGAGCTTATCAGCGGGTGGCGCCCCAATGACCAGATCGGCAGCTTTCTCAAACGAACCTTGCAAGCTTGCATATTTCTCCTTACCTCCTGATTTATCCGCCTTAACGAGAGCAACAATCGTTTGCCATTTCAGCTCCATCGCTGCGGCTTTGGCGGCTCCGGAATCTTCCCCAGGTGGAGCAGCAGCCACGACACTATCGAAGGCCCTCTTCATCTTCACCGCGTATGCGTCTCGAGGTGCTTCGTAGTCATCGACTGGTCCAATGGTAGGACGGTCCGGTGGGGACGCTACCCACCGAGTTCAAATCCCGGGTGCTCGCACCTTTTTTTGGGATTTTCCCGTGATTTCCGGCGTTATGCATTAAGTAGTAAGCGGCGTTCCCGTCGATGACGAGGCGCTAATGGTGACTTCGAGAATCTCCAGATGCGTGGTGCCAAAGTCCTTCCGGAGGTGCTCATAGGGGTAGGGTTTACGTACGTGTGTTCATAGGGGTGAGTGTGCGTGCGTGTTGTGAGCGTCTGCGTTGTACTGTGTCATTCTAAAAAAAAAAAAACAAGGAAGAGCAGTAGGAGGATCTTCGCCATTAGTGCCATAACATATAGGAATTGATTGGCAGAGAAGAAGAGGATGTTTTGTCACAACGGTTTTCTGGATGTTTTGCTGGGCTACGTTGATATGTGAGTTCC
The DNA here is from genome assembly GCA_015847255.1 of Hyparrhenia diplandra. Taxonomy (NCBI): domain Eukaryota; kingdom Viridiplantae; phylum Streptophyta; class Magnoliopsida; order Poales; family Poaceae; genus Hyparrhenia; species Hyparrhenia diplandra. The sequence goes on from JADLZK010000744.1 coordinate 351,074, forward strand.
TCAATGGCCCGCCATTTTAACCACGTATGGCCTTTCTATAAATATATAAATAGTAGATGCTGAGATATATATATAGCGTGCGCAACTAAGGCCAATGGAGATTCGTGGGTGAGCTTATGTTACGTTGGGAGTCCTAAATTAGCTACCTCTACCTCCATGCATTGCGTAACTGGGATTCTTTGAGCAATAATGAAGTGTCAATACTATGACTCAATAAATATTTTTAATTTGTAGCTTTTTTAGGATTGTTCTTTTCGCCAATGAGTATGACGAGAGGTCTCTTTTAGTTTTTACAAAATTTTTTTTAGATTTCATTAGATAATAATATGCCCAAGGAGAGTTAGTGAAGGCTTCGGGAACACCAACGACGAGGACATTATCCATGTATTTCAATTTTACCTTTGGCACGTTCTCGATCATCGCTGAACCATATGTATGCAACATATGCATGGCTGATTTAACACACCTATAGACATAACATAACCTAACAAGATTCGTAACATCTATCCATTCTCATGAAACTAAAAAAAAACTGTTTTCACATTTTTCTGGTTTTTCTATGATTTTTGGTAGATTTTGCGAGATCTATGTTTTTTATAGAAAATAATAAAAAACAAAAGAAAAAAAAAAAAGCTTGTATGGGCTTATTCTAGCCCAATTGCAAGGATTCAGTCCAGTTATAAATAAAAAAGCTCAATAGAAGTGTCCCACCCAGATTTTTTTGCACCAAAAATAGTTAAGGCCCTTCCACCTTTTCTTTCTCTTTAGCATCTTTATTATATGTGAAACCTTGTATTCCTTTTAATTATCTAGACCGTATGTATTCTAGAACCTATGTATTCTAGACCAAGCTGGTCAAGGCAAAAGGTAGGGGCGGAAGAAAACACACGCTAGAAATTTTGCCAATTAGGTTGATACAATATTGACACTTTTGTTTTTGAAATTTACAATACTGATTCTATTTTGAGTCTCCACAATATTTACAATATTGTAAATATTGTAATTTACGTCCGAGCTCCACAATATTTACAATATTTTGAAATTTATAATTTAATATTTGAAAATTCATGATGAATTTGTTTTTGTGAACAGACTCCATAAATGGGTTTAGTGACCCACATGGCCGAAGTGACAATTTTAATTGAATAAAACGGACCGTGCTTGGAATAAAACGGATCTGTATTAAGGAGTTCTCATGAGCCAATCGATGAATCCAACATTCCAACGGTGGAGAATCAATCAATGGATGGTTAGGTGGATCCAACAACACATGAAACTGCGCATGAAGACTGTTTTTATATATAAAAAAAGAATAGAAAATGCATTACAAATAAAACAAGGAATATGAGAAACAAATGTGCGCCTGTGTTGGCAGACACAAACATGAACGGGCCCGATATATGAACTCGCACAAGCCTGTGTCTAAAACTATGATCCCACGTACGTACAAACTAGAAACAATATTTAGAAAGAAAAGTAACAAAGGTGGCGCAGCACATGAATGGCCAGTTTATTCCAAGCATGCATTTCTTCTGTTGTGGGCCGGAATGGGTGGCAGTGGCATATATAAATATATATATGCCTAGCTTGTCGATCGAACTCATGCTGTATCTGCTACCGCGGTGTATTCTTTCTTCATCACTTTGAGCTTATCAGCGGGTGGCGCCGCAATGACAAGGTCGGCAGCTTTCTCAAACGAACCTTGCACGCTTGCATATTTCTCCTTACCTCCTGATTTCTCCGCCTTAACGAGAGCAACAATCGTTTGCCATTTCAGCTCCGTCGCTGCGGCTTTGGCGGCTTCGGAATCTTCCCAGGTGGAGCAGCAGCCACGACACTATCAAAGGCCCCCTCTGCATCTTCACCGCGTACGCGTCTGGAGGTGCGTCGTAGTCATCGACTGGAGCTGCTTCTGCGGTGAGTGTAATAGCAACAAGGAAGAGCAGTAGGAGGATTTTCGCCATTAGTGCCATAATATATAGGAATTGATTGGCAGAGAAGAAGAAGATGTTTTGCTGGGCTACGTTGTTATGTGAGTCCCTCAATGGCCTGCCGTTTTAAGCACGGATGGCCTTTCTATAAATAGTAGATGCTGAGATATATATATAGCGTGAGCAACTAAGGCCAACGGAGATTCGTGGGTGAGCTTATGTTACGTTTGTTGGGAGTCCTAAATTAGCTACCTCTACCTCCATGCATTGCGTAACTGGGATTCTTTGAGCAATAATGAAGTGTCAATACTATGACTCAATAAATATTTTTTAAAATTTGTAGCTTTTTTTTTAGAATTGTTCTTTCCGCCAATGGTTTATGACGAGAGGTCTCTTTTAGTTTTTACAATTTTTTCGTAGATTTCATTAGATAATAATCTACCCAAGGAGAGTTAGTGAAGGCTTCGGGAACACCAACGACGAGGACATTATCCACGTATTTCGATTTTACCTTTGGCACGTTCTCATCATCGCTGAACCATATGTATGCAACATATGCATGGCTGATTTAACAAAGCTATAGACATAACATAACATAACCTAACAAGATTCGTAACATCTATCAATTCTCATGAAACTAAAAAAAACTGTTTTCACATTTTGCTGGGTTTTCTATGATTTTTGGTAGATTTTGCAAGATCTATGTTTTTTATAGAAAAATAGGAAAACAAAAGAAAGAAAGAAAAAAGCTTGTATGGGCTTATTCTAGCCCAATTGCAAGGATTCAGTCCAGTTATAAATAAAAAAGCTCAATAGAAGTGTCCCACTCAGATTTTTGCACCCACCTTTTCTTTCTCTTTAGCATCTTTATTATTTAGTATATCAGAAACCTTGTATTCCTTTTAATTATCTAGATCGTCTAGACCGAGCTGGTCAAGGCAAAAGGTAGGGGCGGAAGAAAACACACCAATTAAGTTTTTTTTTTTTTGAGAATGACACGAGACAACGCAGTAGACACTCACAAACTTACGCACACTCACCCCTATGAACACACGTCACGTAAACCCTACCCCTATGAGCACCTCGGAAGGACCGAAAGCACCGGCAGATCTGGAGATTCCTGAAGTCACCATTGGTGCCTCGTCGGCCGACGGAACGCCGCTACCACTTAACGCATAACGCCGTAAATCCTAGGAAAATCCCGGGGAAATTACGCGAAAGCACCGGGATTCAACCAGTGGGTAGCGTCCCCAATCGCCTGCCCTACCATTGGACTACAAGCCGATTCGCAACACACCAATTAAGTATTAGGGGGTAGGTATAACCAAGGCCCACTCTGCCGACGGCAGGGACCATGGCCTTTTTAGTGCCCAGCTAGGTAAGTCAGCTCTTACGTTTTTTTTTCCTTGATAAAAAACCCACTCTCTTTATTGGAAAGTCAGCTCTTACGTGAGCACACAAAAAAAAAAACATTATTTATTTTCATTCGAACGTATCTTGACCATCGATGTTACATGTGGAAATGTAGGTGGCTGGTTTTGTAACTTTTAATTTATGTCGACAATGAAGAAGCAGTAACCCAACGTTCCATAAAGCTTACATGTGCCACACGTGAAGGAAACAACAAAGAACGTTCCATAAGCTTACATGTGCCACACGTGAAGGAAACAACAAAGAGGGATTGGTACGGTATATTTTTGTAAAATTTAACTAAATTTCTGGGCGCACCAAGTAATTCTAGGTTCAACTGAAGTCCTGCAGAACAACGAACGGACCTAGATTATATACATTGGGTCTCATATTGCCTAGTCAACCAACTTTTGTGGAGGTAGATGTAGAAATCTAGTATCTTGAAGGGGTAATTCAATCTCCTTTCTCTGGTTGAGCACCAAAAAGTGTAATAATAACAAAAAAAAATGGTCAGAAAAATCTAAGATTTGGTGCAGGTCCTTACTTTGGATGTAAATACTTGCAAAAAAAAAAGTAAGCCATTTGGACAAATGCAGAACACAGATGCTTCACAAACTGGATACACCGTTTTATGGAACACTCAACTAAACTCCTAGGTTTCCAAGTTTCCTATCGATTCCAAAGGTCGTATTCACGCCAAACTTTTTCTTAGGTTTTGACGCACCACATGTGAAGAAAAACACCAAGTTTAGGATTTTGTGGAGATGCTTTT
>JADLZK010000745.1:0-108864 GCA_015847255.1 Hyparrhenia diplandra
TCATGTATAAACACAAATTGAGACACATGCCTAGAAAACTAAAGGCAGGCAAAACATGTATTATGTACTCCCATCTGTCCTATTGCTTCTATCGTTCTAGCATATAGGCAGATTTATAGTTGACTGGCTCAATATGGACAATGGGGAGGTCCAAGTGGCAGTGTCTGCGGAATGAATCTCGGACGTTCAAATTCTCTCCCTCAGCGACGTCAATGCGGGATGGAGGAGTATATATATATGCTATTGTGGTACGTCGGTACTCGTAGGCGTTTGGGGTTAGGTCATCTAGAATCATCATTGATTCCTAATTTGATAGTAAATCATTTTCCATTAATGGTGACAAAATCATAATCAGCAAAAATGCTTTTAAGCATGAACTATCCAGCTACTACCATTTTAACTACATTAATTGGGGGATCAGGCCAGATAATCATAGTAAATTCTCAAAAAAAAAAAAAAAAAACACACGTCGGGGTGGTTGACCCTGGGTAAGCCATAGCTCTGCACTGTACTAAAAGGTCGTTCAGTGATGCTCTAATAACGGAATAGTCAAAACCAAAGTAAAAACACAACAAATAGATCCTTTAGAGACATTTATGTCCAAGCTAGAACATAATAAAGTACAAATAATGTAATTCCTTTTCAGGAGATAAAAATAGTTCCATCTTTTTAGCCGTTTTTGCTGTAGCTCTATTTGAAACATTGTCGAAGTCGGTGTTGGAGTTGCACCAAACGAGCTATATTTTTTTATGAACTAAACTATGGTCTTAGATAGCGGAGTTCATTCCTCGTTGTAGAAACATGAACAGAGACGTATAAAACCATTGCCGCTGAGGGTTTTTTTTCGATAATAAATAAATCTCAGTGGCAATGGTTTCATATGACCCACCGACTGTTGAGATTTCTTTTTTCTGTCGTTTCTTTCGGTACAAGACTGAGCGTAACAAGCAAACACGCACGGTATATAACCGTATAATAAGCAAATAATAAAGAACCTGATCCTACATATACTAGTACCAATATTATACTAGTACCAATATGAAAATAATAACACCGCCTCATCTAGTCGTTTTCCAGCTGGTGCCGTTGCACCACCATCCTTTTTACCAACAAACAGTCTGGCCTGCCTGCACGCCATTGCCGGTAGAGACCGCCTCAAACGTGCAACCGAAGCAGTCGTGAATGGATGATCTGTTGGCAGGGCAGCCAGTCGGTGGGTCACCTTGGCCGTCCCCGCTCGGTCGGTCCGTGGCACCCACCTCGTGCGATGTGTGGAAAAAAAGGTCGTAGCCGCGGCGTAGGTTCGTTGCCTTCGCACGCACCCTCCTATTTAACTCGCGGCTCCTTCCCTCCCCTCTCCTCAGCACGCACACACAGACAGACAGGAAAGAAAGAAACTCCTCTTCCTCTCCAGTCTGCAACTCCCTCCTCACCCAGATCCAGATCTCGCGCGCGAGGCGAGAGGGCGGAGAGCCCGCCGGAATCGGGTTGGCAAGGACTTCAGGAGGTATGCCTCTCTCCGTCTCTGGTCTCGAATCCTTTATCTGTCCCGGCAATTCCACGTAGCCACGAGTGACTAGCCAGCCCGGTCCCATTCTTGCTCTCTGTGGAAATATAATCTTCCCTTTGCTGCTGTCAAGTGTGATCGAGCACTCAAATCGAAACCACTCACCCTATTGCACTGGTTCAGATTCGTTTGCTGCGTGCGTGCTGTTTAAGGCGCGCGGGGTCAATCAAATCTAGCACTCTAGCTACCACAACGATCGGCGTCTGTTTTTCGACCCGTTAAAACTCGGGAGATCGCTTATACTGCTACAGCTTAGTGGACTGGAATAGGATCCAGGCCGCGTTCTAGTATTTGTTTAGTCTTCACTTTGTTCTGGTCTCTAGAAAATTCAGAGAGGAGGAAATGGTCGTCGTCAGTAATGTATTGTCAAATGCCATTGAGCGGATAAGACTGGTTAAACGTTTAGTTTATTATCACCAAATGTCAGATCTCTTACCATGTCAAATGCTTCACCGATCATTGCTATTGATCACGAGTCTTTACTTAAAACACAAATGTGCACTGAAATCATTGGATGGCTTATAAAGTCATTTTATTTTCAAAATATGTTATGTGCTCAGAGTTGGTTACTCAGTTATGCGTCCAGTCTGTTAAAGCTACTGCTTTTGGCTTGCAATTGGTAATCTGAAGTATTTATATGATCCAACACACCCACGATGGTTGCTACTGGCAATGTTGGCAGATCGGTGGCTTGTAGCAATAATTTTATTGACTGATCTCTGTTGACAAAAGTCGACCAGATTGGTATGCTTCGGTAGTGTGCATCTCAGCTGCAGTTAGATTGATGCACATTGTATACCACTTGTCACAGTATTATTATTTTGGTTTTAAGCTGTTGCCGTTACTTGTTTATTATTTGTCTTTAGCGGCTTTTCAGCAAATAAACTGATTTTTGAATGCTAACGGGTAACGACAGTCGGAAACCCTAGAAACTTGTACAGTTAACTGCCGTTATCTGAAATAATTTATTCAACTTAGTACTTCTTTTTACAGCTCAAAAAGTCTTTTTCTGGAAATATCTGAGAGAGCTATTAATTTTGAGTCTGTGTGCATAATATACATCATAGCTGGCATGCGCACGACAATTGCTAGTGGCAATGCTGGTAGTATTGGTGGCTTGTAGAAACAATTTTATTGACTGACCTCTGTTGACAAAAGTCGATCAGATTGGTATGCTTCAGTAGTGTGCATCTCGGCTGCTGTTAGATCGATGCACATTGTTCATCACTTGTCACAGTATTATTATTTTGGTTTTAACTTTTAAGCTGTTGCCGTTACTCATTTATTATTTGTCACTAGCGGCTTTTCAGCAAATAAACTGATTTGTGAATGCTAACGGGTAACAGCGGTCGGCAACCCTAGAAATTTGTATGGTTAACTGCCGTTATCTGAAATAATTTATTCGACTTAGTACTTCTTTTACAGCTCAAAAAGTCTTTTTCTGGAAACATCTGAGAGAGCTATTAATTTTTAGTCTCTGTGCATAATATACATCATAGCTGGCAGGCGCACGATGTTTGCTAGTGGCAATGCTGGCAGTATCGGTGGCTTGTAGCGACAATTTTATTGACTGACCTCTGTTGTCAAAAGTCGACCAGATTGGTATGCTATGCCAGCTGCTGTTAGATCGATGCACATTGTACACCATTTGTCATAGTATTACTATTTTTGGTTTTAAGCTCTTGTCATCACTCATTTATTATTTGTCGCTACCGTCTTTTCAGCAAATAGACTGATTTGTAAATGCTAATGGGTAACGGCAACCCCAGAAATTTGTACCGTTAATTGCATTATCTGAAACAATTCGACTTAGTACTTCTTTTACAGCTCAAAAAGTCTTCTTTTTTTCTGGAAATATCTGAGAGAACCATTAATTTTCAGTTTTATGATCTTGTTGCAGTGAGCCATGCTTACTAGCATAACTAATACTGTTATTGTCATATTCCACATGCAGTCACTCTTGGCAAGATGGTGAAGATATGCTGTCTTGGAGCTGGATATGTTGGCGGCCCAACCATGGCTGTTATTGCACTGAAATGCCCTGCTGTTGAAGTTTGTGTTGTCGACATTTCAGTTCCACGCATTGCAGCATGGAACAGCGACCAGCTCCCAATTTATGAGCCAGGCCTTGATGATGTAGTCAAGCAGTGCCGTGGGAGGAACCTATTCTTCAGCAATGACATTGAGAAGCATGTTGCTGAGGCTGATATCATTTTTGTCTCTGTAAACACGCCAACCAAGACCCGTGGTCTTGGGGCTGGCAAAGCTGCAGATCTTACTTACTGGGAGAGTGCAGCCCGCATGATAGCAGATGTTGCCAAGTCTGACAAGATTGTTGTTGAGAAGTCCACTGTCCCTGTCAAGACTGCTGAGGCCATTGAGAAGATCTTGACACACAACAGTAAGGGAATTAAATTCCAGATCCTCTCAAACCCAGAGTTCCTTGCAGAAGGCACAGCAATTGAGGACCTTTTCAAGCCTGACCGTGTGCTCATCGGTGGTCGGGAGACTCCAGAAGGCCAGAAGGCTGTTAAGGCTCTGAAGGATGTCTATGCCAATTGGGTCCCTGAGGATCGCATTCTCACAACCAACCTATGGTCAGCTGAGCTGTCCAAGCTTGCAGCAAATGCCTTCTTGGCTCAGAGGATCTCTTCAGTGAACGCGATCTCAGCTCTGTGTGAGGCTACTGGTGCCAATGTGGCAGAGGTGGCCTATGCTGTAGGCAAGGACTCGAGGATCGGACCCAAATTCTTGAATGCTAGTGTTGGTTTTGGAGGCTCCTGCTTCCAGAAGGATATCCTCAACCTTGTGTACATCTGTGAGTGCAATGGACTGCCTGAGGTCGCAAACTACTGGAAGCAGGTTATCAAGATTAACGACTACCAGAAGAGCAGATTTGTGAACCGTGTGGTGTCTTCCATGTTCAACACTGTATCTGGAAAGAAGATTGCAGTGCTTGGCTTTGCATTCAAGAAGGACACCGGTGACACTAGGGAGACTGCAGCCATTGATGTCTGCAAGGGTCTTCTCGGAGACAAGGCCAAGATTAGCATCTATGACCCACAAGTGACCGAGGACCAGATCCAGCGTGATCTTGCGATGAACAAGTTCGACTGGGACCACCCAATCCACCTGCAGCCAATGAGCCCAACCGCAGTGAAGCAGGTCTCTGTGACCTGGGATGCTTATGAAGCCACCAAGGGCGCACATGGTATCTGCATCCTGACTGAGTGGGATGAGTTCAAGTCTCTCGACTACAAGAAGATCTATGACAGCATGCAGAAGCCCGCGTTCTTGTTCGATGGCCGCAATGTAATTGATGCTGAGAAGATGCGAGAGATCGGCTTCATTGTTTACTCCATAGGGAAGCCCCTTGACGCCTGGCTCAAGGATATGCCTGCCGTGGCTTAAGTGGTAGTCCTAGACATTGCTGTTTGTTCGAGGACTCCAGTCTGCAACATTCCCTGCCCTTTCATCCCCTATAGTGGGTCATATAGGTCATAGTGAACAGGGTCGTTTGCCCCTTGTGTTTTGGCTGTAATGTATTGCAAATGGATGGTTTATCTTTTTGTTGTCTGGTTACAGATAAGTGGATAATAAATAGCAAGATTTATCAGATGATCTCTATGTTAATGTATACTAGCGCATGTGTCCAATCATAAAACACAGCAAATCAGCTGTGCGCTCAATACCACTGGTAGAGCAACTCCAACGGTACCCTGTATGATCTCTCAATCCTAGTTTTTGGGCCAAAAATATTAGGATTGGGAGGTCAGGTCATATAAGGTTTTTTTGTTGTCAAGAGTTAGACGTTTTTTTTTTTTTCATTCCAATACCGTTTTTGGGAGTTGTTAAACTCATGAATATTGAGACAAAATTATTGGGTACTATTAGAGATGCTCTAAGCTAAACTTGTCTTCTCAGCAAGCTATTCGTTGATTCAGATTTGCAGGGAATTAGAGCTTCTCCAACATGACCCTATAATTTTTCCCAATATCCATGAGTTTAGGACCTCCTAATAAAAGATAGGGTAGGAAAAATTACCAATCTCCAACAAAGACCTATAATTGTCTCCCAATAACTAAATTTGGGCCCACTAGATGAGATTAGTTGGCGGGGTCGTTGGGTCTTGGAGCCGCGCGCTATCGTTCAGGTCCTGTCGAAGAAGTCCTCGCGCGATCGTCCTATCGCCACCGCCCAGTTTCTTCTCATCGATCGCGCGATCATCCTCGCCCGCTCAAGCGCGGGCGTCGCAGGTATCATCTCCTCCCTAGATCAGGATGTGTAGGGCAATTTGATCTCCCCCCAACCTGCTACCGATGCATCAAACCGATGACTAAACAGACATGTGTATGGCATAGATCATGACGTGTGTCATCCACCTATGCCGAATCGAGCTCTCCGATCTAACAATTGAAGTTCTTTTTGTATTTGTCAAAGAGAGCACGCACTCTAGCCCAGAACGTGCAACGCTGTTGATTCGCCCCTTGAATGGGATCTTTGCCCACCTTCAACCAAGACTTGCGTAGAGCTGCATCCTCGTCCTGATCAAAGTTTTTAGTCCTCCTTGGTTAGGCCTGATAGGACGAGACGGACGAGGTACTTCTTGGACTTCAGTAGGCGATGCAACAACATTTTGCGTCAGTGAATCAATTTCTTGGACTTCGGAGAACATGTCATTTGTTTGACGCAACTCATTTGACATCCGGATGGTCAAATCATTCAATCCTGGAGCTTCAGCATCAACACTCGTCATCATGTCTGTCCAATAATTATTACCTCCGTCCATTGGGATCAGTCTACAAAAAATAAATAAAAATGAATGACAGAATCACTTATTTGCATATACAAAGAACAACTAGTATCGCACCAAAGTTGTGCATCAATCTAAGACGCAAATGCATATGTATACAAGAAAGACGAAATCAAACTGATATAGTGTCGATCTACCCTGACTGACTGATATAGTTCATCCTCAAAAGTTGCCTGATTCTAGGACCAAGCTTAAAAAAAAAAAAAGTGCTGACATGACTACGTACACATCTCCTACATACGATAACTGAACCAAAAGAGGGCCAGAGAGAGTGGCCACGTCGCGGCCCTGCTCGGGTCCGTCCGATCGTTCGGCTGGACGGTCCAGATCGGGCGTCCCAGCCATTTTGCAAAAGAGCCCTCGTAATCTGAAAAATATAACCCGCCGTCCATTCACCTGTCTCAGTTTTTCTTGCGATAAAGCCCTCGATCTTTTACAAAATAGGACCACACGTCCAGGCCACTCTATGGGCCGGCCTGCTACCACGTTGCGTTGTGCGCGGGCTGAACTGGGCCAAATTCGGCCCAAATTGCCTTCTCCCTTTTGTATCTTTTATTAAATCCCATGACATCTGATTTTGTTTATTTCATACAAAGAAAAATAGAACTCCTAAAAAATCATGAAACTTTTTTTGTAGCCTCTACATACTTTACTCTATGTAGAAAAATATGAAACTTGGAAAATAAAGAAATTTGTAATGATTTAAAATAACCTCTTTTAATTTATAAATGAACTTCCATGATTTCTACACGTTAGAATATTATAATCCAAATATGATAAAAAAAATATTTTGTGGATGCTTTATGATGTTGAAAACCTTTACAACTTTTTTTGGGATAAATTTCAAAATGTTTCACAAAATTTATTCCATGCTCAAATAATAATTTTGTGGTTAACATATACAATCATCCACAAATGATAATTTCCAAATAGCACAAATAAAACACTAATACATTACATAAAGAACAATTTAGGGCCTCCTAGGTTTGTAACCAAATTTTGCTATGCCAACGATTTGGTAAGCCAAAGCTAGGTACAAAATTGTCATTGTTTTGACAAGCTAAATTTGAGAGATTGACAAGTTTTGGTAGCCTACCAAATGATATCAAAAACCATAGCTAGCCAAATCTTTGATTGGTCAAATTTAGGATGTTTACCAATCAAGCTCTTAGCTATCATTATTCATACTCATGTACAAAGAAAAAAAAACTAACAATGGCCACGCGTGGCAAAGCCGAGAAGACCGTGGCGGCCGAACGAGTACGTGCCAGGTTCGGGCGGCTGAGTGGCGGATACTTTTTGAGCATAGGGTGGTCGCCCCAAAAAAATTTTTATACAATTCGATAAATCCATATTATAATTTGGTAAAACAACGTCAAATATAACAATATATAGCGGTGCCGCCGCTTGCAATGACAGCAGCCCCAGCACTTCCACTACCAGACCAGGCCGTGTGTCCATGTGCATGCGGTCATGCGGATCGTAGTTACTGCACTGTCCACAAGCCAAAAGGCATGTCTGGGAGACGCCGAGGCATTGGTGTGGGAGTTTTTTTTACCAATTTTTTTTGTTATGTGTCACTTACAACTTGGGCCGCAGGGTGGTCGAGTATGCGAGTACGTGAGAAGACCCTTGGCGGCCGAGAGAAGACCTGGTGGCGGCGCCCATGCCGAGTTCGCAAGGGCGACCGAGAAGACCTAGCGGGTGCGCCCTTGCGCCGAGTACGCGAGAAGGTTCTGGTCCGCGCCAAGCACGCGCGAGAACGTGCTGGCACAAGAGAAGACCTAGGCGACGAGTACGCCGCTGAACGTAACAGGTCCGCGGCCACGAGAAGACCTGGCGGCGGCGCCCTTCCGCGCGACGTTTGCTGGCGGCGCCCAAAACCTTTTTTTTTTTTTTTTTTAGAAAGGCGGCAACAGATTTGCTGCATTTTTATTAGACGAGGTACGGCGCTCAAAACTTATCCACTACAACTTGACAGAAAGTAGAGGATCATCGGCAAGGGGAAGGAGAGGTACCTCGACGGGACGAACGGAGACCGGCGGCGAAAGCGTAAAACCTAGTTCGACACGCGCGAAGGAAGTTCCGCGGAAACTTCTCTCCCGCCGAAACCTTCTTGGGACGAGGATAGGAGCGTATCGAGGCGCTGAGAGATATCGCGTTCCCTTGCCGGTGTTTTGGAGTTGCCCAAGATTGGGACAAGTATTTGGGTACTGTTGGAGGATAGTTTTTTTTTTCGCCCCCCCCACACACACACACACACACACACACACACAAAGATTGGGAGATGGTTTAGGGTAGTGTTGGAGATGCTCTTACTGAAGAATCCGATTGTGTTTGTTTTGTGAAGAATATTGATCTCTAGACGAACCAGCAAAAGGAATGCCATGACTCATGAGTGACCAAAATTATCACTCACAGCTAGGATGAGGGGGGAAAATCTCTGTTGAATCTGGATGACATGTGTACGGTGTCCCTGAGCCCTGAGATTAGCAGAGGCAAGAAATGCAATATGCATGTCCTTTCAGTTAACAAACTTAACCGATAGTCATAAGCGTGCACCATCTTTTCTTGCATGCTCTTGCAAAGGACATAACATCATCTTTGTGCTTCACAAGGCGTACACCCGCCACTCTACATATAAACCGTTACACATTTGCATATGCCATGCATCCCGTGCACGGTTGGACTCTCCTCTATCGACCATCACAGCTCTCCTCGTGCCGATCATGTTGCCGTCATCGCCCGTAGCGTCGTCGGGGGACACGGCGGCGCCGCGCATGTACTTCATCCCGTTCCCAACGCCGGGGCACGCGCTGCCGATGTCCGACCTCGCCCGCCTCTTCGCGTCCCGTGGCGCCGACGCCACGCTCGTCCTCACGCGCGCCAACGCCGCAAGGCTCGGTGGCCCCGTCGCCCGCGCCGCCGCCGCGGGCCTCCGCATCCGTATCATCGCGCTCACGCTGCCCGCAGAGGCCGCCGGGCTCACGGGTGGTCACGAGAGTGCCGACGACCTTCCCAACCGCGAGCTCGCCGGGCCTTTCGCCATCGCCGTTGACCTTCTCGCGCCGCTCTTCGCTGACCTCCTGCGCCGCCAGCCTGCCGACGCCGTCGTGTTCGACGGTGTCCTCCCGTGGGCTGCCACTGCCGCCCCGGAGCTCGGCATCCCGCGGTACGCCTTCACCGGCACGGGGTGCTTCGCGCTCTCGGTGCAGCGTGCTCTGCTGCTCCACAGTCCACAGAATGGCGTGGCGTCGGACACCGAACCGTTCCTCGTGCCGGGCCTCCCCGACGCGGTGCGGCTCACCAGGTCGAGGCTCGCCGAGGCGACGCTCCCTGGCGCGGACTCGCGTGAGTTCTTGAACCGCATGTTCGACGCCGAGCGTGCCACGACCGGGTGGGTCGTCAACTCGTTCGCGGACCTCGAGCAGAGGTACATCGAACACTACGAGAAGGACACGGGGAAGCCGGTGTTCGCCGTCGGGCCGGTCTGCCTTGTCAACGGCGACGGCGACGACACCCTGGAACGCGGCCGCGGCGGGGAGGCGGATACGGCCGCCGAGGCCGCGCGCGTGCTGAGGTGGCTGGACACGAAACCCGCCCGGTCGGTGGTCTACGTCTGCTTCGGCAGCCTCACCCGGTTCCCGCGGGAGCAGGTGGCCGAGCTCGGCATGGGCCTCGCCGACTCCGGCGCCAACTTCGTGTGGGTGGTCGGGGACAAGAACCCGCCGCCGCCGCTCCCGGACATCGACGGCCGCGGGCTGGTGGTCGGGGGTGGGCCCCGCAGGTGGCGGTGCTGCGGCACGCGGCGGTGGGCGCGTTCGTGACGCACTGCGGGTGGGGCGCGGTGACCGAGGCGGCGGCGGCGGGCGTCCCAGTGCTGGCGTGGCCGGTGTTCGCGGAGCAGTTCTACAACGAAGCGCTGGTGGTGGGGCTCGCCGGCACGGGCGTCTCCATGGGCGCGGAGAGGGGGTACGTGTGGGGAGGCGAGGCGCTGGGCGGGGTGGTGGTGGGCAGGGAGGCAGTGGCGGAGCGGGTGCGCAGCGCGATGGCGGACGAGGCGCTGCGCGGGAGGGCGCGGGAGGTCGGCCAGCGCGCGCGGCGCGCGGTGGAGGCGGGAGGGGGTCCTCGTACGAGGCCGTGGGCGCGCTGCTGGAGGATGTGCTGCGGCCTCAACGCCTACGCCAGGGTCAGACCACGCGGGATGCAGTGATTTGAATGAAACTGACAGGGCCTGTGTTGTTGTGTTGGTAATTTGGTTGCTCCCGCGAAAAGCAGGCAAGCGGGTACTGAAATGGACTAGTACTTTCTATCATTCAATTACCTTTGGGAATTGAAGGGATTGAGAGGTAATTTAGCTTAATTCTCCCTTAATACCCTGTAATTTCGAAGGGGAATGGTTGAATCCAAACAAACCCTAAACTCTTGGGTTTAGGTTCCAAACTCTCCAAACCAAAAAAGTCTCACTTGCTGCACTCACTATGGCCGACAAATTACCTCTCAGCGAAATGCAAGTGGATACAAGCGGGTACTGAAATGGACTAATGGTTTGTTTGGCCTGGGTCCCAAAGTCTCCTAACTCAATGAGAACGTCATTTACCACTTAAAGATAACGTCGAAAAATCCGCTAAAAATCCAAAGTGTCTTTTGCTTTTGCTTTTTTATTTTGGGAGAACCAGGGGTCTGAAGGCATACCCACACCCACTCTCTGAAAGACTGAAACCATATGCTTGTTATTATGCACCGATATCCCGGATCTCACATTTGCAAGCATAGCTACGGTATGGTGGAATTCGAGATTTCCAGAACAGGATCCCGGATCTCACATCCAACCAGCATATTTGAAAATGGTATCTCTGGAACCTCCTCCTGCGACGGGGTTCTCTCGTAAATGTCATAGAGCATACAGTACACTCTTGTCCATGTACTCCTTGTTCTTGAAAGAGCTCTGCGCCAATTCCGAGCGCTGAAATTCTCTCTCAACACGACAGCGCCAATGTTTGCAAACATGAAAGGATCCTTGCATCAGATCCATGTACTCCCTTGTTCTTGAAAGAGCTCTGCGCCAACTCCGAGCGCTGAAATTCTCTCTCAGCACGACAGCGCCAATGTTTGCAAAACATGAAAGATCCTTGCATCAGATTCGCCATCTCCAAAGCTAGAGATGCCAGCTCTGGGTACTGCCCCGGATCATCGCTTTCAAACAGGGTTGTTCTGAAGAAGTACAGTAGGCTTCGATGGGCAAAGATTTTAGCCTAAGAGCAGGTGTTGTCCCAAGCCTCGCAATCTTCTCTGACCGGCTGGTGACGATCATTCTACTCCCCTCCGGCATGCTTCCCTTGGAAGAACAATGCAAGGAGCCTGTTCCATGTCTCTTCGTCCACGTCCTCTAAGAGCTCGATGACAATCAGCAGCAGCTTCGTCTTCCTACGGCTGCCTCGTTCCGGTGCCTGATCACGCAGTTGTCTCTGAAACTTGTCACCATCTCGTCTTTAAGGTCATTCCGAGTATAGAACAGTATCAAAGAGAAGTGGTCGCGCACCCTTTCGCCGCAGCAAACAATGCTCCACGAGCGTGCTCTTGCTGATGTGCGCTGGGCCAACGATGGGAAGAACACCCAGTGTTATTTCTGCATTAGGATTCGGCTCCTCCATCTGCAGCAAGATGTCCATGACTCTCTCCTTCTCCATGTGCATGGCGGCCAAACATGCACCTGTCTATGAACAGATAGGCGCTGTAGGGCTGGCGATGCAATGGGTAGCTCGCCAGGAACACGACGAACTCCTTCATGTCACCGATCATGGATTCCAGGCCGAGAACCGCCTGCCGCAGCTCTAGATTATAAATTCCATTTCCTTATAAAGAAAAATACCTACTGATTCGGTAAAAAAAAACAAGTTCAATATATTCCATTTTGCTAACATACAAAATGATAACTTCCATTTCCTTATAAAATCGTTACATTCCTAAATGTGTCAAATGTTAATAAATTAGTGCCCCTATCTAAATCTGACTTACACTCATAAGAACAAAACTGAATTTTTGATTTAGCAGCAATGAAACTGACGCACACCACCCTACTAACAACTCAGTGGATACTGATCACAGGTCAGGTTTCCTGTCAAAATAAAGTAACTGTCAAAGATGTCCACCATTGTTGCTGCATGGGTAAAAGGAACATAATTTTTAGTTCTAAATAACAGATATTAGCAACTACTGCCACCAAATAGATAACACATGTGTTACTTACTTTAGGAGATGAAGACATTTTGAATGTGACTTATCTTCGACCAATCCGTGCCTGTATCTTCTCTGCACCTCTCTTTCAGCACGGGATTGCAGCCAGAGATGGTCAGCTCCTCCAGCGCAGTCAAGCACTGGAGACTTGTCGGCAGAGAGACCAGCTTCGGACAGCAGCTCATCTCCAGTGATTCAAGCCTTTCTAGTTCGCCTAGCCACTCAGGAAGAGCCTCCAGTGCAGCACAATTCAGAATCCTCAGACTCCTCAAGGTTTTAAGGGACCGGATGGCCTCTGGCAGAACACCTAGCGTCTCACAGTACTCGATCACCAGATCCTCGAGCTTTGGTCTGTGCCGTAACAGTATCCAGTCACTAGAGGTAGGACAACAATTTCTGATCCAGAGTCTTCTCAGAAGTGACGCAGAAGCCGAAGACAATGCTCCGATGATGCTATCCACTGATAACATCTCGCTGCTGCTAAACACCGACAGATCTGCCACGGCATCTGGCAGGCACGGGCTTGGCCTCAGTCGTGGGCATTCTGTCACAGTGACAATTTTAAGAGCAGGGAACATGGATAGGTCTAATTGATGATTATCCTTATGATCCATTGCTGATGAAGTTGGCCAGATCTCAAGGTTGGGCATGTCTTCAAAGTGCAGTTCCTTCAATGACCGGTATAGATTACTGCCATGTTTCGCCACAAATATTTCAGAGCCCATGCTATTAACACCAGACATGTGGCGGAGCTGAAGAGACTGGAGATACGGAAAATTACCAAATGGTGGAAGGCAACTACAATTATGGATATTGCTCAAACTGAGGGATACTATATTCGGAAGCCACAACTCCATGCTCTTCATCATCCAGCTGGGGAACTTGCTGCCCATGTAACCATCTATTTCAAGGATTTCAAGGTTTTCAGGTGGCACGAGAACTTCAAGAAATGTTTCCATGCTTGTGGGATCATCACATGGACATGAACTCCATGACAAAGTAAAGCTGCTTAGCTTTCTCTTGTCCCTTATGTTTGCTCTCTTAGCATCAGTCGTCAGATCGTTCTTGTTTGACCAACACTCAATCCTCAGGTCACCAGTTAATAGATTGAGATTTTCTAGCTCTGCAATACTGCTATGTTTGTCACCTACAATGAGTAAGGACAATGTTTCAAGTTTTTTCCACTGCCCAAATCCATTAGGCAGCCTCTCTAAAGTTCGGCATTGATCATTTCTCAGGTGCTTTAGATTGATGTTTCTTATTATGCCATCAGGTAACTTAGTCAGCTGCTCACACCCAGCGAGGTTCAAACTCTCCAGCATCAGAAGGTTAGACATGGACTCAGGCAATCTGAGTAGACTCCAGCATTGGAACAAGTTCAGGTGCTTCAAATGGTGAAGATTTCCAATTGATTCAGGTAATCCCTCCAGACCAATATTCCAGGACAGATCCAAAGTCTGCAAGTTTGGTAGAATACCAAATGATATGGGCAATGCCCAACTGCTTAAATGATGTGACAGAATGAGAACCTGGAGTTCTTGAATGCTACCAATAGATTGTGGTACTTCAGATAGGCCGCTACAGTGAGAGATATTCAATGTATGTAGTCTTGTTAAGCAGCATACAGTGTGTGGGATTGACCCGAGAGAGTTGCACTGTGATAAATTCAGGTAGGACAAATTTGAGAGGTCACCCATATTTTCAGGCAGCATTTGGAGCAAACCACATTGTGCAAGATTTAAAAACTTCAAATTTTGGAGACTGCATATATCGCCGGGTACACTTTGGAGGTTGCAACAGCCTTTAAGATTCAAGACCTGTAATCTTTGGAGTTTGCCGATGGAGCTTGGTAGTGTATCAAGAGAATTGCAAAATGACAGATCCAGAATTTTCAGGCTTTCGAGATTCCCGATAGAATCTGCTAAGCTACTTAAGTTACAGGCTGAAAGATTCAAGGTTTCAAGGTTTTCAAGGCTGCATATTGACATGGGAAGAATCCTTAGATTTATGCAATGGTATAAGTGAAGAGTGCGCAAATTGTGGAGGCTTGTGATGGAATCGGGGAGGGTTGTGACAAGGGATGAAGACATATCCAAGTACCTTAGATGCTTTAGTTTACCAACTGAATGAGGTAGCTCCATAATTGGACTGCCTCGCAAATCTAGTACCCGCAAGCACCTGGACTGAAGAACAAACCTGATGTCAATGTTATAACCCCATGAATGGAAAGAACGGGATTTGCAAAGCATGCTTCGGAGAACTTCAGATGTCCTCATGTTATCAGATAATGACACATGGCGGCATGCACTGGTTTCATCATTAACTTCTCTGGAATTGACTATCAGAACTTCATCCCCAGCAACAGATTGTGCAAGGTCATGCACCAAGTCATGTATCTTGTACTTGCCATATTCCACTAGTTCCTTTGACAAATCATGCTCCTTCACTTCTTGAATGAAAGACATCCACAATAAATTCTCAAAACAGTCATTCGCTCTATCAAAAACCGATTCATAGTCATGCTTTGCAGGTTCAACAAAGCCAAGAGCAACCCATTGCTGCACAAGCCTATCCTTATCAATCTCGTAATTCCTGGGGAATACCGAACAATAAGCGAAGCACTGCTTTAGACCAAGTGCCATTTGGTCATAGCTAAGCTTGAGAGACGGCAAGATTGTGTCCTCCTTCTCCATCTGCCATATCTCACTGTCCTTGACAGCAACCCACGATTCCTCATTCCTCTTGAACCTCAGCATGCTCCCAAGCGCCTTCGCCGCCAACGGCACACCACCGCATTTCTGCACAATCTCTTTGCCAATCCTGACCAATTCAGGATGCAGATCCTCTTCTCCTTCTTCGAAAGCCTTGCACCTGAACAGTTCCCAGCAGTCTTCGTCGCAGAGGCCCTTGAGCATGAACGGTGGAACCGTGCGCACCATTTTGGCGACCTTCAGGCTCCGCGTCGTCACTATGATCTTGCTTCCGCGCTTGCCATCCTTGAGAAGCATCCGCAACGTGTCCCACTCAGCTTGGTTCTCGCTCCACACGTCGTCAAGAACCAGCAGGTACTTCATCCCCGTAAACGTCCGCGACAGGAAGGTCGCAACGGCATTGAGGTTGTCGAGGTCGCACTTCTCTTTGGTCGCGCTCACGATCGGCTGTACCAGCGTCCGTAAGCTAGAGCCGACGGACATGGAGACCCAGATCCGCGGGTCGAACACCTCGTCGTTGGCCCGCCGGTCGTTGAACACCAGCTGCGCGAGCGTTGTCTTGCCGAGGCCGCCGAAGCCGACGACGGGGATCACGGATACATCCTCGTCGCTGGCCGCATCGAGAACCAACCGCATGAGCTTCTCCTTGTCGACGGTCCGTCCGACCGTCTTGGATTCGTCGACCATGGAGATCGTCTCGCGTCTGGGAGGAGCGGAAGGGAGAGGTGGTGGTTGGATGCTGGGATGAAGCTGCAGCTTGTCCCTCTCGTCGGCGACGGCGTCGAGCTCGCGCCTCAGGTACCTCAGCCTGCGCCCCATGGCGAGGGAGTGGATGAAGCAGGGGTTGGTGGCGGAGCCGCACAGCGTGTTCTTGCTCCGGTTCCGGCGGGCAGCGCACAGATCAGTGCGCCACTCGTCGAGGAGATCGTCGATGTCGTGGGCGACGTCCTTGAGCCTGCGGAGCCAGTAGCGGACGGCACCGTCGCCGCCGCCGCCGCGCGCCTCGGCGTCGGAGAGAACGTCCCGGACGGTGCGGAGCTTGAGCTCCATGGCCCTCAGATCGGCCTTGAAGCTCCTCAGAAGCGCGAGCTCCTCCAAAACCAAGGAACCAATCTTGACCAGCACCGGCGAGACAATACTCGAGGCAAGATCCGCCATGGTTGCGCTCTCTCTCTCTCTCTCTCTCTCTCTCTCTCTCTCTCCCTCCCTCTTCCTATCTTCAAAGTGTAGTCAACGATGCATCCTGTACGGGCCGGGCCCTCCAGTTCGCTCAAGAAAAGTGTAGTCAACGATGCAGTCGTTGTCGTTGGCAAGTCGAAATGGATGGATGGACAAAAATTATTACGGCTCTTATGGATGGACAATTTTTTTGTGTTTAGATCTTAAAAATTATCACTACAACGAATTGAAAACAACTAAACATTTTTGAATTTGTTTGTGTTAAATATTATCTTATAAAAAATAGGTTAAAAAAGATTTATCTAAATAAATTTACATCTAAACTATATAATAAGTTATTTTTTACCTACATTTCATACTTAAATATTATTATATTTTTTTAGTGTATTTAATCTTCGATATGATTGGAATTTTAGAAAATTTGGAAACTAAACACATCGTGCTAGTGTGGTAGCACTCGGACGCACCCATGCTATGAGCCCAACCTGCCTCTGCATTGCTCCGAACAGCCCCGACCCCCTGCCTCGTGTGTGGCTCACGTCGCTGGACCGCGACCTCGCATGAGTCGAGCGCGCTCCTCCTTCCCAGTTATGCACATATGTAAACCAGCACGCCCCACCCTTCCCCTAGGTCGCCCCAACTAAAAACAAGTGATGTAACATTAGAATAAAAAAATTGAAACACCTTGCACATATTATTGCAACAATTAAAGAACAAGGCTCAAACATTAGCCTCGATCAGCTAAAACTTATTACAACAACACAAAAGAAATTGCTCCAACAACATGAGACAACTGCTACAACATGAGATTCAAATAATTGAAAACCATCTTTGCAACATCGTTTTGAAACAAACCACAACATCCAAAATAACCCACTGAAACACAACGAGATCTCACACGCGAGAGCACGGCGTAACATCGATCAAAACAAATGGCAACATCCAAATAAACTTGTTGCAACACGGTGAGATTTAGCACACGAGAGCACGCCGGAATCCTAGCCACCTTCACATTCCTTAGAATGGGTCGAGGAGAAGGATTCAAATCGGAGCGGGAGGAGGGTAGGACGGATCAAATCGAGATCTAGAAGACGAGGAGGACTCAGAACCAGATCCACCCGCCATCCTGCCTCATCGGAGCCACCTTTGTCATCCTTGTTTTCGGTGGGGTATGGAAGTCGGGTCACAAAACAATAGCATGTGTGAAGGGTGCCATGGTGTGAGGGGGGAGGAGGAGGGAAGGGAGCATGATTCGGCGGCTCATGACGGGCGAGCTCGTGGGCGGGGGATGGAGAGAGGCCGCGGTGGGGCAAGCACCCTAGCTCGGAAGCGACATGACGAACATGGCATCGCCGGCAACGAGTAGGTGCAGAGGAGCGAGGAAAGGGAGTGGGCGGTAGAGTCAAGTGGGACGCGAGGGGGCACTTTTCGGTGTCGATCCTAGTTGCGAGGAGGCAAGCATCCAATATGTGGAGCGTGGTGTCGAGCCCTTGGTGTTTTCATGAGCCCGGATGTATCACGGTCCCACAACGCACGCGTCCCCGTCATCGAAGAAAAGCAAAGATAGGGACGACCTAACGAAAGCATTACCGAAATTATTAGCACCTATTATTAGGACATCGAGACATGTTTTCCCCCTCTCCCGTTAGAAGTCTAGAAAAGTTTTCCTACGAATTTATATATGGATTATGTTATCTACATAGTATACACTGGATTATACTTAAGTTGTTTTGAACTTTTAATTTATTTACTTTTTTTTGAACATGGATGATAATCTAGATTACTCAATTACTAAGGCCAACTCATTGGCCACTATGCTCGCGAATGAGAGACAATATGTCACGTGCGGATTTGGGCCCGTCAGGATTGGACTAGGGCAACTTTTGATGTTCTGGGAGAGCCACCACGTCAATCGTTTCGTCTTCATCTGCATTTACCATTCGTGGAAGGAACCTCGCTCACCATTCAAAGATTCCTCGATGTATTGATTAAAAGCTGAAACGACACTCAATGCGGGGACTAAAGAAATAGAGGAATAGAAGGTGGGTATAATTTGGAATGCTATCAGTAACGGAGACAATATTCGATTTAAGCGCTGCTCCAACAGTAGCTAAGGAATGCGCTACCAAATTACCAGTTCGAGAATTAATAACCACTACATTTGAAACAAAATTTCAGTGATAAATTGATAGCCATGCGTTATTTTCTTTCAAGTTTTATATTTTTGGCTGATTGTTACTATGTTATTATAGTATGTTTTTTTTTATTAAAAACAGGCGTTGTCAAATATCAGGAACTTTGTTGAGGACCGATTTTCACTCGACCCGCACCTTCCGTGACCGTTACGATCCACCGGTCGGGCTGCCAAAAATCGTCGGAGCCGGAGAGATATATCCGGAGACGCCAAGGTAAGCACACCCTCAGGCCCACCTGCCGGCGAGAGAGCCAGCCAGCTTGGTCCCACTGGACAGTGAGACCACTAGGCGCCGTAGCAAAAACGGTTCCCCGTTTGGTATAGATCCCACGGCCCCCGTCCCGCCCCGCCTCCGCCAGTCCGCCTCCCTCCTCCATCAAAGTCGCCGACGACGACCCAGCCAAAAGTCCGCAGCCTTTTCCAAGGAGAAAGCGATGGGCTGCTGCAGCAGCCGGAGCTCCGATTCGCCGGCCACCCGCGTGACGCGGTGGCGCTCCACAGGGATCGTCGCGCTCCGGGACGCCAGATTGAAGGTTGGCGCCATCTCTCCCCAAACTTTGCCCGTCGTCGTAATTATGATTTTTTTTCGATTCTCCTACGTTTCTTAGGTTCCAGCCAAATTTGTGCCTATATAATGATTCTGAGTTACTAGAATATGCCATAGTGAAAGAATTATGAATGGGGCCTTTGTAAGCTGGCCTCGGCTGGGGAGATAGATTTCCATGGCGAAGTATTAGTGTATTACTAGTACAGAAGCAGTGGTATTCCATCGTCCTTAACAAATGTCGAGTTATTTCTTGGTGTTCTGCTTCTACAGTATTATAAGTACCTAATATAATCTCCAATTGTGAAGAGTAAACCCCGATCTTCTCCATCATCGAAACATGATCAGCAGAACTCCTGTTTGGCCCTTATATAAAATAATAAAGGGACAGTGAACGGCTATTAGGGTTTGTGTTTCTAGGCATGTAACTGCAAACGTTTTATTTGACAGATATGATTTAGTTCTGGTCCTGATCGTCGCGTCGTGAGCCACAGCTGAATTGGTTCTAGATGTGTACAAACGCATGTACAATGAAAATCAAATAGGGTTGGGATAGGCGCAAATGCATGTAAAGTGAAAATCAAATAGGGATTGGAGTAGTTAGGATCTGGGTTACAAGGAATTATTATACAAGCATCTCTCCTCACAACTCAGAAAATACCATCTGTTGCTAAACCTTTAAATATTGCAAAACATTTGTTATGATCCACACTACCAGTACCAGTCGCTATTTCAGTGATGTATACTTCTTCAGTAGCATTTGAAAGGGGCCTTCGTGGTTAAGCATTTTATCACCACTTGACAGCTTGTAAGATTTCAGCGATATTTTTTTCTGCAGAGGATAGGTTGAGAATATGTAACCTGAGTTCCTTATATATTAGATTGACGCACAAACATGAAATGTTCAATGTCAACACCAGTATATGTTCAATTGTTTATCGTTCTGCATCTTTTTTTTACTATAATTCTACAAGAGCATGTAGTAATTTGTACACCTGTTACAAGAACTGAAAATGTTTTACTGTTTTTTCTTTTCTAGTGTTGTTTTTATATCAGTGTTCTCTTGCAGGAAGTGCCAAATGAAGTTCTGCAAGTGGGAAATTCCTTGAGAACTCTGGATTTGACAAATAACAAACTAGGTAATCAGATTTTGTTCATAGCTATTTATTGCATTCAGTGTTTTTTTTTTCACGAAAACTCAGGAGAGCTGCGTATCATTATATCAAGAAGAAAAAAGGTTTGTAGATCACAAGTGCAAAAGGAATTTTGTGTTTAATGATCTGCAATGTCAGTGTTTGTTTTTCTTTCATTTGCTTGTACTTAGTATCGAAGTACTTATTGACAGATATTTGTTGTTTGTCTCTCTTTTTGTTATTCACATGAGTATCAGTTGTGTGGGGCACCTTTTGTATTTCACTTGCCTATTTTGTACAGTATATGCTAGGAGCAAAATTGCTACAGCTGTCATTTGTTTTCCTCATGGGGAATTCTAGGAATTGAGAAAGATTATTCTTAGCACCTCGCTTGGGCATAGGTTCTGAATATGAATCCAAATAACCTTACATACTATAAACTGCATGTGCACTTTTTTTATATATATATATATGCTTCTTGTGAGCAGTATTAATCGATTCTATTTTATGTTGCAGTTGAGATTCCACAGGAAATTGGCAGACTTGTGAATATGCAAAGGCTTGTAAGAGTTTCCATTATTAGAAGTCACCATATTTATATCTGATTAGAAATCAATAGTGCAAGAATGGTTCTTTTAATATATCCCTGTCTTTTGAATGGTCATTGGAGTGAACTATGTTGTTTTTTCTGTTTTTGTAGGTTTTGGCTGGTAATTTGATTGAAAACATCCCAGTTAACATTGGATACCTGCGGAATCTTAAAATTCTCACACTTGACAGAAACAGGATATCTACCTTGCCTGAAGAATGTTAGTTCCTACGAACCTATCTTTCTCTAGTACAAATACACAATGAAATGCAAAGTGTTATTTATTATATGTACAATAAGTGACGATTGTCAAGGTGTTACAACCTTCATCTTACCAAGATTTATCTTCTGTGTCTCTGTGATACTCTAATTAGTATGACCTCCATCTCTAACTTTCCTTCTTGTTTCATCCAGTGGGTTCGCTGTCAAACCTTCAGCAGCTTTCTGTTTCTCAAAATTCTTTACTGTGCCTGCCTAAGAGTGTAGGAGATTTGCACAATGTAAGTTTCTGGTTTGGCTCAAAAATGCTGAAATATGTTTCTTATTTTTGGAAGTTCTTAAGAGTCATATCTGGTCACCAGAAAAAAAAGGATTAGAGTACTGATTTAGGATATACATCAGAACAAGAATTTATTACTTTTTTTTTGTCAAATATAAATGTCTTGATTATAAATTTCATATCTGAAACTAATTTGATAAATTCCATCGTTTTTCTCATTCATAGTAAAAGTTCTATGAAGTTTTGATTTGTCAGTGCTCTATCTGATCACTGGGGTACTATCGTTTTACTTTGTGTATATGCAGATGTCACTACTCAATGTATCCGATAACAGACTGAAGGAACTTCCAGAATCAATCGGAGGTTGCAGTTCCCTGGAAGAATTTCAGGCCAATGGTATTAATCGGTTTCTGCAATTCTACCATGATCTCTTTCCAGTCCCCCACCCCCTCGTTTGCTTTCATGTGCATGCACTCGAGAGTACTGTTATACCATTAATCCTATATGGTATTTTTACCTGTTTACCATTTGTCAATCTACAAAAAGTTTGGGGGGTGTCACAATCATATCCTATTAGCATGCTCTTCTCCTTTATGGTTGGGGTAAAGGTGGACCTTGCTCTGTTTGGAACACATACTCAGCATGCACCACAGCAGAACATGGGCGCTGCAGAACATTTCCTCTTTCTCATTTCCTATGCTAGCATGTACAGTCCATTTGACAAGGGAGAGCCATGTTGTGCACCTGTGATGAAATAAATCAAATAGAATTTAGGCATGTAGGCATTGATAGCAGATACAAAACACAGCATGTTTTTCATTTCCTTTAGCATCTCCTACATTTGGAACTAATGCTGAAGCAAAATATTCAGGAAATTCTATTGAGGATGTGCCCTCGTCAATTTGCAACCTAGTTTCCCTTAAATCCTTGTCACTGAATGGCAACAAAATTCGTCAGGTATTGCGCTGGATATTTGCTGTTCAGTTACAACAAAATTACAAGAGCACCCAACCTAAACTTGCATTTTTCAGCTTCCACAAAAGTTACTGAAAGACTGCACAGCTCTTCAGAATTTATCGCTGCACGACAACCCAATCACAAGGGACCAGTTCCAACAAGTAAGTTACATGAAGCACCTAGAGTTTTCCTGCATCGTAGGAAGTCCTTCTGTCTTGGTTATACTTACTTTTCTTTTTTGTATTTGTTGCAGATGGATGGATTTGAAGAATTTGAGGCGCGCAGAAGGAAGAAACTCGACAAGCAGATTGATTCAAGGGTCATGATGGGCTCCGGGGCGCTGGATGAAGGGGTTGATTTCCACTGATTTTAGAACTCAAGTGACTCCCATTCTTTTCTAATTGGTCAGGACCAATTGTAGATTTGTACATATCAGTCTCACATCCCGGAAAGAAAAACAACAGACGCATAAATTATTTATAACACATATAAATGAACCGAACTCATCATTTTTTCTTTTACTAACGCTGTTAGTGGTGCTGTACATCTTGTGTTCATATGTATTGATTGCATTGAGTGCACCTCGCCATCTTTTGCTCTGCTACTGGTGAGGTCCATCGTGAAACTTGACAGCTGCCGTTGCAAAGACATGGCAGCAGAGTCTGCACTAGTACTTGGCTACTTGCCAACCCAGGTTCCACCCTGATGATGCAAGGGAGAAAAGGAATTGAATTCAGTCGTGACTCGTGAACAGGACATTATTGGTGGTGTGTGGTGCCTACAGGGCTAGTTGAAGCAACGGTTCGGCCAGTTTCTTGAACAAAGGTTGTGACGAAAAAAAAAAGTTCCTTTTAAAAAGGCAGTTGGCAAGAGTGCATCGCAGTTGCTCCGACAAGACTGTTTGAGAATACGAATAAACACAACTGAACGGCAGCCTGATTAGATTGCATCCGAAAAATAACTCTTGAGAATACTATTCCAACTGGATTGATCAGTAATTAAGTTTGAGAAATGACAATTCTTTCTTCAGAAATAATTTGTGCGAGCTCTTATTTTACGCTGTACAAGTAAAGCAATCCCATGTGAGCTCTGAGAGCCTGATAGCTCGATATAGCGGTCACGCGCGGCCTCGCCCATCTCATACCCCTCTTTCTGTGCCAGCTCCAGGGTACACTCCATATAGCCCCGCCATACGCCCCATCGCTCTCGGTCCAGTACCCCATCTTGTACCTACCTCTCTCTCCCCCCTTCTGCTTTCTTGCCGAGCCATCAACGGACGGCAACCAAAGACCACCGGAGACTAGCTAGAGTTCGCGGTGACGCCATGCCGGCCGGAGTTGGACGGCCACCGCGAGGCTCCGGCGATGGCAGAGAGCGGACGGCAGCAGCCAACAGGTTTGCCTCGCATGATTGCATCAACTCTGTTCTGTTCTTATATGATGTTTGAAAGAACAAAAACATACGAAAACCCTGAATTCGACTCACTTTGCCAAAGCTAAAGCCAGCAATCAAGGTGTTTATATATATCTTTGAACCTGCAGAGCTGGGACTGGGGAGGAGATGGCAGGTCTGAGCAACTTCGAGTTTTTCAAGATCCTGCTCCCGGGATGTACGAGGAGGCACTGGTAAGGTGGTTTTGCTCTGCGCAAGCTGAATCTCATCGGCTGGGCCGGGGGTGCTAGTGCTAGTAGCGATCGAGGTCGATCTTTCTCTCTGCTTAATTAACCTGATTGTGTCTTCCGCGCAGAGGTTGCCCGCTAAGTTTGCTCCGGTCCTCGGAGCTCGCCGGGACGACCTCAAGCTGCAGCTCGCCGGCGGAGAGCATATGCCACTCTGGGACGTGGAGGTCTTCGTCGACGAGAAGCATGGCGACATGTACCTCCGCAACGGCTGGAAAAAGTTCGTCCGCGCCCACGACCTCCGCAAAGGGTACACGCTTGTCTTCCGCTACGACGGCGCCCGCGGCGACCTCGTCGTCACCGTCTTTGATCTTACAACCTGCCGCAAAGGAGTATCCGCACGCCAACGCCGGCGCCGGCGCCGCCGCCGGCCGACGCTCGCTGCCCATCGCGGAGCCGTCGTGTTTCACCGTGACCCTCAGGGAGTGCAACCTGCAGAAGAAGCAGAACCAGTACCTGGTGGTGAGCCGTCTCGCTCGTCTCTCTCGATCGTGTCAATTCTCTTGCTCTGGAGTGTCTCATGCATGTCTTGCTCGCGGTTGCGGCGCACAGAACGTGCCCGTGGAGTTTCAGGACGCGCACGGGTACATTACGCCGGCGCCGGGTGCAGCTGCTGATGCGCGGGCGCTCATGGACGGTGAACCTGAAGCGCAGCAGGCGGGTGCTCGGCGACCGCACGGCCTTCAAGTACGGGTGGCACCAGTTCTGCGTCGACAACCGCCTCCAGGTCGGCGACATCTGCTTCTTCCAGGTGATCCGCGAGGGCAGCATCTGCGGCGACGAGGATGAAGAGTGGGAACCCGAGGAGGAGGACGATGAGCACGTTCTCAAGGTGGAGGTGCGCAAGAACGACGTGAACCGCACCTTCATCTCCTGATCTCTTCGCAGGGCGGCGATGCCACCAAATCTGCATGTTGACGATGTGAGAGCTGTTCCTGCCGCTATCAGTAGCTAGGAAATTAATCGCTACGAGTGCTGTGCTTCTGATGGATTAGCTAGATTGTTCGTCTGAACCTGTCATTGACATGATCTCTGTTCTTAATAAGGTGAACCTGAAGCTTAGATTGTGTGTGTCTGTCTGTGTTGCTCGTACTTGATGTGCAGAATTATTCTTGGAAGAAGATTTGTGCGGGCCACGGAGAGTGTTTTCCCTGTCCCGGCCATTTGGCTGTGCTGTCGAACCGGCAGGCGGCAGGCGGCGTCACGTCATCTTGCAGCTGACCCCCGCTCGAATGCTCGTACTTGATCTTGACATCAGTAACTGGGACATGTGAGGCATGATAACTAGAGGTCTAGTACTTGCAAGGCCCAAGCATGTTCTTACTTCTGATAAAATATTTTCTGTGGGAAGGGTTACATATGCATTGTATACCAGTGATTAAGCCCTGTACTAGCAATTAGCAACGTACAGTATGTTCAAGGAAGGGGGATGCACATGGAGGGTGGCACACAACATTGCAGGGGCAGGGGAACATGTCCATGGACAGAGGCAGCAGCCAGCCAGCAAGGGCAGCTTGCATCGCTTGATTCCACACACTGACACCTCACTCATGGCCTCATGGGGTAGGCCCCCGTTTCCTTTGCACAATAGCATGCGACCCTTGGCTACTATATATGTTGATAGCCTTTTTCTCTTTTCGTAGAGACAAGTGTTGATAGCTCCCATGTGATTGTTTCATTTCATTGTTTGAAACTTTGAACAAACAAAGTTGTGGCCTGGCACTCTCTCTGCTCTGTGTCGTGTCTCAATCTCAATGGACGAAGCTCTCAGTCTCATGTAGGCCTGTTTGTTCTTCTCGGCAATGTAAGTGTCAGGCCCACAAACCCTGGGCCTATAGGGAGTTTCAGGGCCTCGGCCTGTTAGTGTGTGAACGTTAATAGCGGCCCAGAACACCTCGCCGCGCGGTCGACACGGTCGCGAATCGCGATTTCGCTGCCTCTTTTTCTTTTCCCGTTTTTATAAATAAATCAGCCCGAAAAAGGACGCGGTCGTGGACCGAACAAACCTTTCCCCAAAATTTCCCTCCCTCCGCATCGAACCAACTCTCGATCCGATTCCGATCTCTGCAGGGCGCCGCCTCGGCTCACCGATCCGGCCCCGGATCCGCTCGTCGCTCGACGGGATCTCTCGATTGGTACCAGCTTTGCCCCCTCTCTTTGATTCCGTAGGTTCCCGAGGTTAGGGTTTGCGCGGGTGGGTTTCGGGCCCCGATTCGCTCGATTGAGGACGGATTTTGCACGGGGGCGTCGGATCTACGCGTGCCCTGTAGGTTTAACCTCGGATTGTTGCGATTTCTCGCGTCAATTTTTGCGTGATTTTTCTGGTGGTCGGATGCGGGGCTAGGGTTTCGTTCGGTCCAGAGGTGTTTGACTCGTATTCGAGAATTCGTTAGGGTTTCATGCCGCGATGTTAGAGCCTGTTGATTCAATTAATTATTGCACGAACAAAAACGTTGTTATGTTACTTGTTACAGACGGCAATTCATCTGTGCCCTTCATCATGGTAGTTGAGTATGCACTGTGCATTTGGTCTGGAGTGACCTCAATAAGGTGTTAATTTGGCCTATAGCATATAGCTTAAATCATTTATTGTTCCTCCTGAATTGGTGCTTTCCTTTCAGTTTCATCCTGTTGACTGTTTGCTAATTAATTAATTAATAACTAGGCAATGTTTGTAATTAATTATTTCATTCTATCCTCTCAGGAGTCAGGACAAGCATGCTGCATCAGGAGAACAGTGAGGCTTTCGTGAGGCACCACTCTGAGCAGCTTGCATGTGGCAACATGAGGGGAGCAGATAATGGTCGTCCGAATTTCCTTCCTGAGAAATGCCAGATTGCAGGTAATGATGACTAAGCAGCATCCTCTTTGCTGCACTAGACATTTGCCTTGACTCTAATACAGGTTTTATTTGTCCTGAAGTTTGCCAAAGGGGTGAGAAAGTAGGCCTATTTGATGAAGAGCTGGTACATGGTGTTCATGTAACCAATCCTACTGTTCAGTCACCATTGGTGCCAAGTGCTGTCAAAGAAACACCTATAGTTGATCATAACAAGAGACCTGCATCCAGTGACATGCTGGGACGTAGTTGAATGCAAACGGCTGAAGCAGGAAGATCAAAGTAATGACTCCATCCTCCCTTTACCAGTAAATAAACTTGTCTTTCCTGAAAGTTTTTGCATGCAGAGACAGTTAGATAATGTACTTGTCTTTTGGTTATTCCAGTTGTAAACAAGGAAGACAAGCATACATCTGCTGAGGAGGATTTTCATGAGTACCCCACATACACGACTTGCGAAAGAAGCTTTGACTCACCGCTGTATGAGAGTGAGGAAAGCGAAGATGAGGGTGTAGATTCACCTCTCCATTATTCACATGCTCACACCTATGTTGAAGATGATCTATGGCCTGCCAGCTTTCATCAATCTGTGGGCCCTTTTCCCTCCAGGAAACCTGTTCCTATTGGGCCAAATCATCAGGCTGAATTACCTGAGTGCAGGCCATTTGGTGGTAGAACTGAAGAAGGAGAAAGTGTCAAGTGGATCAGAAACTGTGTTTCGCCAATGCCTGGTGCTGATTCATCGTCTTTGGTGTTGGAACCTGTTCACTGCAAGGCAGGCTGTGAATGTCTTGAAGAAGGTTCAATTAATTGTGTGAAAAAGCATGTGAGGGAAGCAAGAGAAAAGCTGAAGGGTGCTGTTGGTGCAGACACCTTCAGGGAGTTGGGTTTCTATGATATGGGAGAAGAGGTTGCCTCAAGGTGGACAGAAGAGGAGGAACATTTGTTCCAGCAAGTGGTCTTGGCAAACCCTGCTTCTCTGCGCAGAAACTTTTGGGACGAGCTCCCTCTTGCTTTCCCTTCCAAGTCCAGCAAAGAACTAGTCAGCTACTACTTCAATGTCTTTATGTTGAGGAAGAGGGCTGAGCAGAACAGGTTTGACCCAATGAACATCGACAGTGACGATGATGAATGGCAGGCAGGTGGTGATGGTGAGTTTCCAATCACTGGAAGAGCTGATGAATACTTGCCAACTGAGTCGCTTACTGATCAAGATGATGTTGCATGCAATCCAGTTCCTCTGGAGGGGGATTTCTATGAAGATTCTGATGATGAGGATGAGCTTGACAATGCCAGTGGAGACAGGCATAATGGTCTGCCGAGGGCTGGTATGTTGTCAGAGGGCCATCCTGTAATGTCATTTATAGATCATAATCAACAGACGTTCAAGCTAGATGCAGATGCACAAGATGACTCATGCACATCATTTGAGGCTCATCCAGTTGGTGTTGAAGGTGGGACACATACTGATATTGTTGATGACAATCACTACAGGAGTGATGGCTTTGGTGGTGGTGGAGAACATGGGTTCTTTGGTGACACAAAAGAGTGGGACTTCGGTTTCAGTACTGGTTGGGAGAAACATGATTTTTGTCAACAAACAATGTCATAGAAGAGGTGTTCGGGAAGGGCTCCAGTGAAGATGGAAGTGACACGGCTACTGGCCAGGACCTTATCTGAGCCAGAGTCGGGTGATTCTTTTCAGCTTCGAAGACTGTAGTAGCCCCCGTTCTCTGAATTTGTACAGCAAGTAGTTGGCTATTTTGATTTGACGCCTCACTTGTTCTTATAGGAATCTCTCATCCCTGTCCCTGGAACATGCTTGCGATTTTGGTCGCATGATTAATGTAAATCCTTAGATGATATCATCTGTCGATGATCTGTTGTTAGGCTGTAGCATGTTGTGACTGTCTCTTGACCTGAGCATTTTTTCCATGTGCCACAGCGAGGGTCATCATGTAATAAAAGCTGTTGTTGTTTCTTGAGCAATATTTCTCACCCGGTATGCGAATGAATGGACCAGCTCGTTGATGTACTCCTCCTAAACGTCATTTTTTTAACTGAAATTTGTCGTCGATTCCGCAGCTCGTTCGTCGTCACTTTTTTTACACACGCTCCGTATCGTATTATGTTTCCCGTTCTATTTTTCTTGCACATCACACACGCCGAGCCTTATCTATTTCTTTAAAGTCTTTAAATCTAGACCATGTAACACGCTTTTAGGCCATAACACGCTATGGTTTCAACCCTGGACCAGGCAACTTTCATCAGGCCGCTCGAAAAAATCCAACGCATGGGAATTGCCTGGCAGGCAGCCCAATTTCCATGGGCCATGGAAGAGTTGCGCTCCTGCCGTCCTGCGTGCGTTTACACCTGTTCTTTCTTTCTTCCCCCGTTCACCAGGCGCCTGTGCCTATACGCTCCATTCGACCGTTTTCTGCATCTAGACATCAGAACCTTCGCCGGGCGGCGACAAGCTCCCGCCCTGCATCCCGTCGAGGAGGAGCCGCAGCGCGTGGATCCAGGGGCAGCGGCGTACACCCCGCGTGAGAAGGGAGAAGGAGCCGGTGAGATCTACTGTTTTCCGATCCTCCATCTCCCGCAGTTCTCTCTCAGCCCGTTTTTGCGGAGATTCGTCGGTAGCGACGGTGGGGCAGTCCCAGGCTCGGCGGCGGCGTCAGAGGCTCCCCCTCCCGCCTCTCGCCAGTCGCGCGCGCGCCGCTTTGGAGCCAGGGCTGCTCCACCAAGGCGGTCGCGCCCCTTTGGGAGTTACTTATCCAGTTACCTGTCCGAAGCGTGAACCGTGGTGCCGCGTTTTGGAACCCTGCCTGATTGTTCCCCTAAATCCTGATAGAATCCTTTTTTTTTTCCTTTTTCGTTGCAGATATCTGGTAGTCAGTACAGAACTTGAAGTGTAGTTTGTAATGTCGGTGCCAATGTATAAGAAGCAAAACTCATTGGGCACCCCTGCCCACAAGACGAACCCGTTTGATTCAGATTCAGATTCTGAAGGGCCACCAAGGGCACAGTCTGTCCCTGTACGACGCACCAGTCGATCTGTGCAAGAGTTGGAAGATTATGCTATAAGCAAAGCACGAGAAACCACACACAGAGTAAATGATTGCGTCAGGGCTGCTGAAGCCATCAGGGAAGATGCTACACAAACCATGATAACTTTGCACCGTCAAGGTGAGCAGATTATGCCCGGTCTCATCAAGTGGCAGCTGAGATTGAGCAGGACCTTACAGTGGTAAGTTCTCTATCTTGTGATTATTGGATAGACCAAGTATACAATAGTTGAATAGTACCTCCCAACAACTATTTTATCACAGAATAGGTTGAACTTCTGTACAGTACAATATATTGGTACCCAATTCAGTCAGATACTTTGTCACAACATTGGCCTTATATTTGATGGAGATGCGTAGATATACGTACTTATTTTGATCGACATGCACCTTCATAACAGAAACTGTGCCAAACTATTGTACAGATACATGTTGATGAGTTATCACACTATGATCTGTAACCGTCTTCCATTTTTTTTGTTTCTGTATGTTGTGAATCATCAATTACTAGGCAAAATCATGCTTGATAATTATCATTCAGAGTGATAATTATATTTGGAATCTTATGATTTAGCACAGCTAAACATTAATTTGATGGTATTACCGTACATGGCTTTCCTTCTGCTTTGTTGTCACTATTGCCTTGATGATTCATGTGTTCATTTTGTTTGAGCTCTTTTTAAAATTTATTATCATGCTATAATGTTTGGTCTTGCTCAATTGACTGCAGTAATATGTCAAAACTTTTGTTGTCTTCAGAGTGAGAAGCTCCTGGGAAGTCTTGGTGGGCTATTTTCCAAGTCATGGAGACCAAAGAGAAGTCAACAGATAAAAGGACCAGTCTCAGGAAGTATGTTATTGTAGATAATAATTACTATGTCAGATTTTATTTTTTTTTGCTTACCTAAGCCTTTTGAGTTGTGGCAGATAACTATTTCTGCGACAACAGCTAACCACACAGAACAGAGGTGGAAGCTAGGAATTGCCCCAGCACGTCAAGAATGCCCCAGTCATGTGCAAACCACACCTGTATCTGCAATGGAAAAAATTGAGGTCTGTCTTCAGAATTAACTACAAAGTGTGTGACCTATGGAACCAAGTACTATCTTCTCTAAATTTCTTCTTCCAATTCTTCATCAGAGTTAAACATCAATTTCTTTCTTTCTTTAGGCTGAGAGATCGAAGCAGGATGATGCGCTTTCCGACCTGTGTAGCACATTGGGACAACTCAAGGAAATGGCAGTCGATATGGGCACAGAAATTGACAGGTAATATTGCCGTGGTGACTTCTCTATAGATACCAGTGTGTAGCACCATTAAGCAAATTGATGCAGAACTGTGTATCCAGTTTGATGGAGGTTCTGATCTTGCTTGCAGGCAAAACAAAGCTCTGGTTCCTTTCAGCGACGACGTCGATGAACTGAATTTCAGACTGAAAGGCGCGAACCAACGGGGACGCCGATTGCTGGGCAAGTGATACAGAGCCATGAATTCGGGCAGTTTGGATACCGTCGCCTGTAGTGCAGGATTTAAGAACCTTGTTGTTTCATTACATGTTTTAGAGCAAAATAGAAAGATCCTTGTATTTTTTGTTGGGACGTAACAATGACCCTTTGTATTGAACTGAGAACAGTCAAATTCCAGTGTTGTAACAAGCAGCCCCAATTTGTTGAGAGAAACGGAAAAGGATATGATTGTCGGATATGAAAATTATCACCGTTGGCTTCTCATTTCTGTGTAGTTTAGTTTGATTATCTTCTTCTTATCGCGCATGAGTTCATGCTCAAACTTACAGCTTCTGAAGATGCCAAAGTTTACAACAAGCACCACGCCCTCCATCTGCTCGATAGAATGTACAAAGACGCAAGTCTTCCAACAGAGCGGTGCTTGACTGCAACACCAGGTGCCGTTCTTACGACACAAACGGAGCCGTACACCACCAGGCGTCGTGTACATCTTTTACTCCTGAGTCCTGAGGCCATCAGCCCTGGACGGATCGACGTGCAGGCCGTCTACAGCCGTGCAAGCGCTACGGCTACAAGACGGGAGTCGAGCGCATCTACGTCGTCTTTTTTTGTTGGTTCTTTTGGTGCCTCTTGAACTCAACGCTCGCCTACGTGAAAACCCAGGCCCCGCCGTGTCACCTTCCTTCTTGCAAGCATCGATCTTATTCTTGCTGTCTTTGCACACGGAACGCGCCAACAGTGTGGCTGCTAGCCTGCTAGGTGCTAGCCCAGTGCTACTTTGCGGCTTGCACGGAGGCACGGTAGCCAAGCGCGTGGCCGGGCATGTTCCCCGACCCCGACGACGTCAGGCTCGCGCGGAGCGCGCACCCGCACCGCGTCGTGGCGCGCGCGACGACGACGAAGCCGAGCGGCACCCACCGGCTGAGCGCCGAGCGCGACGGCGGTGGTGGCATGGCCGTCGTGGCGGCCGGACCCGGGCAGCGCGGCACGCTGTACGACTCGTTCGAGCTCAACGCCATGGTCGTGCGGCTGAACCGGTTCATGATCGGGGACGGCGCTGGCGCCGGCGGGGAAGCGAGGCGGCCGCGCAAGGCCGCTGGCAGCTGGCTCAACGCGCCCAAGGTGATCTTCAGGAAGATCAAGGCCGCGGTCCTTGGCGGCGGCCGGCGTGGCGACGGCTGACGAGCGGTGTACCTCGGTCCCTACGTGCGCGCGTTGGTTTTGTGCTGGTCAATGACTCGACGCGACTCGACACTGAGGCTTATGTAAAATACTGAAACCGAATACTGTACGTGATACTAGGAAGGTTGAAGTTTTTTTTTCTTTATGGATAAACGATGATTCAACAAAGGAATGGTGTTCAACAAAACTTGTGTCTAAGAAGCCAGAAGGCCGTAAATTTGGTCCTTCATTCGTGTAAGAAGCATAATTAAAGGTCAGTGTATCATGCCGATGGAGTGCATTGCAAACTGGCGGCAACCGAGGCAGGGTGGGCAAAGGCAAATGCCGACCGGGATCGTCGATGAGGTTCTTCGTGTTTTTCTTCACTCGCATT
Source organism: Hyparrhenia diplandra (assembly GCA_015847255.1). Taxonomy (NCBI): domain Eukaryota; kingdom Viridiplantae; phylum Streptophyta; class Magnoliopsida; order Poales; family Poaceae; genus Hyparrhenia; species Hyparrhenia diplandra. Next base: position 33,031 of record JADLZK010000745.1, read on the forward strand.
TGGACAAGACACACAACGCCTACCGGTGGCTGAGCCCGATGTAGACTTTTTCCAAACTCGCATTTGGGAATGCTGAGCCCGAAAACGGGAATACGGACCCGGATCGTGAGATTCCGTTGCGCCGGAAGAATAATCATCGCCATCACTGCTTGTCCGCGTCAGCCTCCACGTCGATAACCCACAGCTGACCCAATCCGACACACACGAAACAAAAAACACTTGAATGACGATAGGGTCCCACTCCCACCCGACTCCGGGAGCCCACATGTCACGGACTTGAGCGCATCCAAATGGGAGCGAAGAACTCGCACAACTATTCGAACGCCTCGGGTGGAGCGCCTCGGAAGGAAGAACTAGCCGTTACGCCTCCAGGTCCCAGCCGCAGGCCGCAGCCCCCAACGTTCCCCTTTTCCCATCGCCGCCTCCTCCTTCCCTCCCCCCCTTTTTTTCTGTTCCCCACCAATCCATCTCGTCGACCCAAATCCATCCATCCACAAGGCGAATTTCCCACGATCCATTCCGATCCCCGCCGCGCGCCGTGCTCTCCAAACCCTAGCGATGTCGACGGCGGCAGCCGCGAAGACTCCGGCCAAGCCCCTGGGCGCTGCGGCCGCGGGTGCCAGGACTCCGACCAAGCCCCAGGCCTCCGCGGCGGCCAAGACGCCGTCCAAGCCCTCCCTGCGCCTCTCGCCTGCGGTCCGTCCACACATCCGAGAACTCCAACCCCAACATCCAGGGCACGCCGCCTCCCGCGCAGATGACGCTGTCCAAGCCCGTCCTCAAGTCCCCGGCGGCCGCGGGCGCCAGGTCCGCCACCGCGAAGAAGAAGCCCTCCACGCCTGCGCCTGCACCCGCACCCGTGGCGCCGCCGCCGCCGCCGCAGCGGGAGCGGCGATTCCTCGTGGCGAAGAAGGGCGCGCGGCGGAGGCGCAACGTCGGGACCGTGGGAGGCGGCGCGGGCGGGGGGAGAGATCGACTTCGACAAGGTCCGCGAGGCCGCCCGCGCGCGCTGCGCGCGTCGCAGGGAGAGTTCTTCCGCAAGGAGATCGCCGCATCCACCGCCACCGCCGAGGAGCAATTGGGACAGCAGCAGGAGGAGGAGAAGGAGGGGAAGCCGGTGGCTGAAGAGGATGTGAAAGCTGGAGCAATCGAGGAGGGGCAGGAGGAGGAGGAGACCGACGCTGAGCTGGAGGGGAGTCGCAAGGTCAGGGCGATGAGGACGAAGGCCATGGCGAAGGCGATGAGCAGCGTTCCAGATCCTGGCTCTGGCCGCGTCAAGCATATGGTGCAGGCTTTCGAGAGTCTGCTCAACATTTCCGGCGCCACCTCCGATGCAGAAAGGGCTGGTGAGAGCTCATGGGCACTGCCCGGGTTGCAGCTATGGAAGGAGGAGGCTGAGGGTGGTCCGGTGTTCTCTTTGGCTGATATCCAGAATGCAGGGTCCAGTAGACTCTGCTCTTCATTAGATGGAAACACAGACAGGTTGGTTGATGTCGACAAACAATTAGAGGGAAGTGTTTTATGATTTTCGCTCAAATGCAATTTTCTGATCACAGTTTGTCACTCATTTTAGGTTGACCAGGGACAGCAAAGCATCGGCTGGCGAGCTCAGGGACAGGAGAAGCGTAAGCCTGACATAGTTTTTAGTTTTTGGGTTGGTCAATGTGCAGCATATTCTCATATCTGAATCCATTTTTGCTCTCTGTCAGTCAGGTGACTCACAGAGGAGCAGGACATCGGCTGGCGGACGCAGGAGCAGGAGAAATGTAAGCCTGACATATGTGTAGTTTCTATTTGGTTTTGACCATGTTATAGCATGTTCTAATATCTGAATGCATGCTTGCCCTCTCTGGCAGTCATCCGAGTCAGTAAGGAGATATGTGTAGTTTCTATTTGGTTTTGGTCTTGTCATAGCATGTTCTGATATCTGAATGCATGCTTTCTCTCTGGCAGTCATCCGAGTCAGTAAGGAGCAGCTGGAATAAAATGCTCAAGGTCACCAGCCAGCACCCGTTCAAGTTGAGGACAGAGGTAATAGCGCATTCTCAGTGTTGTCACAGTTACGACTCATGTCCTAAGTTGACATACTTTCTTCAGCTAGTTTGTGAAAATTCACTCACCATGTTCTTTGTGACAGACAAGGGGAAAGCTTAAAGAACAACAGTTCGTACAAAAGGTTCAAGAAATGCTCGCGGAGGAAGAGACAAAGCGTATTCATATTGCGCAAGGATTACCATGGACTACCGATGAACCCGAGGTATGTCCAAATAACTTTTCTTGAAAGAGGGCTTGTGTCCATGTCAGTATGTGATCATAGATTGATTGGGAAATTACACGGCAATAGCTTATTTGAGAAAGTCGAAATAGTATTGAAGTTCTATGAAATATAATCACCTCATGTTTCTTTGGGACTGCAAAGGTTTTGTTTATAGTATCTTGGTAAAATGACGATCTTTTTTACTCATTCTCTCCATTTCAGTGCTTGATAAAGCCTGCAGTCAAAGAAAAAACTGAGCCGATAGACCTTGTTTTACATAGTGATGTGCGTGCCCTTGAACGTGCAGAATTTGATCAACATGTGAGCCTCTTAAAAACTCATGTTACATACTTTACTATCTGAGATGTAATGTCAGTAGAGTTAGTTGATATATCTAATATATTTAATCATGTTCGTTTTGAGAATTTAGGTTTTGGAGAAAAACAAGTTTGCTGAGCAACAAAGGCTTCAATGGGAAAGGCAACAAGAACTGGAGGAAGAAGCAAGGATAAAGCAATTGAGGAGGAATGAGTTGATTCCTAAAGCTCAACCGATGCCATTCTTTGACCGCCCCTTCATCCCCAAACGGTAATTACCAAGTTATCTTTTTTTGTAACCTTTCACAGTACTGTTGGTTTACTATCTCAAAACTTTGAGACATGTATTGCCATTTACGCAACAACAGTTATTTTTTTATCTGTTTTATCTGCATAGGTCCACAAAGCCGGCTACAGTTCCCATGGAACCAAAATTCCAGCCCAGGCCAGAAAAGCATTCTTGGTGAGTTTTTGCTAAGTTGAAATATTTGTGCATATAACTTGGTTGCTGAGACCTGTATTTATTTATCTGTGCAAAGCATGCTCACCATGCTTGATTATGTCTCATTGGTGGCTGACAGTTATCACTGTCGACAGCGATGTATGGAGCTTGGAAAGCTGAATCAAGAACAGGAGTGCCAACATCAAATGACACACGTCCCTGTCCTCGTCTTATTTAGTCTTGATCCGTCTTCTCCCTCATGTGAAGAAATGCTATTAGGCTTGTCTTTATGCTTTGCTTGGATCGTCTTGCCTCTAAGTTCTGTTATGTACATGCATATGCTGTGCTTCAGATGCAGTCCCACCAAGGTTGGAAATTTGTTGTCCAGGAAAGTGATAAAGAAATTCAAAGATGAATTTCAGTGGTATATTATTGATTTAAGTGTTGGTTCTTGCCCGCTTTGCTTGAGTTAGTAACGCAGTTAATCTTTTGCTGTTGTGTAGTACACTGAAACTTTGAACAATTCAATTTCTGCACTAACGTGTTTCATTTAATTTACACTCAATTCCACACGGGAACAAAACCTTTTTTTGAGCAACACAAACCGTTTATATCATACTCGTCTAGCTTTGATTAAATTTACAAAGAAATCTTTTTACATCTACGCTCTACTACGGTACCAAATAAATCTATTATAAAAACATATATATTATAATGCATTTAATTAAACTAACTTGATGTTAAGTGTCTTTTTCAATGAAATTGGTCAAGTTATATAACTGGAAAAAAAACCTTGTTGACACCAGCGGAGCTTAGTTAAAGCCATCCTGGGCCATGCCCCCTTGAATATTGCAACTTATATATGAAAGATTAGATATCATGCTAAACTATACCAAAGAGTTACCATTCTTTCTTATGTAAATGTTGCACAACTAAAGGTTGGCCCGTGCTGCAAATTTGCCCCTGCTGAAAATTTAGTGAAGCTCCACCGCTGCTTGTTGAGCAGGATTTTTTTTGACGGCTGATGTCAAAGGAACTAGATTAATATCCACACTTGGGTATGCAAAAAGTAAATTTAATCTAGCTAAATAGAATTTAAAAACATTTTCAATAACCTTGAAAAAAAGACATGTCTTCTTAATTTGGATCTTTAGCTTCAAAGAAAACATTGGTCACTAACTTGTGGAGGATAATTTTTAAAACTTAATGTACAACACAAAAATTATGAGTTTCCGGTAATAATTTTGAGAAAGTACTAACATGCTAATGATCCAACATATCTTTGGTATTTGTCTTCTAGTAATATATGTAACTTCAAACAAATCTAGGCGCGTTGTCATGAGGAATTTAAGGTTAGTTTTTTTAGTGATTATTTGATGATGGAAAGAAAGATATAAACATGTGTCATTTGATGATGGAAAGAAAGATATAAACATGTGAGTTATTTAATGAGGTTTTCAACACAAAAACTTAAGGTCTCAAGAATCAAGAAAGCAATACCCGGGTTGATTACCCCGCGTTGTCGCGAGAAAAATCATTTGATGATGGAAAAAAAAGATATAAACATGTGAGTTATTTAATGAGAATTTCTAACACAAAAACCCGGTTTTCAAGAAAGCAATACCGGAATGGGTTGCCACAAAAAATATTGATGGTTTGGAATAAGATAATTTATATAAAGAGATGAACAATTATGATTTAATGTTAGTGGCTGCGGACATAATGCTGGTGGATGATGTGTCTTGCTTGCAAGTAGATTATAAGCCAATGCTAGTTGACCATAAATGGAGTGTTAGTGGAATGGTGGAATTGGGTTAGTGGTTTGCTATATAGGTGTAGTAGATGTATATCCACACTGTGGCACATCTTGTGCGTCGACGACCATGCTGAGGTTTTAACCTTAGTACCATTATGAAAAAAACTCGACCTTGCCGCCCCGACCACTAAAAACTTTGACCTGTGTTGTATACCGCCGCCCAAATGTAACTTGATTCGCGATTACTACATACATGGGACCTAACCATAGAAGTGTACCCTTAGTAAAATTTTTTTTATTATACCAGCTGAGGTTTCATTGCTTTCTTGGATTGCGAGATGAGCTTTAAAGTTTAAATGAGATAAATACTTTATATCCATCTTAGATTCAGGACATTTGAGAACAACCTGCTTAGCCTCCGCCATTTTAACAGTGATGTACAAATCAATGTCAGGGCCATTTTCAATTGGGTACTTGACATTCTCTTGAAACATATGATTTTGCACAGCATTGACTCCACCCTGAATGACACTGTCCTCAGGTTTTGTCTGAATAGCATCTTGCAGTTCATTATGGCCTGAAACGATGAATAGAGCCAGATGGAGGTTTGACATCACCTGGCACTGAACTTAATTCTTTGTTCATAGACATATTCAAGGTTTCTCCAGGTCCGATGGCATTGAAGGGTTCACTGATCGTTCCCTCACATGTATCATTCTCTTTTCTTGTGTCTACATCATTCTCAGATGCACCAGTGATTTTCTGCAATTGCTCATTGTGTGATGATACACTCGAATCTTGCAATTCTCTACTGAAGTTTTGCACACTGTTATGACCTAATTTTACCAAGATGTATTTGTCTACACCGGCCTTAAATTTTTAATAATGTTTCGCAAAAAATTGTAAGTAATAATGACCTCATCCATTTTACCATTAATCAAAGGTGCACCAGCACACTCCTGCAATTCAGCTGTAACCTTCTTGGGTAGTTTAATGCTGTCCATAGATATCCACAGCCCCTATGAACGCATAACCATCACATCTGAATCTAAAATATCCTCTGGTGTAGCATCCTCTGCAGATGTGTTCATAATATCAATCATAGCATCCTCTACAGGGGTGCTAATAATGTCCTGAAGATTTATCTGTCATGGTTAAATCAAGAGGGTCTTCTCGAATCGAGGATGCAAATCTTCAGTTTTGTTATTTGTGGTGTCGCCCGTTGTGAGAAGTGCTAAATCACAGTTTTGTTTTTGTTTTTGGATTTTTTCACAAGTGTACAAAACGCATGCACACCACACTAGTATTAAACAGTTATCGGATGAGGACAATGGTGATTTTGATAAGCTACTATGGGTGAGGGTAAGAAAGTCTTTTCTCCGGGCCGGTGTTAGTGTGTGCAAAATGGGCGGGTGGTGGAGGGAAGTTGAACCAAAATTTTTTAGTGGCGGCCGGTAAAAACCTCTAGCTTTATACCCAGGTGGCCCATCAGACACGATCCCGACTTGGTTCAAAATCCAGTGGTGGCTGAAATTTTTGCATTACTGAAATTTAAAACCTTTGCCCTGGCTCAATAGGAAACAGTCGTACCGTGGGAGCTGGGCTGAAGCTAGCCACAGCCAGGCCAGCCGCGCCGTGCCGGCCAGGAGCTTGAAATCAATTTCTGTGTTAAATTAGGCCCAGCCTGCTCAGGCACGGCCTTAATCATGTTTAGTCTTCACTCCGCGAGAGCGAGACGCTTCAACAGCCTCTTCTCCATGACACGTGGGTCCCCGTAAGCTGAGCAACGCGCACCCAGCGCTTCTCCTTCCGCCCTTGGCAGCCAGGCATCTTCTCCACCCTCTCTATTTCTCCTCCCGGTCTCCTCCCGATCCATCCGAGCCCAAACCCTAGTCCAGCCAGATCTCCGCCTCCGCCGCCGCCGGCGAGAGCACCCGCATCAGATCCGCCGCGATGGCGTTCCGCCGCATCCTATCCACCGCGGTGCGCCGCCGCTCGGCCGTCGCCGCCGCGGCGGCCGGGAACGCGCGCGAGGCCTCCACGGCCGTCGCCGCGGCGCCCGGCGTGCTCGCCCCCGACGCGACACCGGTGCGCGCTCCCGTGTTGCCGTACGACCGCATCGCCGAGGCCGTCAACGCCAGGCTCCGGCGGCTCGAGCACCCGGACCCGCGCTTCCTCCGCTATGCCAACCCCGTGCCGTCCCACGCCGACCACACGGCCATCCTTGCAGCGCCGGAGACCCGGGTCACCACGCTGCCCAACGGCCTGCGCGTCGCCACGGAGTCGTCCCTTGCCGCGAAAACGGCTACGGTCGGCGTGTGGATCGATGCGGGCAGCAGGTATGAGACCGAAGAGGCGGCCGGCGTCGCGCATTTTGTCGAGCACATGCTGTTCAAGGGCACGGGGAAGCGCAGCGCCGCGCAGCTGGAGCAGGAGATCGAGAACATGGGTGGCCACCTCAACGCGTACACGTCGCGGGAGCAGACGACCTACTACGCCAAGGTGCTTGACAAGGACGTGCCCCGTGCGATGGAGGTCCTCGCGGACATCCTGCAGAACTCTAATCTTGACCAGACCCGCATTGATAGTGAGCGCGATGTGATCCTACGAGAGATGCAGGAGGTATGCACCCTTATTTGAAGTCTTGTGGATACCTTTTTGTTCAAAGTTCTCATGTATGTGCTGTGTTAACCAGTTTGTGCAATAATTTATAATCAGGCATTTGTTTTATCAATGTTCATTGCTCTCTATGTTTAAGTGTATGGGCCATGTTAAAGTTTTTATCGAGACAGTTCTTATCATCTTAAAGTAGATGGTTTTATACCTAGGATAAGATACACTATGTGTTCTATGGTGTGTGATGAATTGATCTTTCTAATTTGTTAGCATTTCTACTAATCCTAAAGCTATAACATAAAGAGGACTAACCATTTTGACATGGGGGCATTGTCTGGAAAATTTAGAATGAGGAAGGGAGGTGAGTAGGCATCTAGCCCTCAATTTGCTGAGAAGTTGAAAGAGCCGAGTGAAAAATATTTTTCCAAGGGGGCAACTTGTTTTCAGTATACCTGAGTTGAAAGAGTTGAATAGAAACGATGCACACATCGTCACTTCACATCAGGGTGTTATCAGTAGATTCAGTACACCTGGGTCTCTTAAGCAACTTGTTTTGGATCCTTTTCATACTATATTGATCTGTGAACCTTAACATTGCTTTTGCTTGTTTGTAATTCTCAATTTGATTAAACAGTCAAGGTGTTCTGTATAGTAAAATGTGTGTGTTCAGTGTTATGAAATTCTTTTAACATAATTCTTCTGTCTGTTTCTTCCTTACATAGGTTGAGGGACAGTCTGAGGAAGTTATATTTGATCATCTCCATGCAACTGCATTCCAGTATACATCTCTTGGCAGACCAATCCTGGGTTCTGCAGATAATGTCAGATCAATCACTAAAGAGGACCTCGAAAAGTACATTGCAACTCATTATACGGCTTCTAGAATGGTACACAATATTTAAAATTTTTAACTGTGATGCATCTGTGCCATTATGTTCCTGTTATTGGAGTATGATGAAAGTACTTCTGCATGTTTTCAGGTCATCACTGCTGCAGGTAATGTTAAACATGAAGACATTGTTGAGCAGGCAACAAAGTTGTTCAATAAGCTGTCAACTGACCCTACAACGACAAACATGTTGGTCGCTAAGGAACCAGCCTCTTTTACTGGTTCTGAGGTGGGTTCTGCTATTCTCGCTCTGTGCTGAATTGTGCCATGTCATATCTCACAATTGTATGCTTCCCGATAGGTCCGGATCATTGATGATGACATGCCCCTAGCTCAATTTGCTGTTGCTTTCAATGGAGCATCATGGGTAGATCCTGATTCTGTTGCACTGATGGTTATGCAATCAATGCTTGGTTCATGGAACAAGAGTGCTGGTGGAGGAAAACACATGGGGTAAGTTTCACTCTTTGTTCTTTCTCTGTGCCATCATGTGTACAGGCCTGATCCTCATTTTTCCATATTCTGTTGCTGATCATTTGTTTGTTTTGTTACCCTGCTCTATACAGTTCAGAGCTTGTACAGAGGGCAGCAATCAATGACATTGCTGAGAGTGTAATGGCATTCAACACTAATTACAAGGACACTGGTCTTTTTGGTGTCTATGCTGTTGCTAAGGTTAGTGTTGTATTTCTACCTTTGATAAAGTCAACATAAATCACCTGAAATAATATTTTATCCTATACATGTGTAGTCATATATGTCGTCCATATCCATTATCATGAAAATTGTGTTCCCACAGCCATTGTATTTGTTAAAATTCCTTGAATGGTAAGATAAATAAACAGGCCTTAGATACACACTGTCCACATTCTCTAGATATGTTTGTAGTGTTGTGCCTTTTCTTCCTATTAAATTCTCCCAGCTCACACAAACTTGTGTCTAAGTGGCACAGAAGGTGTTGCAACTGGGTCTGTTAGTGGAAACAATGTTGTTGGGACAAATTCTAACCCCTTACACTTGTCTAAACAAGTTTTAGCATTTTGTATTGACCATTTCTCTGATAGCTTTTCATGACAAAAGTTGGTTTCATTCAGGGTTTCTGATCTTTATAGTTTATTTACATACCAAATTGAAGGTCCTTGTGTAAACAATGAAAGAGAGGGAGCTTCATTTTCTACCTCAATTTAAAATGTTGGGCAACCATGCCGCTGTGTACTTCATAATTCTACTGCAAAATATTCAAACTAATAAGACTTCTATTTGTGCATTAGTAGCTTGCCCATCCTCTTGTGAACCTTCAGTTTTTCTTACGCAGTGCCACTGTAATCTTGTGATGTTGCTCTTATGTAATAGCATGCCTTTTTTTCTGGCGATCATTGATCTTGCGCTACCTTGCAAACTTGTTTTTTCAGGCTGATTGCTTGGATGATTTGGCTTTTGCAATTATGCATGAGATGAGCAAGTTGTCATACCGGGTTACGGAAGAAGATGTTATCCGAGCACGTAATCAGGTAATGTTTGAAGTTATTATTGGAGAACATTGTCATACCTGTATTTTATCTCAGATTGCTCAGACACCGCATGCTACAAAGCATGATGTATGCCGTTGTCTTTCTTTTGGGCCCGAGAGACAATAATAGCGTTATGATATTTTTTTTCATTGATATGCTGGCATATGTGATTCATCCTATTATCATATGTTCATTGGTTTGTGATGACAATTTCAGCTGAAGTCCTCACTCCAACTCCACCTTGATGGTTCAACTGCTGTTGTGGAGGACATTGGCCGTCAGGTATTGTCTTGCTCAATTGCTTTTATGTCTAAAAACAATTACATTATGCTAAATCTTAGTGCTCAGCACCGCGTACCTTATTTTTGTTCCCCTGTTGTGCCAGCTGCTGACCTATGGCCGAAGAATTCCTACTCCCGAGCTTTTTGCAAGAATAGATGCTGTTGATGCAAGCACTGTGAAGCGTGTTGCAAATCGCTTCATCTTTGATCAGGTACCGTTTTGCCAACCTGCAACCTTTTGTCGTGTAGAATTTTCAGCATCTGTATGCTTCCTTTTCTGGTAAAGTGCTAAAAAGCTATCCCAATTTTTCGTTGCTTGATTCCAGCTTTCATTATTTAAGATGTACCCATTTTATTGTGAATAAATATAATGTTTTTGTGATAGACCTTTAGTGATAGGAGTGTACTCTGAACGTTTTCATGTTGTGATGCTAATGCCTACAAGGCTAACCAATCAATTGGATGATTTAAGGCAATCAGATCTCCAGCGTTGAAGTTCAATGCTAGGCTTTTACTTTGTCATCAGTTTGGAGAACAAAATAAAACTGTGTTATTTGAATTATTTGATATCAAGCTTGAGAAAGCAGCATTTCAGTTTGTATGCTTTTTGTTTCAGGATGTTGCTATTGCTGCAATGGGACCAATCCAAGGACTTCCAGACTACAACTGGTTCAGACGCCGGACCTACATGCTCCGTTACTAGATCTATCTGTCGGGGTGTACCATGTTTACGGTCTGCAAAGACAAGATAAAATTTGCCTCTTTTGGCGTCAGTATATTATAAGGCCTCAACACTGCACATTCAACGTGCTGGATGGAGGAGTTTTTTTTGGGGAATTTATTTTATTTCTTGTCTTGTCCAGATCTGTCAATAAATGATAGGCAGGTTCGACTGACGTGGCTGACTTGGGTGGCCACCAGGTGTTGTTTTTACAATGAATCATGACCCTTAACGTTCCATTTTTGTTGGAAATGTTTTACTTTGGCGAATAATTTTTTGGAGCTGGTTATATGTAAAGTTGGTACAGTTTAGCTTCCGTGTGATACGAATGGCAACTGAGCATAAGTTGTGTTGGGTCGATTTTTGCACAATCATTGTCGGTAGTGGAACCAGAAGCCTCGGCTCCTTTCCCTTGTCCATATCGATGCTTCATGGCATGACTACCTCCATATCGATGCTTCATGGCATGACTACCTCCCTTGCCTGGCGTGAGCGCGCGGCCTCCTCTCTACACCTGGAGAGTGGCCTCTTGCCGGAATAAAACAAGATCCTCCAGCTTCGATTTGGATGATGACTACAGGTAACCGGACGTACGCTCATCAGGCTAGCACTTACAGATGAGTTCACAGCCACAGTCCACGCTGTCTGTCCACAGCTCGTTGAGTTGCGGGCCGCAAGTTCCCTTGACGCGGTGGTGCTCACCGCCGTCGGGCCGCCGACCAGCAGGCCGTCGGCTCACCGCATGCCGATCATGCCTACACGGGAGCTTAGGCTTTGCCAGCTTGCGAGCATGCAGTGGTGACGTGCTTTGCAGTTTCAGGCTGTCAAATGTGGTGTCCCATGCTATTCAGATGTTCAGAGTGTTGAGGCTGACTGTTGGCAGTTCAATATCAGAGAGGTTATATTACATATGACTATGAGATTGTAAAGAGATAATGTGGACTGTGAGATTGTAAAAAGATAATGTGGTTTGGATCGCTCTAAATTTTAGAGAGAGTCTCCACATAGGTGGTCTAAAATAAGCTCTAAACTTTAGTCCATATCATATTAGAGCTTTAGACCTCAAAAGTGAGCTAAAAGTGCTCTAAATCTTTTAGAGGAGGGTGAAGTTTGGTCCGCGGTCTTTCTCGGCACAACATACTTCCTACACGTAGAGGGCTCATAGCCATTGGCGGAACTAGGAGGCTAGCAGGGCCCGAGCCACCTCTATGGTCTGTTTTTTTTACCGTCATAGTAGTAGTGTAGGCATTTCAAAGGAAATGAGTTTTTAAAGACCGTCTCGATGGGGCGTCTATATTGATTCAAGGGTATTTAATTGAATATCCAAAAAAGCTTATATTACAAATGTGTTGTGGTGTATCTAATTTAGTTTTTCTTGGTTTAATTTTAGGTGTTTTTACATGATGTAAGTGTTAAAATTTAGGAGAGTTGAGTTTGTAAAAAATTAACACCATCTCGTATTTTGAATACTTGAGTTGAAAATCATAGCCCCACCACTGCACGCATTTCCTCCATCTTGGCCCCCTTAGTTTTTTCTCTAGTTCCGCCTCCGCTCATAGTCAGTGCAGTGTGCGGTGAAGAAGGGAGGTTAGGAGATGAGAGAAAAACATGTAGAAAAGGCCTGGTATGAGTCCTAAAGATAAAGTTCTCAAATTTTAAGTAGAAAACCACCATCATATGGACCGTTACTTAAATATTCATCTAGCCACTTTTTGGCTAAAAGCAGAACATTATGATATTCATGAGTCATTTTTTAAAAGTTTGATAGTAATATTTATCCCTGTTTTCGCTTTTTTTTTCGCGCGTCTAGGACTAGTCGCGCAGGGCACCGTGGAGACTAGGGGGGTAGAAGGGGTTTTAAAGGAAATGAGTTTTTGGGGTGGGTGCCTATATTGAGACAAGGGTATTTAATTGAATATCCAAAGTTTTGGGGGGTGTATTGGGGGGGGGGGAGGAGAGATTGAGAGGAGACTGCAACAAGAGTACTAGAGCGGACTTATATTACTAATGTGTTGTGGTGATTATATCTAATTTAGTCTTTCTTGGTTTAATTTTCTTTTTGTTTTACATGATATAAGTGTTAAAATTTAGGAGAGTTGAGGTTGAAACAAAAAAAAAAAAATAACACCATCTCGTATTTTGAATACTTGAGTTGAAAATCATAGCCCCACCACTGCACGCATTTCTTCCATCTTGCCCATTTAGTTTTTTCTCTAGTTCCACCTTCGCTCATGTTCAGTGCATGTGCGCTGGTGGCGAAGAAGGGAGACAGATGGAATAGGAGATGAGAGGCGAAAAAAAACATGTAGAAATGGCCATGTGTGAGTCCGGGATACATAAAGTTCTCAAATTTTACGTGTACATTGCCATTGATTTCATATGGACCATTATTTAAATAAGATCCCTCCAGGTGGAAAAAAAAATTCTCTCTTTATTAGTTTAGGACAACGGCGTTCTTGGGAAAACTAAATTTTCATACTAAAAATATATGTTATTATAAAAATAATTTAATAAACGGAAGAAAGAATATTTTGATAATAGAAAACCATGACCAAAATAAAAAATGATATGTACCTATGTTTTATTATTTTAATATTTTAATTCTATAATTTATTTTGTAATGACACTATAATAAAGTTAATGTTGGCATTTATATTTAATGTTTATTAAAACCTGTTAATTTTAAGTCTAACAGTTTGATAATTTATTTTGTAATACATCTATAATATAATTAGTGTTCAATAATATGATAATGTTCTACACTGTGTCAATTTTTACTAAAGTTTGAACATTATGAGATTCATTGATTTGTTAATATTTTTGAAAAGAGTCGATAGTTTAATAAAAAAAACATAATAAAATTTAGGTATAGATATAAATAATTTTTCTTGTGTTTAATAAATAGGTACGGTATTTCAACAAAAAAAATAATCAACATTTATTTTTAGCGCCATATATAAACCTTTGGATCATATCACATCCTTAGATCTAGTACATTGGTCATACCTAAAGTGTGGTCCACAAAAGGGTTTTTAGCGTAGTACACATTTATATATTTGTACACAAATCACAACTAACAATCTTTTTCTATGGAAAGAAAAGAACAAATTAAAGGTGTGTGTTCATGGAAATCACAACTTTTTTAAAGTTAGAGATTTAGTTGGATTATTTCTTTTAATACAGAGACATAGTAAAACTCTGAATAATTTTATATTTATAATTAGTGATTTATTTAACAATATTAATTGGAGTATGCATCGTATCAATACTTTATTTTTAATTTTTTTATTTCTCTATCGGAGCCGGGAGTGCTTCTGCTTGGCTACTTGCCTGCTTTCCCTTCCTACAAGCAAAGCCGTCTCTAGCCTTCGGAATCGAGCTCCTCCCCAATCCCCAAAGTCGAAGCCACCAGAGTCGAAACCCTCGCCCTTCTCGATGTCGTCCGCCGCCACCAGCCCAGCCCCTCCGGTGGCCACTCCGATGGCGCCCCCTCCGTCCTACCCGGCCTCCTCCACGGCCTCCGCCTCCGTGGCCGCGTCCGTCGAGGAGGAGGACGACCTCTACGGCCGCCTCAAGTCGCTCCAGCGCCACATGGAGTTCGTCGAGATCCAGGAGGAGTACGTTAAGGACGAGCAGAAGAACCTCAAGCGCGAGCTCCTCCGTGCGCAGGAGGAGGTCAAGCGGATCCAGTCCGTGCCGCTCGTCATCGGCCAGTTCATGGAGATGGTCGACGGCAACAACGGCATCGTGGGCTCTACCACGGGCAGCAACTACTACGTGCGGATCCTCAGCACCATCAACCGCGAGCTGCTCAAGCCGTCAGCGTCCGTCGCGTTGCATCGTCACTCCAACGCCCTAGTCGACGTGCTCCCGCCTGAGGCCGACTCCAGCATCTCCTTGCTGGGATCGTCGGAGAAGCCCAACGTCACCTACAACGTAAGTTTATCCTTGAATTTGCCGGATCCGCGTGAAGCCCATGGTTAATTTGAAGTCTTATTATGTTTCTGATGATAAATCACTTGGTTGTTACATTGTTATCCTGAATTATATGTGCTTATACCTAGTTTATATATCCGTCAGGTTGGGCCCTAGATCTTCTGTGTTTCCATTTTCAGTAGAGTTTTGCTTCTTCATTAGTCAGGCTCCACATATCTGTCAATGTTATTGATTGCAGTGGGCGCCTTCCTAGTTTTGGTATACAAATAGGCAAAATCTGTTTTTGAAAACTTGCAAAAGGCTGCATCTGTTTTTGAGAACCTGCAAAAGGCTGCATCTTTTCCTATTATTGTTACTAGCAAACGGTGTACATGCGATGCAAGGGGACACACATGTTATTGCGCACATCTGAATGACTTGTGGCTCACATATTTATATAACAGTCGAGTCACAAGTCATTCAGGTGTGCGTGATAACATGTGTATGGAGAAACTTTCTAGAGTGTAAGGAATTGTAGGGAATTGGCTCTAATTTCTTGAAGTATATCTATGCATTTAATTTCATTGCATTACAATTTATTTGTTTCTTATGGTGTGCAGGATATTGGAGGATGCGACATCCAAAAGCAAGAAATACGGGAGGCTGTTGAGTTACCCTTGACTCACCATGAGTTGTACAAGCAGATTGGTATTGATCCTCCAAGAGGTGTGCTTCTGTATGGTCCTCCAGGTACTGGCAAGACCATGCTTGCCAAAGCAGTCGCACATCACACCACTGCTGCTTTTATCAGAGTTGTTGGTTCAGAGTTTGTACAGAAGTACTTGGGTGAGGTAAGTTGGGAGCTATTACAATCCCAATATGAATTCCTTTGGTTTGGATATAAAATGTAGTGAATTGATGCATGTTATAAGGTTAATGAGTTAATTTATGCCCGTTCATGCTTTTTGGATAATAAAATATAGTTGTTCAGTCTGGTAGCGTAGATACTGCTGTCATTGCTGTTTCAAAAGGTTGGGGAGAAACTGATGGGTATCTATGCATCCTCTATACTGAAGTAAAAACATCAAGTAGAAAGGTGTTCATAGATTCTCTAAGTTATCTAGTACAACTGTACAAGCTTGAATGTGCTCTAAACTGTGTCAAAATTGTTGCATTCTGGTTTCATGCTAGCTTTAGAACAGTATCTGTGATAGTCCATAAAGCTATCTCCTTAACCCAATCTATATTGGGTACCACATAATAATGTAACCAAGGTAACTGTTACTTCCCTGTTCCAAATTATGAGTTGTTACACAATTTTTACTTTGTATCTAGACATAGTGTATATCTATATGCCTAGCAAAAGCTATGTATCTACTTACAATTTGGAATGGAGGGAGTAATTTTTTTTTCTGTATCATGTTTGACTAGTACAAGCATTATGCATGTCTTAATTTTTTTGTGTGATTAGTGGTTATTCATAGATACTTGTCGTCGACATAAAAATTTGCAATTTGTTCTTTTCAGCTGTTCAATATCTGTCAGTCCTATTCTTGGCACTTTATGATCTTTGTACTCCTTCATAGGGCCCTAGAATGGTGCGTGATGTGTTCCGTTTGGCTAAGGAGAATGCCCCAGCAATCATTTTCATTGATGAGGTTGATGCTATAGCCACTGCTCGTTTTGATGCTCAGACTGGTGCTGACAGAGAAGTTCAGCGTATTCTTATGGAGCTACTCAATCAGGTAAAGCTTAGCTATTATAAGACCAGGATAAACTTTTAGGGCTTAACAGATTTATTTTTTTTAGAAAACATTTAGCAACCGACCTGAAACATTAAGGATGTGGTTATTTGCAAGTTAAAATAACCAATTTACATTATATTGTTCAATTTGAGAACTTCTGTTCTTTTATTGAAAAGAGAACAATGTGAAATGAATTTAGAAATCAGCTCTTATCTCTAAAAGCTAACTTTGGGAATTCCTACAGTTTCCTAGATTATAGTTCCTACTAGTTTTTTTTAATGTGGTTATTTATGTTGCAGATGGATGGGTTTGATCAAACGGTGAATGTGAAGGTTATAATGGCAACTAACCGGGCAGACACTCTAGATCCTGCTCTGTTGCGTCCTGGTAGACTTGACAGGAAAATAGAGTTCCCTCTGCCAGACCGGCGTCAGAAGAGGCTTGTTTTCCAAGTAAGTTATGTTTTGTGATAATGTTACAAGTGCTGAGTTATAGGTATTTGTTGATTTGTAGAGTATCACTATGGAATTATTTGGTTCTTGCTCTTTCACATGTGGTCATATCATATCACTCTTCAAAGGGATAATAGCATAAGTTTAATTAGGAATAAAGAGTTCCTTTGGATACACGACCAATTTGAGCAATCCAGATTTACGAGTTGACTAGTGTTAACTTTAGTTATTTATTCTACATGGTATTATTATGGAAATAACCATGCATCCTATTACATCTGTCCTAGATACAATTGCTATAGAGTTGTTTCCTTGGTTTTCCCATGTGGATGATTTCTGAGCACTGTTAGGCCAGTTCCAGTGGGAGTTTCATTCCCATTTCATGAGGTGACCATCAGCAAAAATTGAGCAAAGCTCCACTGGGAGCATTTCATTTAAAAAACATGCAACATTTATACAATAGGCCTATGAAACTGTGCATTGTGGGTCTTATTTAATTTTAGCACCCACACCTCACTCTTGGAAACAGTGCACTGAGAAAGGCTTTATTGGCTTTTGTGTTATTGGTTGTACATGTAGCATTTTTCATTACTCTATCTGTGATAACTATACATGTAGTGGGATAGTCATACCAACAACAAGACTTGTGATGGATATGCACCATCTTTAAATTAAAGCAACATTTTTTCTCTATCTAGGATTTACAAACAATTCCACTTCCCTTGTTTTACAAGTTCTTTTCTCAACTCATGCTGTTTGGTTTTGGTTTTTTTTCTGGGCCGCTAGATTTTCTTGTGTCATCTCTTTTCACACTTGATAGTTAGCTCATCTAATCTTCAGGTTTGCACTGCTAAAATGAACTTGAGCGATGAGGTTGATTTGGAAGATTATGTTTCCAGACCGGATAAGATCAGTGCTGCTGATGTAAGTCTCTTTTCATTGTGACATTTTAAATTAATAATACAAATACACTTGAAATTCATTGCGTCCCATAGTTTTTTACATGTAATTGGGTGCTTTTGTGATTTCTGTTGCATAGCTAGTAAACTTATATCCTACTACCTTCTTTTCTTATTTTTATTAAAGGTGTTTGTGCAACACAGTATTCCAAAGAATTTTTTAGATTGTTACCATACAATTTTACTATTGTTTAATTCATATGATATCAATTTCATGGTTATTATAATTATAATATAAGAGATAATAGTGTTCAAAGGGTGGTGTTAGAGATTGTACCACTTTTACACATTGCATTTTGAAAATTTGAAAGTGAGGTAGTATTGGTGAAATATATGTCCAGTAAACCTTGGATCCAACAATGCATGTGATTTGTTTAATGGGGATGGCCAAACCACATTACAATGGTAATGCTTATGATCTGAGATCTTTTCTTGTTCTTAGCATGATACACCATAGTCATGTGTAAACACATATAAGTAATTTTTTTTTTTCCTCACCTTGCAGTAGCAGTAGATATATTTCTTATGGCATTTGGCGATTTAAATTAGATAATACTTTTATGACAATCACATTAGTTATTGATAATTGATTTGACAATGTTTAATAAGATAACTTTTTTTTCCCTGTCACCATCAGTGCTCCTCACATTAGTTATTGATTACTGATTTGATGATGTAAAATCAGGTAATTTTTTTTTTCCTGTCACCCTGAATGCCCCTCACATCTTGCTTTTACAGATTGCTGCTATATGTCAAGAAGCTGGCATGCACGCTGTCCGTAAAAACCGATATGTCATCCTCCCCAAGGACTTTGAGAAGGGCTACCGAACCAATGTGAAGAAGCCCGAGACAGATTTCGATTTCTACAAATGAGCCAACCTGAGTGTTGAACTGGTTTCTTGTTTATCAATTGAATATCTTTTTAGCATCAAGACAAGTTTTAGGATAATTGCCAATATCAGATGTTCAAGTTCCTCAATGGTGATATGTGTTCTGTAATGAATTTCTGGATAGTTTGCCTGTCAGCAATGTTTATGGTGATCTGCCTAATCAGATTTAGAGTCAAATACTTTTACCTGATGAAGCTACATGAGATTTATGGAAGTTATGATTTCAAATACTTTTACCTGATGAAGCTACATGAGTGCTATGAAGATTGGAAGTTATGATTATATAACGTAGATTAACCTCTTACCTGGCTCAGCGAGGCTTGGATTTGGCCTTAAGCAAATCCTCACCAATCAAACTTGTAAGATTATGCACAAGATAGTAGATTGTTTATCAGGGATATGAGGTTATATATTTAGGCAAGTATGGCCCAGTTTTATGACCCAGAACCCGGGTTTTATAGAAACAGAACCCAGCGGGATAATAAGTGCCTAATAGATATCAACACAAGACCCTAACAGAACAGTGAGTAATAAGTATGTGATAAGTTACAATATGTTTTGTTTTCTCCAATGATCATAATTTGATCTTGTTTGTGATATAATATGGTTTGTGATAAGTGATTGAGTGAACCAGTAACCAGGTTACTGACACTTTCATAAAAAGTCATGGATGGCATGCCACTTTCAGAGAAGCAAGATGAGCAGAATTAGTAGAGTATTATTCAGAAGTAGCTACAAATAAATGGGCATGAGCAGTGATTAGCTGGCAATAGATCGATATGCATGGAGGAGCCATCTTGGAATTGCATAAGATCAGCAGGCTAGCTTGTGCAAAACAAATGGCAATAATTTGGTGATGTTGCACCAAAATTATAGAAAAGACGATGCAGTTCGGTGACTTGATGAAGTTCGACGATGTGGAAAATGGCCACTGTACATGAATTGAAATGCTCAATAACCCGGAAAAGGTTCTACATGCACATTGCAGCTCGGCGTGCTCCATCCTACACAAGTACACATGGACCTGAGCACGACATGATTTGAGGTGGCCACTTGGCCAGGCCCAGGCCCTGAAGTACAAATGGCAATGCGAGACAGAGCAAGCCATATATATCCAGCCTTCAGCTAGAGCCCAGCATTTTCTTGAACCACTGCACTGAGCTCTTGGGGTATCTCTTGAGGTTGTCCTTGTAGTCCACGAAGTAGAGCCCGAACCTGGAGGAGTAGCCAGCCGTCCACTCCCAGTTGTCCAGCAGCGACCACGCGAAGTAGCCACGCACGTCGCAGCCATCCTCCCTGCAGACATTCCTTGTTATGAATGAACGCCAAACAAGTTAACGAAAACCCCGTGATTCATCAGTTGTTAATCTGAGTACGCACTTTATGGAGGCAGCCAGGTTGGTGAGGTAGTCGTTGTGGTACTTGATCCTTTTGCTGTCCTTGAGAGCGTCCTTGATGGAAGTGAAAGGGCTGTTGCCGTCGTCCATCATCAGACTTCGTTCATCAGTAGCGCAATTTCAGATCTAGCACCGATGTAATCCAGTCCAGCAAAAAGCTAATATAATCCAGGTTTCAAGCTCATGGCCTTACCGTTTTCGGTGATGTAAACCGGTGGGCTGTTGTACCTTTCCTTGACGTAGTTCATCAGGCTCCTCATCCCGCTGGGCACGATGTACAGCCATATCGAATTGGCCTGCGCAACGCCATAACAGTTTTTTTCTTCACATAAAATGTATACACCATATTGTTACTCTTCTATCTGCAAGGAGGATGTGGTGTCCAACTCACCCTGTCACCAATGGCTTTCCCATTCCTGAATGCTGCAAAATTGCTGAAACTGTCAGCAGAGAGTTCCTAGGCCGGTTTCATGGATGTCAGGTACAAGATCAGGCGAAGAAGATGGCAACTCACGAAGGCTGATGGTGCCGGTGTCTGCCAATGTGTTATGCAGCAGGGCACCCACGAGGTTGGTGCTGTTGTGCTTGGTGTAGTAAGTGGTGTAGTGGTTTATGCCAACGAAGTCAAGCGCCCCCTTCACAAGTGCAGACTCATCTGCTGTGAACTTGGGGAGCCTGTCCCCGACCCGTGATCTCATCGATGCAGGGTAATCACCAAAGAAGAAAGGATCCGCGAACCTTCATTACATATAATTTTGCCGACTCATCCATCAATCAATCATCCATGTATAGTTTCAGAACAAAGACTTAGCCAATTGGAGTTGAAAGGCTCACCATCCTAGCTGAAACTCCTGCCCTCTCTTTGCAGCTTCAATGTCAGCAGTAGTATTCGTCATCGGTTCGAACCACATGACGTCAAATGCTATCCCAAGTTCTCCATTCTGAGTTGCCTACAATTTGATGGAGCCATGGAGAAAAGATCAGCAACTCATGAGCCTTGTCTTCTTTTAGACAAATCAAAGTGGATACTGTGCAACATTTTTATTACCTTGTAATTCCTTCTGTAGATGTCTGAAACCGTCGCGTGAGCCAAGATGAAGTTGTGGGCGACAATGTAGGGTTCGGTGCCTGAATTCCCTGACTTGCAGTAAAGATGGAGCAGCACTGAACAACGTCCCGGTGCCTGAAGCCCGGCGTCGTAGCCCTGAATGGCAACCGTGTGTGGCTCGTTGAGCGTGATCCAGTGCTTCACACGGTCTCCAAAAGCCTTGAAGCATGTCTCGGCGTATTCGGCGAAATCATTGCTGCATGTTGAGCATGGAAATGCCTTGGTTACTGATAAGGGCTTTCCTGTGGCAAAATCAACTAAGGAGGTCATAAAAGTGGAGGGGCTCACACTATCTGCCGGTCCAGCCATCCGTTGTACCTGTCTTCTAAGGCCTGGGGGAGATCCCAGTGGTACAGGGTTACATAAGGCTCAATCCCTGAAAGATTTCACATGACATTGAACTATGTCAGCAGTTCGAGCAATATATTTGATTGATTCATTCAGTACTACAGTGA
The DNA here is from genome assembly GCA_015847255.1 of Hyparrhenia diplandra. Taxonomy (NCBI): domain Eukaryota; kingdom Viridiplantae; phylum Streptophyta; class Magnoliopsida; order Poales; family Poaceae; genus Hyparrhenia; species Hyparrhenia diplandra. The sequence goes on from JADLZK010000745.1 coordinate 54,742, forward strand.
CAGTATTTTTGTTCCCCGCTTACCTTTTGATAGCAGTGCATCAATAAATCTGTTGTAGTGGTCGATGCCGGCTTGATTGACTTGGCCAGTACCATCTGAACCAACAAGAACAATCGAAGGATAGGACTAGTATATCAGAACGTTAATTAGCTGAAGAAACTGTTAAAGCCAAGGAAGATTCTTTCTGCACTAGCCGTTAAGATCAGTCTGAAATCATCGGCAGAGTCGCTATTTCTTTCGGTTCCTGAAAACTTACTTGGCAAAATCCTCGACCAGGCAATCGAAAACCGATACGCATCCATCCCCATGTCTGCCATGAGCTGTATGTCCTCCTGACAGTGTATAGGCATTTGAAGACGTCGAAATAGATCGGTTATGTAACAGGGCATTAAGACCATCATGACTGCAAACATCTTCTGGTAATAAAGAGTACCGCTCACCTCGAAACGGTGGTAGTGATCGACTGCAACATCAGCATTACTGAAGTCGGTAACCTTCCCTGCATAATAGTGGAAGAAAATGGAATTAACAGCAAAACTTTAGGCTGTGCCTGATAGACTGGTACATCCCAGTCTCCCAGATCACTAGATCAGTAATGCATTACCCCAGTGTCTGAACAAATGCTAATATAACCGCCACACGTGGAATCCAATTACAGTAACTGTTATAAGCTGTTTCAGTCCAGATGAGTGACCAAACCAAAAGGCGAGAGAGCAAATGCGTCTTATCTGTTCATCGCAATCACTGGCGTGCTGTGTGCTCATTGCAAATGGTTGGTGAGATATATCGCCTAGCTATAGCTAGCACGATTGCACCAAGCATCAGAATGCACAACCAGGGGTCTTGTTCTGCTCCACTATATGCCCAACTTTAGGAAAAGATTTAAAGCATGATTGATGCATCAACATCAGATGACGGTTGTAGTGGCATGGTCAGAGCTTCAGAGGGAACTATTGTCCTGCCTACAAGAGGACACGCAGCTTAAACAAGTGCTATGGGCCAATAATGGTTATCTTGGCCTGTCACCTGTGTGCAGTATAACATGTAAAATAAATATATGCTGCTTGTAGCATGTTGATTCTAAACGTGTAACTGATTGACTGTATCCCAAAAAATGTAAAATCCTGGCGTACTGATAACAGACTGCATGAAAACATGCTGTTTGAGCAGGTAGGTAGAGATGCATATATATGCATGAGAGAATCCAATCCAAGCAAGCAAGCAGGTTCATACCAAACGTGTGGGCGAATTTGTCCCAGATGGTTTTCCCTCTCCCGTCCTCCTTCACGGCTCCCTCGTACTAGAAAACAAACAGAATCCAAGTAACAAGTGTGTCAGCAGGCTGCCGTCAGAAAGCACCATAGCACAACTCAAATGTCGAAACGAAAAAAAAAAATCGCCTTGAGACCATTTTGAACCCCCAAAAGAAAATGATTATGGCCTTTATAGGTCAAAACAGACGATAGATCACACGGCCGGTTTCCGTATATAGCATTGTAGTAGCTGCTGGCTTATGGGGAAACAGACGATAGATCACGGCGGTTTGTATGGCATTGTGTAGCTGTGGATCCATCTGTGATCTGGCCTGGGCCTTGCAGGGGGCCAGCGGCAGGGTGGCGGCGTCAAGCCTCGCGACGGACAGGACATGCAGCTCGTATGAACGGGGGACGCGGGGTTGATGCCATGCGAGGCTGGCCGCGCCTAGCCATGGCCCCTAGCCTGGCGTCTCTGGCGACCTGCGCAAGCGGACGCTGGCGGCTTGTTCGGCCGTGTCCGCCGAATTTTCTTTCCACGGTGGAACACGAACAGACAGGTGGGTTTCGGAGAAAAGGAGGACGGCACCAGCCCCCACTGGATTGGGCTGGTTGGGTGCTCGATCTGGTGGGTGCATCCCCCGCTAGCTTCGTCAAGATATGTCTAATCTAACCTGACTGTATTAATGTGATGTACTAGTTCGTTTGACTGTATACTTATTCAAAATTTTGTGCAAAACATCACTTAGCCCTCACTTATTTTGTTATGACTTGCTTTATTAACAAATGATATGTAAAAATGACTTAAATTTGATTGTTTTTGTGCAAATTTTTTGAATAAGACGAGTGGTCAAACTTAGGGTTAAAAAGGTCAAACGAACTATAATTTGAAACAATTACTCTACATGAACTTAAGATAACAGTACTACCTCAACATGCATATGCATGCAATGCTATATCTTGGTCACACACACACATGCTTCTAGATGATGAGCCTCATGCATTGCTCATATAGCTACACTGTGTCTGAGTTCTCGGTTGACTATAGGCCAGGGGCCGGGTGCCCTGGTCTCTTTGAAATCTCTTGATCCGTTTACAAGCCTCGAGAGGCAATGCAAAGTATAATAAACAAACAAAAGTGAACAAGAAAAAGAAGGGAAAATATTTCCACTCGCCAACAGCATCTAGATAGGCTGCTGGCAGATATATAGCTAGAAGCAGATTATTACGTACGATCGAGAGAGATGGGCACGACTGATCGAGATAGTCGTCGGTCGAAGTCGCAAACCTGGTAAGCGGAGGAGGCGGTGCCGAAGACGAATCCCTTTGGGAAGCTCCCCCGCGTGAGCCCTCCTCCATCTTCCCCGCCCTGCGCAAGCGCAATGCATCCTTGCAGCGACACGCCGAGGATGACAAGCAGCAGCACCCTCCTCAGTTCCATGGCGGCTAGCTTATCGCCTAGACTCTACTCTACTCTCTCTCTCTCCCTTGAACAAAAGATGGAGAGAGATAGACAGAGAGATTGGTATATGTACAAGGAAAGAATCGCCCAGTGGAGGAGGTCTGTGTAGCGTGTCCTGTGCCAAGCTGCCAGTTGTATTTATAGTAAAGCTAGTGTGTGCACTAGTGCTACGCCATTTCCACTACGGTAATCTGCCAGTCAGCACAGTGATCTCTTGCTTTAAGGGATTATACTAGTGCGCTGCTCTATCAACGAGCTATCCATGCGAAGGGAGAGAGGGAGGGACAAAAAGTGTGAAGGCAATCAGTTGCTTGCTGCGCGCGGTGCTTCATGCCATGCCAAACGTAGGAACCTTCTTTTCGAGCCCTATGATTGATCAAATCAAACGCGAGATGCATGGGATACTAGATTATTGTTATCGATCAAAAAGGAATAGTGGTACAATTTATTCTAATAAGGACAGTTGTTCCACATGCACAAATAAAAGGATGCCGACACGGGGCAGATGTGAAACCAATACTGAAATACAACCTCGATCTGGGGGCCATGTGTGCACGGCTTGATGATGCATGGCTTGTCTGAACTGGACTAGAACGAATAATCATCGCAATCAGACGACAGAATAATCACAGATCGATTCGATCTCACCGGTCGTCCTGCCCTCTGGGGCCATACATGCACCGTCAGCGCCCGAACACATGGAACACACGGGACTGGCGATTTTTAATGATTACTAGCAGATAATACTTGTGGCAAGATGAGATTTGGAGATCCTCAACTACGACTGCAGATAACAGTGAACAATAAAAAAATCAGATCTTAGCGACTACATTGCTGGAGTATCAAGGCTGAATCAAGACAGAAATCTACCATAATAACAAAATGTCTACTTATTTACATGCAACTGTAGCATAGTAAAGGGACATTCAGTTGGAAAAGCACATTCCAGCCATTGCATATTTTGTACAGAGTGGGTGGAAAGAAGCCAACCTGAAAGGTGGTCGTGATGGTTCGTCTTGTCTATTCCAGATCAGGTCATCATGTGGAATCAACCCGCAAATCATTGTGTCTGCAGTAATGTCCACTTATAAAATATAAACATTTCAGTATTTACACGATAGGAGATAGCACTATGGCTGCCAAATTAGTTCAAAGTAAAAGAAAAACATAGATTCAAATTTAGTTCCCAGATTTTATCACGTGAATCATAAAAGATCTTCTTGGCTGCACGCATCAATGTTTATATATCAGGACCTCAAATGGAAAGACAAGCAATTAACAAACTGTGCTATTTACAAATTGAATAGAAAATGCTTTGACTGGAGAATTGTAAAATGAAAGGCCTAGCTCTCTTTAGTGTGTTTAAACTGATACATTTTGACTTATATTTTTCCAAAATGTTGAGAAGTATCCACTCTTTACAAGCATAGTATAGGAACTAAAATCTCCAGAAATCCCCATCATATTATACGAAGAGTGTTTCCTCAGTTACAGATCACACACCTTGGCATTGATCTGAATGTTCCTAGCCCAGCAAGAGGATGGAGAAACTCTCCTGTAAACAAAGTCAACTTTAAGCAAGGGATGCATGTATGTGTCATGGTGGTAAATTGAGGAAAACACCCAACACTTGATCACCATGACCATGTATTGCAGCTGCCGCAAATTGAGCCAGGAACCTAACTGAAACATGGATGGTTTTTTAGTTTTAAAATGTTTGCACACTGCTGGAAAGAAATAAAAAGGTCATTCAAACTACCGTACTGAACCGGGCATTGTCTAGAATGCTGGGAGCTGTCCAAGTACTGTCCTCATTTTGCTCAATGGTGGATCACGACATTTTTTTCTTGACAATGGTGTCTGAGTGAATACCAAACTGGAAGTATATTCATCCAGAAACGACTAAGCAGAAACATTGGACAAGTGCAGTTGGAGGATTAAATGGTTTAGTGGAAACTGAATGAATGGTTCACTGGAGTCATTGTTGAAACTACAACAGGCAAAGGCAGCCATTCTACCAAGCAGGTTATGAGCACAAGCAGTCATTGTTGAAGGTTATAGCTGCTCTGTTCCGCACAGCCAGAAAGGGAAGAGAAGGGGTTGAGTCACCTGGTGGTTCTCCTTGCAGCTAGCCCAGATGCCGGGGTCAGCGTTGGCAGTAGCAGTTGTCGTCGAAGCGGCCTGGGGGACGTCGCGGCGGCACAGTGCTTCAAAGACTTCCTGCTGGAGCACGGCCTACGTTGTTGGGCAACCACGAAGCACCTGCGATCGATCCGTAGCAGCAGAGGTTGTGCGGGCAGGAGGGATGGAGCGCTGGGCTTCGAGTTATGGACGGCAGCGAGAACGACGGCGTGCCCTCGCACGAGGGCGAGGACGGCGGCACGGCGTCGCACAAGGGCGAGGACTGCGAAGCAGATCGACGGCAGGGCGTCGCACAAGGGTGAGGACGATGACAGTCTCTCTTCCTAAAACTCACGGGAGCCAAGAGCGTGTAAACAGGGAGAGGGAGTCCGGAAAACCCACGGAATGATGGAAGCGTGATTTTCTCTTTCCTAAAACAAAGTGTGATTTTTCCTAAAACAAAGCGTGATTTTCTACTTCCTAAAAATAGCCACGCACGGTGGGAGGGGAACGTGAGTTTCTACTTCTTAAAATAGCCACGCACGGTGGGAGGGGTTACGGGGATGGGTAAGGTATCGCATGGGAGGGACAGATGAAAGTACCAAACGATTGTCGCACCGTAATAAAGTCTTACTTTTGTTCTTTTTATGTTGTATATATATATATGTAAGAGATTCGTTTCAAGGGATGAGGAGCGCGAACTACTGCTGCACCGCCACAAGTAGCAGCGCAAGCCCTCTGATGGAGCTCACTAGCTGTGCTGGTGTTCTCGCCATGCTGTCGAAGGTTCTACGATTCCTCTCCTTCCACACCTCCCACGATATCAAGAGCACGAGTGAGCGAATCGAAGCCTGTCCTAAAAACACTTGGCACCTGACTTCTGGAGGCAAGCCACCATAGGACCAAGGTGTCGTTCGACGACAGGTAGAGATGACCCAACCCGGCTAACTGTAGTAGACACATACGACGAGAAGATGGTCGGAGGTTTCTTGTTCCTGGGAACAAAGGACGCAGTCCGCACCCGGCTGCAGCCCATGGCGCATTCACCTCTCCGCCGTCCAGAGCCGACCGTGAAGACTGAGCTAGAAGTAGAACTTCACCTTGGGAGGCGCCAAAGCACGCCACAGCTCCTTGGCGCACAGGAGCTCGGTCGAACCGACGAAGAAGGCACGTTAGGTGGACGCCGAGGAGTACTCACCGTTGCCAGTCCACTTCCACATAAGGCGATCCGGCGTCCCGGGTTGCAGCACAACCCCCTGGACCTTGTGCCACAGCCCTACGTACTCCACCAGCATGGCCATGGAGTCTGACGAGGTGATGTCAAGAATCCATTGTCATCCTATAGAGCGTCGCGCATCGAACGTCGCCTTCTATGGGAGCCCACCACCTGGAAGAGGTGCGGCACCGTTTTGTAGATCGCGCCATTCGGTAGCCACGTGTTTGGCAAGGGCGCCATCACCGAATATCTTGTCCATGGCACCATCACCGAACCACATAGCCTCCTCCACATACCGCTTCTGCACCTGCACACCCACCACCGGCCACCGCAATCGGATCTCACATGCCAAGGACGCGATCGGTCCGAACCTCTGGGTCCTGGCTCGCATGCCGCTGCCGACGCCGTAGGCCGGTCCTCGCGCCTCAAGGTCGGGGATCTCCCGACCAAGGAAGCCTTCGTCGCCGCCGGGCGCGGCCCGGCCTCTGGGCTCGAGTTCTCCGTCGACACCGCTCTCCTTCGATCCGCCGCCCAATTTCTCTCTTCACGGCCGCCCCAGCACGCTCACCTCCTCTCCTCTGTCATCTCTGCGCTGGAATACCCAGTCCGCCGCCACCTTTTATTTTGCCTTTCGTTTATGGTGGGCTGCGGCGTTTTACCGGCACATTTACTGAGGAAAGGGGAAGTGAATCGTGGCGTTTACTGTTCTATTGTTTCGTAACAAACGCGCTGGAAGACGGGGTGGAGTTTCTGTTGTAGCGTACAACAAATATAATCGCAACAACGCATGTCTCTCCGCTTGTGGCATCACTACCACACACACATGTACGGGCACATGTACGGGGCCACATGCCCCCCCTAGCGTTGCTGAAAATTTTTAACGCCTCTGCTCCACATGGAAATAATTAACTTGATACTTTTTTTTTTCTACTATACAAGGGCTTCCATTGTTTTTATTTGGGCCTGCTAGCTACTGTTATGAGCGTATATTTCACTGTTATGAGCGCATATTTCAACAGAGAGGCACAACTCGTCCACTCAGTAGTTAAGGCATATTCACATGGAGCGGAAGACGCCTTAGCCTTCTCATGGTCCGATTCATCAAAAATAAGAAAACCCTAACCCTCGTGTCCTCTTCAGTCTTGCTTCCCGGCCAAGCACGGAGCAGAGGCCTAACCCACGTGGGCGCCCAGGCCAACCACAAGTGACGACTCCACAAGATAGATTGGCATCCAGTCTTAAGGGGCCAGGCCACGAAGACCTAATCACAATCGGTGAGCAATTGATCAAGGTAACTTAGTGATGCTTTATTTTGTTTGGTTAATCACTTTTATTTTTTTAGTGTAAGCTTCAAACTATACTCTATAGAATCTACAATTATTTTTGTATATTCTTAATTTGGAGTATTGAGCAAATTTTTTTTCTAACTCTACCAGTTTCGTCAGCTACGTCATAACGTGCATTCTCTCCCAAAAAAAAGTTTAGTTCCTACGAATACTTTTGCTTACAACAACTTTTATTGTAATGAAAAGTATGAAATCATGACTTCCTCTCCATGTCTCAGTTTCAGTTAGGGTTTCCCAGTCTGTATTTGTTATGAATGGGAGAGGTCTAGACAACTATTTTGTGAATCTGTTCGTAGGAATTACACCCCTCAGTGTGTGCAAGGCCTCTGGGCTTTTAGGATCAGAGAAGTGTGTTCATGTGATTTGAATCGTGTTCTTGTCGTCCATTTTCGTCGATTTTCTCCCTCCCCCTTCTAATCTTCGATTTGCTCGATTCTTGTTGGATTGAAGTGATTCTTTTTGTCCCAATTCGATCTTGACCAAGAACCCAAGAGTTTCACCGAAGGAATTCATCAGAAACCTCTTGAGTCATCGGATTTGGGTGATTTCGTGTTCGAGTTTGTGTTTTTCGCTGAGAGACAGATTTGGAATTCCCATCGATTTGCTTGGTTAGGTGAGATGATTTTCAAGGAATAGAGTCTTTATTGTCTTAAGACCATCTGGTAAAAATTTGGTGGCAGTAGGACTCGATTTGACCGAGATTTGAGCGGATTTGTACTTTTGGCGATTTTCCTGTGCGCTGTTCGTCTGTTCGTCAATATCGGACGCGTCCAGTATTAAACCCGGACAGGTCTGGTATTTCAAACCTTGGAGTTTGAGGCTCAAATTTTGTGGAGTTGTTGTCCATGATGTCTAGAAGCTAGGGTTAAAATTTCATGATTTTTAGAGGTCATTTGATGGGGTTTTCGATTTTTCTCGTGAGGTGACCCTGTGCTGTTTTCATACCAGGCGACACATCCGGAATCATAAAGGATGCGTCCGGTTTTATTCAAGTTTGCTTTGTCTCGGACACGTCCGATATTCATACGCTATAGGGCTTTTCCGCGCTATGCGTTAAGATTTCCTAAGGTCTGTTTTGCTTTGTCAGGTCCAATTTTGTCCGTGTGTTTGTCCATCACGCTAGGGCTTTTCCGGTTGATCCGCTATGCCGTTAAGATATCTCCTAAGGCATCCACCTAGCAATCTAGGTCGTGATCTTCCGTGTCTTCATGTGTTTGAGGGAGGTGTGAGAGCTATACAAGTTTAAAATTCAAAAGAATTTTTGAGGCTCCTATTCACCCCTTTCTAGTCGTCTTTTCGGTCCTTAAGTCAGAGTAGGGTAGCCGAGAGCCGGTTAACTGGATGTAAAACTCACCTGTATCAATGAAACGTAAGGGCTGATTTCTAAACCACATATCTTTCACTCGCATTATTCCAGGCTATATTATTAAAATTAATTACAGACATGAAATTTTACAAGTGTGTTTCACAATACAAATCCACACTGTAACTTATGCTTTCAAACGAACTAAATTTAAAGTTATTGATATCTGTATATAACTTCCGATGTGTAACTAAATGTAGTCCTACACGATATGTTCTTCGACTAGAGGGGATAACATTTACATTGGAGCTTGAAACGATCGGAGTATGGTATCGAATAAATAAATAATCAGTCCAATCACAGACCGTGACGCCTTCAGCTGGAGCTGAGCAGGTTCTTGAACCACTGCACCGAGTTCTTGGGGTACCTCTTGAGGTTATCCTTGTAGTCCACATAGTAGAGCCCGAATCTGGAGCTGTACCCGGCGGCCCATTCCCAGTTGTCCAGCAGCGACCACGCGAAGTAGCCACGCACGTCGCATCCGTCCTCCCTGCAAACAGCATCACGCTTCCGGGTATCAGGCATGTATGTATGCAGCCAGGGGTCGCAGGAGATTAAACTGGAAATGTAGCAAATGTCTGTGATGTTAGAACATGAGGAAGCACAACGATCTTCAGTACTTTATGGAGGCAGCAACGTTGCTGAGGTAGCCGTTGTGGTAATTGATCCTCTTGCTGTCCTTGAGCGCGTCCTGGATGGAAGTGAAAGGGCTGTTGCCGTCGTCCATCCCTGCATCAGAAATTCAGAATTCATCAGTAGCGCAGTTTCAGAACACGGATGTAATCCAGCAAAGCTAATATAATCCAGGTTTCACAGCACATGGTCTTACCATTTTCAGTGATGTAAACCGTTGGGCTATTGTACCTCTCCTTGACATAGTTCATCAGCTTCCTCATCCCGCTGGGTACGATGTACAGCCATATCGAATTAGCCTGCGCAGCGACGTCAGACAAGTTTCACATTGACAGATTTGATACGATATTGCTCTTCTGTATTATATGATGCAAGTATGTGGTTTTTTCTACCCAACTCACCCTATCACCAATGGGCTTCCCGTTCTTGTCGAAGGCTGTCAAATTGCAAAGTATCAGTCAACCACAGTTTCAATGTCATTATATGTTTCTGAACTTGCAAACACGATGAGAACTCACGCAGGCTGATGGTCCCGGTGTCTGCCAAAGTGTCATTCAGCAGTTGCCCGATGATGTTGGTATCGTTATGCCTCGTGTAGAAAGTGGTGTAGTGGTTTATGCCCATAAAGTCCAGAGCCCCCTTGACAAGGGCAGATTCATCTGCCGTGAACTTGGGCAGCCTTTCTCCAACCCGACTTCTCATCGTCGCCGGGTAATCTCCAAAGAAGAACGGATCCGCGAACCTTCCATGTTAAACCGAGTAAGCAATCACCCATTTTATAATTTCGCAACAATAACTTCAGTTCAGTCGCTCACCATCCTAGCTGAAACTCTTGAGCCCTTTTGGTAGCTTCAATGTCAATCGTGCTGTTTGTCATTGGTTCGTACCAGATGACGTCAAATGCGATCCCAAGTTCACCATTCTGAGCTGCCTAAAATTTGATAGAAATAATACTAATTAACTTTTTTTTTATATATAATGGAACAAAAGTTACAGCCTCTACCATCCTGAATACTAAGCAACTTATTAGCATAGTGACATAGACATACTATTAGACCTCCGATTGAAAAGGTTACAAAGAGGCGCTCACCTTGTATTTCCTCCTGTACATGTCTGAAACGGTGGCATGAGCTAAGATGAAGTTGTGAGCAACGATGTAGGGTTCAGTGCCAGAGTTCCCTGTCCTGCAGTATAGATGGAGCAGCACCGAACAGCGCCCTGGCGCGTGAAGCCCAGCGTCGTAGCCTTGAATGGCAACCGTGTGCGGCTCATTGAGCGTGATCCAGTGTTTCACACGGTCTCCAAACGCCTTGAAGCATATCTCAGCATAAGCCGCAAAGTCATTACTGCAATATTTTGAGCATTGACATATTTACTTATGCTGTGAAGGGTCAATGGAATGTCATGAAGAGTGTGTGGCTAGAGTAAGAGTTGCAGTTTGAGGGGCTCTTACACTATCTGCCTGTCCAACCATCCGTTGTACCTGTCTTCTAAGGCCTGGGGGAGGTCCCAGTGGTACAGGGTTACATATGGCTGAATTCCTGAAAAAGAATCAAATGTACCCAGTTGAGACCATTTACTTTGATTCAGTATTCAGGTTTTGTTTCCATTCCTATCACCTTTTGATAATAGTGCATTGATCACTTTGTTGTAGTGGTCAATGCCAGCCTGATTGACTTGACCCGTACCATCTGTAGCGACAAGAACAATTCAACCCCAAGATGAGTAAAAAACAGCAGTATCCAAATATAGATTAAACTGTCCAAACGAAAGAAGCTGAACGATATGAGGATTATGACACCAAATTAAAGGACCATTGCTGTTTCAGTCACCACGTACTTGGCAAAATTCTTGACCAGGCAATAGAGAAGCGATACGCATCCATTCCCATGTCCGCCATGAGCTGCACGTCCTCCTGAAAATTAATAAACAGAAATGTCAAAACGTCACAGGTGCAGATGATGCACACACGCCACGCTGAAAGTGGAAGCAAACTGCTACCTCGAAACGGTGGTACTGATCAACTGCAACATCCGCATTGCTGAAGTCCGAAATCTTGCCTACAGAATGAAAATGAAAGTGAAAAACAAAATCCTTTTTGCGTCCAGCATCACCCTGCAATCACAAGCGGACACTCCTGCATATGCATTGGTCTGAACAAATGCCAACTGGCCCATGCCGAGTCCAACCCACTGTTTTCGGTTGGACAAATTAGTGACCAGGCTAAAATCAGATTCATTTCGTCGATTCCCCCCAATCATAGGGGCAAAGATGGGACATGTACTCATTGGAGTGATGTACCTTGGAGCATATCACCTCGCACGATCACAAATTGCGGTCTTGTTTGCTGCACTATGCGTCCAACTTTTAGCAAAAGGAAGCATACATGCGCCACTATACAACGCTTTGAACGCATGGCAATATGGCATTGTCAGAGACTCAATGGGGATGGGCTAGTGTGTCATGCCGGCAAGGCAAGGCACAGTAAGTGCTGTGGGCCAATGATCAGACTGGCAATAGAAGAAATTAAACACTTGAACAGGGATTTCATTAGCCCAGCTAGCTGCCAAGGCGTGTAGCCATGGCAAATGTAGATGTTATCCTTAACCCAAGAAGCCTTCTCTTGTGGTTTTGAAATTTTAGCAGCAAGTTAAGCGACAGTGAATGAAAGGGGAAAGTTGAGCAGAACAGAAAGGACAGAAGCCTTCCTTGTGGGAAAAGGACAGCAAGCGTGAATGAAAGGGGAAAGGTGAGCAGAATGCAATGCAAGTCGATCTATGGGACTCAGCAATCCAGCAAGTTTGCATATGCAATATGGGATCTTGACAAAATAAAATATGGCACTCTTTAAAATTTAAAAAAACAGCTTGTTGAGCGTATATATATTATATAAAAAGTGTAAAAGAAAATCAGTGAGATGGAGTCCTCTGCCATCCGTTTTAAGGGCACACCAAACGCCAGGAAAAACCATGCTTGTTGAGCGTCTATACGTACCAAAAGTGTGTGCAAATGTGTCCCAGATCGTCTGTCCTCTGCCATCCGTGTTAACGGCTCCCTCGTACTGCAAAACAGTTTTGTTCAGATCAGAATCTGAAAAAGAAAGGCATTTGTTCATGAAACAAACCGTGAATTAGATGATGCGTTCTGCGCCTAAATTCCTGAGTGTGAACAAACATATATAAAAAGTCACTGTACTAGATGGTTTGTTTCAAGCACCAAGGCCGCCGGTCGGTGGACTGGATTCAGTCTGAACTTGGCGTTCCCGTTTGGACTCTGAACGGTGCGGCGGGGTCGATCGGGGTAAGTCGAGCTGGCGAAGGATGGATGGGTCTGCCTCCGTGGCTGCGGTGGCCGGGTGGGCACCGGCAGTCCGGCACGGGGGCCGCGGCCGGCGTCGGCGTGCGTGGGTCCGGCACTCCTGTACTCAGACTAGCCGCCGGCCTCCGCCTTGCGGGCGCGGCATACGCGGCGGCCGTCGGTGCCGTGTGGCCCGGGCGGTGCGGGGTGGGGCCGTGACCACTCACGGGCACGGCAGCCGGTGCGGGGTGGCTCTGTTTCGACGCAAACGGACGCGGCACGTGAACCCTGAATCTTCCACGACTGGACTGAACAGAACAGGCACGCACAGGCTGCGCGGCGGTGCGGCACCACCTGCCACCCCCGGCCATTGGGCTGGGCCAGGCCACGTCTACCTTCTTGTCTAGGCATACGGAGTACTTTGTTTTGTACAATTCTTTCAAAAAAAAAAACTTTTTTGTACATACACTAGTATAGTATTTGAAAAAAAAAGGTCCAACGTAGTACAACATATCCAGTGACGGACTGATGGGTCCGGATGGAAATGTTTGCATCAGTCCATCGCGTGCAAATTTGCCGTGTACGTACGTACGTGCGACGTAGTATTCTGACAGTTATGTTTGAGGTGGATGAAAAAGGCCGCTGGATAGGATTTTTAGTGGTAGTATTTTATGTTGAATATATATAACAAATCAGAAGAAGGGTCCAAAGGCAAACGGGCAAACCCAAGGACACAAGACAAGAATACAACTTTTTGTCTTTGTAGCAAGAACAAGATCGACCGAGAGGGGGAAGAATAATCGCACTTGATCGGGCATCAGTCCAGGGCACTCTCGTCACTCGTCAGAAAGAAAAAGAGTCAGCTTCTTGCCTTCATCGTCCTTCCATTGCGCTCTCCTTCTAGGTACAAAGCCTACAATATAATCATTTCATCTCCCCCTTGATCTTGATCTTTGCAGCGGCGATTGGTTATTGGTGCCAGCCAGCATGCCAGTAAACGTTTGTTTGTTGAAAGATCATATATATGTATTCCACTGTATACCACTAAACATTTAAGGGAAGACATCACTGATTTCTCTTGTGTGCTTACTAGTAATGTAAGTATGTACTAGCTCCTACAATTAAATAGCGAACGAATGTGGCCGTGAAGCAAGTCCAAGAGAAGAATGCAAATACTACTACACTACACTACTCTCGTGATCGAAGGATTATTCAGGGCCGCTCCAAGTACTGATGAACGAGGACAACAAAGAAACCGCCAATATCCATCCTTGGGGAAGACGAGTGGGAGAGATGGCGACAGAAACCACCGACCTGGTATGCGGCGGCGGCGGTGCCGAAGACGAAGCCCTTTGGGAAGCTCGCCCTCGTGAGCCCTCCTCCTCCACCCACACTCTGCGCAATGATGCATCGTGCTTGCAGCGACACGCCGAGGACGAGGAGAAGAAAAACACCGGCGGCGGCATGGTGCGTCGCCCACTCTTTATCCTCCTCCCCATGGGCCACCAAAGGCACGCACGCCGGCACGCGCGAGCGAGAGGCCGGGGTGGGCTCCAAAGCGCGGCGAGGAAACAACAAGTTTGCCCAGCGGAGAGTGGGTGCGCGAAAGAACAACTGCCAAGCGGATCGAGAGTGGGTGCTGCCTAGCTGCGTAGGAATTCGGCTGTGTGTGCGCCAAACTGCCGATGCGTGACAGCGTGAGCTTGTCGTGGTATTTATAGGTAAAAAAAGCAATGGGGTCATGCACCCCCCCACTAGCTAATCCACCCGACTTCGCAGGTAGTCTGGACAGTGTTGGAGTGTTGGACCAGGTCGGTCAGTCACTGTACCACTTTTTTTTTTGCGATAACTGTAGTAGTGTTCTCTTGCTTCAAGGGATGGATGAACATGAACTAGAGGCTATAAATGGACATGTCAGCAGCTCCATCCACGAAATATGTAATCCTCACTCTTCAATAGCTGTGTATAGTATCCTAAAAGTCAACCTTATACTTATAGTACTGAATTTGACACTGTAGTACTGAAATTTGGCATTATAGCACTGAAATTTGGCACTGTAGCACTGAACTTGGCACTGGCCAACCTCTGCAGCTTGAGTTTCCTGAATGCTTTTCATTTGCAAAGAAGAAGTCAATTTCGGTTCACAAGGCACTGGATGCCCAAAGATTTGGTGACTGGATGCCCAAAGATTTGGTGATATGTTCTCATTGCCGCTCTGTGAAGAAGCTTATGGTTAGATGCAGATCATTGCATGCACAGGAAGTTTCAGATATTAATCTCAATGGGGACAATGACGATTGGGTTTACTTCGGGGGGATTCCAAAGTTCTCAACCAAGAGAGTTTACTAGGCCTTGGTGGCCAAACTCCAAGACAACCAGAGTTAAGGTGGATTTGGAAAAGTGCTTGCCAGCCTAAGCACAAAATTTTGCATGGCTCCTGCTGAATGACAAACTGAGCACAAGAAATGTCTTAAGAAGAAGAAACATGGTTCTCCCCGTCTTATAGCTGTGTATTGTGCAATCAGGCAGTTGAGGAAACAACCTTGCACCTCTTCCTGCATTGTAACTATGCTCAGCAGTGTTGGGGGTTGATTAACCTCGCTGTTTCAGTTGAGGGTATCCTTCCAAATTTCAATGCCCCCAGGCTCCAGCTGCAATCCCAGTTTTATATGGAGGTGATCATTCTTATCTCTTGGACAATTTGGACCGCTAGAAATGAAATAATTTTTAATGCCAATCGGCTAAACCTTTAAGGATTCAGCAGAAGAATTTTCTTAGAGCTGAACCTTTTAAAGCTCAGAATCAAGCCTAGCTCTTCAGTGGTGTTTGAGCAATGGATACAATCTTTAGATCAAACCTAGTTTTTTCCTTTTCTCTCATTTTTCTTTGTTTCTTTTTTTGTCTCTTGAAGACTGTAACTCGAACTCGTTTATTTTTTTGTTAATAATAATTCTCTTTAGGGGTCGTGGCCCCTCCAGTTCGTTCAAAAAGAAAAAATTTGGCACTGGGAACAGGATTCGATGTGATGAGAAATCTTGGTGATGTGACGAGGAATCTCAAATTTTGGCATTCAAACTTTGGGTACTAAACACAGCCAATGAATCAAATGCTTTTAAGGTCACGCGGTAGGGCTTCTCCACCAGCTTTATGAGACATTTTCTCTAAACTTTGTGGCTTCTCCTAGCTTCACCTCATCCTACGTAGTGTTCTATGAGAGCATATTTTAAGGAACTCTATACGTTGAGTTGTTTTGCCAAACGATTTACCAAAATGGCTCCAAGTTCATTGATAGAGTTGTTCATGGAGCCGAAGCCCCCCAAAAATGACTTTAGCGGTGAAGTGGAGCCGTGTCAAACGGGACCTAAGTTTGATCAATGTTTTACATGAAAAATATTGACATGTGTGATATAAAATGAGTATAGTTAGGTCGGTTAATAAAAATATATTTTGCTATAAATCAATTTGGAGACATAAATGCGAATATTATTTGATATAAACATAGTTAAACTTAAACTACTTTAACAGGGGCAGAGATATATCATAGTTCTATTCTTTTGTAGACAGATAGATAGCCATAGAGGAAACAATACTATTTAGCTATATATGCTCCCAGTGCGTTGCTTGTCGTCTGTGCAACTTTCTAGCTAGCCAAGATCGGCAAGCCTATCATCTCCAGCTGTGGTATCGCAAGAAATAATGGATTGCCAGGCAGGACTTGCGGGCACAGTACAATTTCCCCTAGGCATCACTCAAGAGCAGTAGTGTGTAGTAGTAGTAAACCAAACCAGAAGAGCAAAGTAAGTAGCTGATTGATTTTGAAAACTACCTGCATGACCATAATTTTACCGACAACACATCTGCGTGCTTCTATCATCCTGTTGTGTCTGCATTATTACCACCCATTCTTACATGGGACATCTCTCTTGTTTCAACGAAGTTAGATGCCCGGCCGTAGTTGGCCGTCTCAGTCACAGTGTTTAGTTTGGCTTTGTGGATCCATCGATCGAGATCAGATTAATAAGATACCTTAGCTTGTTCGTGCTGCTAGCTGCTTTCTAGGCCAATCGTACTAATCTATATGTTGGCTCCGTTTAATTTGCCATAAACAAACGCAGACTTGGTAATCAACCAGCATTCCTTGCACGGATCGCCGATGGAGGATCAAGGCACGCGACTATGACTTGCTATCAGTGCAATGCTGACAGGCAGGGGCTAGCTATGCTTATAATTTTTTCTAGGACTGCTGTGACAGGCACGCTACTATAACTTGCTAGTTTTGTCGATAACGAACCGCAATAAGCTAGGTAGTGGATAACGAACCGGAGTATGGACAGCAACGCATCCAGTCGTCCGTCCACTACCACACCCCTCTCTCCATACTTACGACTCGTACGCCGTCAAGGATAAATAAATAAATGGATGACACAATCTAATGCCTGAACATGCATTGACGATTGTTTTGCACTCACACACTGTACTACTGCATGTGCTTCCCTGCATGATCTCTCTGGTCCTGTCTGGTGCTGCGGTGCATATGTATGGTCTGAAGTAATGGACTCGAGGTGTGAACTGAGATGCGCTGCACAAGTGTAGACTGCAGTCCTGCTCGTTGGCACCCTCCGTTCCAAATTATAAGACGTTCTGGCTTTTCTAGATATATTAGTTTTGCGATGCTCCTAGTTATGTACTATGTAAAAGAAATACATCTAGAAAAAACAAAATGTCTTATAATTTAGAATGGAGGGAACGTTTGTTTCCTGTTGTTGTGGGCCGGGCCCCACAACCATGAGGATCCATCCGCGTGCTCGGCTCCTTCTTCCGCCGACCTGATTTGGCCAGCCGCTTTAATATAATAATCAAAAAAAAATGGATTGACGATTGTTTTGCACTCACACACTGTACTGCTGCATGTGTTACCCGTACCGATCCCCAAAAAAAAAAACATTTTCTTCTTAAACAAAGTAGGCCCCAGTTTTAGGTTTCCTACCACCACCAAAAAAAAAATAAAGACAAGAACACCAAGCAAATGTCCATCCAGATTTTTGAATGAAAACTGGATCAGAAAAATCTTATAACTTAGAGTGTCCCACTTATCCTTTATACAACTATCACAACTCATGTCACCACTTACAACTTGATCGAAACAATCAAATTAAACAACTCAACCCAATTACCTCCGCAACTAGTTAAACTAACAACTGAAACACGGACCGAAGAGGCAAGGACGACTAGCCGGATGACACTACACAGAAAGTGATACCACCAAGGCCATATGACAAGGAACATCCACGGAACTGAAAAAAACCTAGCAAAGCCTCTAAGAAATGAATGACACAGAAAGCGCCGACAAGCTAGCCCACCAAGTCGCCAACGGTGGGTTTTCACCTACAACATCCAACATGGTAGAAAGAGATGTATAAAAGGGAGCCTCCAAGAAGGGAAGCGACGTCCGTAGATGTTGTCGTCCAAGCTTTCGCCCCGACCTCAATAAACCTCCACACCGTCGTCGCCAAAACCCCAACCTTAACGAGGAGGCAAGATGTAGCGGTGGAACAAATTGTAAGTTGTTTGACTTTTTCGACACTAAGTTTGACCACTCGTCTTACTTAAAAAAAATTGTGCAATTTTTTTTGTGGGGACTTGTTTTATTAATAATTTTTTTGCAAAAATGACTTAAAATTTGACTATTTTTGCACATTTTTTTTATTAAGAAGAGTGGGCAAACTTAGGGTACAAAGAGTCAAACGATTTACAATTTAGAACGGAACAAGTATAATACTCCCTTCATTCCAAATTGTAAGTCATTCCAATAATCTTGGAGAGTTAAATTATCTCAAGTTTGACCAAAAGTTTAGAGAGAATTACAAAGATTTGTGATATCAAATAAGTATACTATGAAAATACAATTAAAAAAAAATCCAATGATATTTAGTTAACATCCTAAAAATTATTATATTATCATATAAATTTGGTCAGACTTGAGGTGTTTTGGCTCTTCTTGAAATGACTTATAATTTGAGAGGGAAGGAGTATAACAGAAGTGTTATTGGGTTCAAATTTTATGAGTGCGACATATTATCTTTGCATTTATTTCAGACCTAGTTGTTTTTTTTGGACGCTATGTATTAATGCATTGGTTGTCAGTGCAACTTTTCAAGACCGGCAAGCAGGCACAGCTGTGGTGACTTCTTCTGAACTTTCTTTTCTTCTTTGAATCTGGTCCTAAGGTATTATAGGGAATGGGCCGTGAACTTTTAAGATTTGTGCAATTTGCCCTAGTTTCAAGAATGTACTTATAGGGGAAGGGTTTCATTGATATGTGTGTTCATAAGTGTAAGTGATTGTGTGTTGAGCGTTTGTGTTGTGTAATATATATTTTTAT
The DNA here is from genome assembly GCA_015847255.1 of Hyparrhenia diplandra. Classification (NCBI taxonomy): domain Eukaryota; kingdom Viridiplantae; phylum Streptophyta; class Magnoliopsida; order Poales; family Poaceae; genus Hyparrhenia; species Hyparrhenia diplandra. Next base: position 73,815 of record JADLZK010000745.1, read on the forward strand.
GATTATAAATGCGAATATTACTCGAAACATAGTTAGCGTTTTAAACTGCTTTAACAGACCTAGTTGTATTGCTCTATGGACGGTGGAGGTAGTATATATATGCATTGCTTGTCTGTGCAACTTTCTATCCAAGACCGGCAAGCATGTCATCAGCTCGCTCTTCTTCTTCTTCTTTATCTTCTTTTCTTCTTTGAATCTCAAGCCTATTATCAGCAGGTGCGCGCAAGAAATGGAAAGCCGTGAAGGACTTGCACGCAGAGTGCAAAAATGTGCAATTTGCCCTAGTCATCAAGAGTAGTACTAGTAGTAAACCAGAAGAGCAAGCAGCTGATTGATGGTGAAATTAAACAACCTGCATGACTCTAATTTTATCGACAACACCAGCTGCGTGCTTCTTCTATCACCCTGTTGTGTCTGCATTAGTGCCACCCATTGCTACATGGAATTCAACGAAGTTGGAGTTGGGAAGGCCCGTACTTGGACGTCTCCGTCACAGTGTTTAGTTTGGCATTGTGGAATTCAGATTAATTAGATTCCTTGTTAGCTTGTTCGTGCTGCTCCGTTTGCAATAAACAAATGCACACTTTGGTAAACCAGCATTTCTTGCACGGATCACCGATGGAGGATCAAGGCACGCTACTATGACTTGTTAGAGCTAGCACTGCTGACAGGCAGGCTACTATAAGTTTCTAGGACTTCTGACTGCAACGCGCTAGTATATATACTACGGAGTAACGTGCCAGTCTTGCCGATGACGAACCGGTAGCGGGCTAGTGGCCGGTAGCATTTTTGCGTCGTCGTATATGGACTATGGATGTGTATGCACTAAATAAATGGACATAAAATCTTCGAAGAAAAAAAATGGACGGTTTGTTTTGCACTCACAGTACTGCATTACATTCATCTGTATGTCTGGTCTGACTTCTGAGCTAGTACGCTGTTGCCTCGTGCTCGTGAGCTGTACTGTAGAGACGGGGACCTGCTGCACGCAGGGAAAAAAGAATCATGCTTGGTTCAGAGTTCAGACGACGAAGTCTCAGAGGGGAGAGAACCCAAAAACAATAAAACGTCGCTGCCACCGTCGGTGTGTTCACGCAATGGAAAGGAGGCAGAGGCGCAGGGCAGCTAGGTCCGTTGCGCCATCTTCCTGCACCGAACGCTATCGCCGTCCAACGCCAGCCGAACCCAGTGTACGTCGATCTCCTTCTTGTTCCGCCTAATATTCCAACTCCTCTGTACACACGACGACGGCCACGACATTCTCGCCTCGCCGGCCCGTTTCCGTCTTGATCAGACGTCTGAATCCACCGGCACGGCAGGGTGTATCCGTAAGGATTGCGTCGCACTCGCACCATTACTTTCTTTTTTTTAAAAAAAACACGAGAACGTCTCTGATCCCGTAAGTGCTGCATTGAGAAGATCAACAGTGACCACCGGGCCAGCGTGATCGCCCTCCAGCTCGGCTGTAGTCCGGATGCGTAGTGTGTATGCACTGCAGTTTTTGTCAAATGTTTTTTTTTTTTTTTTTTGGACCATTTTTTTGGGTTGATGGGGATACAGGGTCGTGGTACGTGGTGCGCTATTTGTGAAAGATTAGTTTTGTCATGTTTGGACCATAGTCACAAAGTCTGGTCCATGGGGTCGTGGTACGTGGTACGCTATCTGTGAGAGATTTTTACACTTCGGATTGAAAATGAACCTGTGAAGTCGATGAACCCGGGTCAAGGGTTGAAGGGGTGAACCCGTGACTATGGTTTGGACGGCATATATTATGCGGCGAGCGCTTTGTTTCGATTGCCTCGCCGATGGACCATTACACTTGTTGTTCAAACGTTCAGTCATCACTTCATCTTGGAGTGATCGCGCCCAAGGCCCAATAGCTGAGCTTGCCGAGCATGTACTGACTAACTAACAGGCCGTTGTGTTACTTATGGCCCATTTATATCATAGTTGGATTATTATAGCCCTAGAGCCCTAGACCAAGTGTTTGGATTCTATTGTGGTTTGGTTAATATAAAATTTCTTATCTTACACTTTTGAAGATGATGAAGGAGAGCATGTTTGGATCACAATTGGAGTATTAGGTGGATTATGCAAGGATAATCAGAGTGTTTAATTTGGAGCATTTTTTTTTTGAGGAAAATTTGGATCCATGATCTTGATTTTGAAAAAAGAATAAAATGCATGAACTTTTTTTTGAGGAACCAAACCCTTTGCTCGCCAAAAAATTTGGCATACTCATTATATTCATGTTTGGCATGTTTGGATCACAGTTGGATTATTAGGATCTAAATTATGCATGGGATTAGAATAATCAGTGTTTGGGTCATTGCATTATTGTGGTTAGTTAATGTACACAGCATCTTACTTGGAGTGAAAGTTTCAATCATCTTGTAAAAAACTCATAGAAAAGCCAAAACATCTTATAAATTTGGAATGGAGAAGATTGTATAATATCTACCTACCTCTATCCTAAAATAAATCAATTCTTATAACCACACAACATCAATCTATATTAAATTTGACTTTGCTTTAAAAAAAAAGAATCAGTAGCCAAAACGTCTATGGCACCAAATTAATATATTTAGTGATTCTAGTTTGGTGTTACAAATATCAATCTATGTTCTTTTTGACTTCTTTAATTGTAAAAAGTCAAATTGGCACAAAAATTAATAAGTGATTCTAGTTTGGTGTTACAAATATTGATGTTCTTTTCTATTTTCAAATTTCAAAGCTAGTAATATATACTATGATTTGAGGGACAACAATTATGGGACAAATAATATACACATACAAATTCTTAAGATTTAAATAGCCCGTCAAACGAAATTGTTCTAGATTTCTCACGTTGTATGCTGCTTGGCGGATTCATAATCATGCACGGTACGGTACGAAGCAACAACAAAGACACTGTCACACTACACATCGCGTTCATCGATTGCTAGTCGTAGCGTTGCACGGAGTCCTTCCCGCGTACAAGTACAACCCGGGTCCAGCCCAGTCCGACGAGTCAAATCTTTCTTTCGAGTGACTTGGCGTTGGCCTACACGATCTTTGTTTTTATCTGTAGATTTTTTTTATATATTTTTTGTATACAAGCGAACACGATTTCTTTTCTCATTTCTCCACCAACAAAACAAATCGCGAGGCAACTCGCAAGCACCGAGCAGCTACCCGCCTTTGACCCCTTCACGGTGCACGGTCTGCGTTTCTTCTCACTCCGGGGGGTGGAGACTGATGAGTCAGCCAATTTTGACGCGGTATTCCCTCACGTTTCACACTCACGTGCCGTGAAATAGCCAAAGAACAGAAAATGCCTACACCATCTGGAAAAACTCGAAAACATTTATTGCGGACTCATCCGCAACCGCAAACCTTTATCTTCTGTCCGAACAGGGGCCCAGCTGCAGTGTCATCCGGGACCCGCCAAGCAGTGTCTTGGCTAGGCACGTGAGGCCGCCAAGCCGTGCCGTGTGGTCGACGCGAAGCGCTACCTTTCCGTCACCCCCTCCACGTCACGGGAGCGCATCTTGGCCGCCCGTTCCAGATCGCACGGGCCGCTGCGCCACCCGACCCCGCGCGGCCCCACCTGCAGCGAGCGGCTCGCGCCGTGTCCCCGTTCCCAGCTCCGCCTCCCTTAAAACCCCTCCGCTGTTCGCGTCCTCATCTCTCTCTCTCTCTCCCCTCTCATCTTCCCCCCCTCCGCCTAGGCGTTCACGCCGTCGCCAGCGCCTGCCGCGGCGAAGCTTCTGCCCTCCCCGGCGTCGGGCTCTGGTCGTCGTCGGCCAGGTAAATCTGCCCGCTCCTTACCCGTACCCCTCTTTACGGTGTGGATCTGGGCTATCGACGGGTTTCAGATTCAGGGGTGTCTGTAAGAAGGTTACTGAGATCCGTGGCGATTTATGATGGTGTCGACGTTTAGAGGCTGGATTCGTGCTTTTGTTTTAGGGATGATTGGTTTAGCCCGGGGGATCGAGCGAGCAAAACCGATGCAATAGAGGTGACGATGGTTGTTTTGTCATGCTAAGAGTCAGGTTGGATCCGAGCTAATTGGATCTGAGCTAATTGGTTAGTATTATCGCGTATTTGCCACGGCATGTTGATTCATTCGTGCAGTTTGTTAGACAGGCACGGAAATTGTTATTATATATACTAGATATTTGCAGATGCTCTGCATCCTTTTAGAAGCTTGTGCTGGCTTGGGTTTAGCCAGCACTTGCGCTTTCAGACAAATCTTACGCACAGGACAAATGTTGTTTTGCTATTCTGTTCGACTGCAAATTGAACACATGTCCTATCTGTGTTTATTCCAGAAGGAAATATCTGTATATATAGAAGTTTGTTCTGTAGATTGCATAGGCTCATATTACGGTAAGACTGGTCCATCTTAGTAAAGTTGTTAACCATACTAGACTTTATGGTCATGGTCGTACTAATCATTGTGGCATGAAAACTTTGTCACTGTAACTAGCAAAAACTTTTACCAACTAATATTTTCCTGATGACAGGAAGATGGCTGGCGGCTTCAGGGTACTGCATCTCGTCAGGCCCTTTCTGGCTTTCTTGCCAGAGGTGCAGAGCGCGGACAGGAAGATACCATTCAGAGAAAAAGTTATCTACACTGTTATTTCTCTCTTCATTTTCCTGGTGTGCAGCCAGCTCCCACTCTATGGCATTCATTCGACTACTGGAGCAGATCCTTTCTACTGGATGCGTGTTATCCTCGCATCAAACCGTGGCACTGTGATGGAGTTGGGTATTACTCCAATTGTCACCTCTGGGATGGTAATGCAACTTCTTGTCGGATCGAAGATCATTGAAGTTGACAACAGTGTGAGAGAGGATCGTGCTCTGCTGTAAGTATTCTGTTACTAAAAATAATGTGGCCTTACAATTCTTCTATCATAGTCTGCCAAACTAGATTATTAACCTTCTAATAATCTGTATTGTAATGCACCTTGCACTTCTTTGTTTAATCAGGAATGGTGCACAAAAATTGCTTGGTATCCTGATCGCTATTGGGGAAGCTGTGGCATATGTCCTGTCTGGAATGTATGGCAGTGTAAGCCAACTTGGAACAGGGAATGCTATTCTCATTATACTTCAGCTTTTCTTTGCTGGCATCATTGTTATCTGTCTGGATGAACTTCTCCAGAAGGGTTATGGTTTGGGATCTGGCATTTCTCTGTTCATTGCTACCAATATCTGGTAAGCATGTTGGACTTGATCCTTTTTTTGATACTGATGTCCTGTTCTGTTGCACTTAAGCTTATAATAAGACTGCTTCCATGTAGTGAGAATATCATCTGGAAGGCATTTAGCCCTACAACCATCAACAGTGGCCGTGGTGCTGAATTTGAAGGGGCTGTCATTGCACTGTTCCATCTGTTGATTACAAGAACTGATAAAGTCCGTGCTCTCCGGGAGGCTTTCTACCGCCAGAATCTTCCAAATGTGACCAATTTGCTTGCCACCGTCCTGGTCTTCCTCATAGTTATCTATTTCCAAGGCTTCCGTGTTGTGCTTCCAGTGAGATCAAAGAATGCTCGTGGGCAGCAAGGCTCATACCCAATTAAGCTGTTCTACACTTCAAACATGCCCATCATTCTGCACTCTGCGCTGATTACCAACCTCTACTTCATATCCCAGGTACACACCTCATTTCCAATTCTGTAGTAAATTATACCTTTTGTATGTGTGTGTAAGTGCTAATTTATTTTATTGCTATCACAGCTTCTCTACAGGAAGTACAGTGGAAACTTCCTTGTTAACCTTCTTGGGATATGGAAGGAGTCTGAATACTCTGGCCATTCTGTTCCTGTTGGTGGTCTTGCTTACTATGTAACTGCCCCATCAAGGTGAAAACCAGTTCCTTCAATGGGGAGGCCTCGTCATGATTGTTTCTATTGTCTTTGTTATTCCAGAAATAATTGATCTTTCTTTTGACTAACAATAGCATATTGGAAACAATGCAGCTTGGCTGATGTCCTTGCAAATCCATTCCATGCGCTGTTTTATGTGGTCTTCATGCTGTCAGCTTGCGCTCTGTTCTCAAAGACGTGGATTGAAGTTTCCGGTTCATCAGCAAAGGATGTTGCTAAGCAGCTCAAGGTACAAACAATTATACACATATTTTTATGTAAAATTTCATCTGCCAGGCTGAGACAGTTCTATCATAAAATGTTGTCTATATTCAAAACTTATATGATTGATAAATTTAGATGCCAGTATGAGTACATTAATAGCATCACTATGAACAACACATCAACATTTGATGTTTCAGTGTCAGATCTTTATGTGTTCTGTATATGATGATACTGTACTACATTTTCTTGTTCTTGAATCCGTGTACTATTCTGAAACTTGAGATGGAATAACATGTTCTTGGTTGAGAGGAACACACATAATCTATATCTTAATGAATTTCCACATTGAAGATTTGGTATGGAGCAGCTTGCTTGACGCGTCGAGCTAATATTTATATTTGGCTCTTATACAAACTCACTACAACAATTAAGTGATCTTCTGACACTGGATATTCTACAGGAACAACAAATGGTGATGCCAGGCCATCGTGAGTCAAACTTGCAGAAGGAACTGAACCGTTACATCCCCACTGCCGCTGCATTTGGTGGAGTATGCATCGGTGCATTGACTGTCCTGGCTGATTTCATGGGTGCGATTGGTTCAGGAACTGGTATACTGCTCGCTGTGACAATCATATACCAATACTTTGAAACCTTCGAGAAGGAAAGGGCGACGGAGCTTGGTTTCTTTGGTTTTTGATTAGTAGCTGTGGAACCTTAACTTGGCTATAGCTGAATTTTCTTGTAAGTCTGTAGTGCTTAGCCAGTTGTAACTTAAAAGAGTTATGTTTAGGTTGCCCTCTTGCGGCCACAATCATGTAGCAGAATCTGCGTGTGTTTCAGGTTAGTGTGGGGGTATGTGCATCTGTCCAAAGAGCGTGCTCATCCATCCACAATCAGTCATCCGCGGTCTACAGTTTGCTCATAGGTTACCATGGCAACCGGATGTTTTGTGATCAATTTCAGTTACTTTTGAACTGAGCATGTTCTTATTTTCACTTTCTGTTTCGGTCTGTTATTACTAATTTCCTAGAACAGATGCTCACAGGCGCTTTACATTATTTCAGTGAGACATGATTATCTCTGATTGCTTGTCTGGTAAGCCTTCTGTAGCAGAAACAAATGGACATGTATTAGTATCTTACAATAGTAGTGATGGTAATACAAGGCATCTGACATGTTACATTTTTTATTTTTTAACTGTATATATATTTTTCTAGAGTCCAAGGGGTCAGCCTTTGGTCCACCTGACATGTTATAATGCATCTAGTATAATTTAAAGATTAGTGTCCCAAACACTAGTCCACCTGAATTTCATTATGTGATCAGAATATGCAAGCTAGAACGTTGATTTGGCTGCCATTTACGTTTTTTTTTCCTTTTTATTAGGTCCTTCTGAATGTGGGTTTTATGTTCCAGTTTTAACACTACATTTTCAAATTATTTTCCTTTGACTTTTTTGATCCTAAGTTGACCACTCATTTTATTCAAAAAATTTGCAAAAAAAATCAAATTTAAGTCATTTTTAAAAACCATTTGTTAATAACGCGAAAGTAATATTTTACACAAAATTTTGAATAAGGCAGTAATGGTTATTGATGTTGAAAAAAAACGAACTATAATACGGATTTAGTATATATTTTGAAAACAATGTATTTTCATCAACGCAATGTCATGTCAACTCTGATGAAAACCGTTGAGATTAGACTTATCGACGTCCCACGTCGCAGCTACTTTTGTCTGGCTCTGGGGGGAGGCCTTATTAACAGTAAAAAGACGTGGTAAATGCACTTGTTCCAAGAACTGGGTCAGTCACTCACACCATACGACCGCGGCGTCGGCCCCCTCCCTACACAACACAGCAGTCAGTCACAACGGACAAACCTGCCGGAATATTGCAGCAGTGTACTGTGTGACTTGTCTCATAGGGAGCCTTCTAGCAGCAGAGGCGAGGCGAGGAGCCAAAGCCCTGCGCCGTTGGTCGCCGTCGGGGCCTCCTCCTCAGTCTCCGCCTTCTGAACAGGCCGAGATAAAGTTTGCGGAATGGCGGTAAGCTTCCTGCTCTTATCAATGTACTTCGTATTTAAGTGCTCATTCAGTCTCTCTTTTCTCTTTCCTTCGAGAATGGCTTAACAAGACTGTATCTTTTGTCTTCAACGGGGCTTCAGATTTGTACTTGTAATTTTGCAAGATTGTCGCTGCGTGGCAGTAGTAGTTCTTGTTCTCTCCATTTGCATTTTGTTTCTTGGCACTTTAAAACTTTAGATTCATGTGCCGGATCAGAGCTATAATTGGTTTTACCTTTCGGATTGGGTACCCACATTGCTGTGGTTTTGGTTCAATTGTTACTTGAGGTATACCTGAACCGTGGTGAACGCGTTGTCTCTCAGGATAGGGTCGGTGCCAGCGACGACGGCGACAGGTCCGTGTGGGGCAGTGAAGGCAAGGTGGCGAGGAGCCTCAACGGCGCTGCCTCCCCAGTTGCGACCTCGAGGAACAAGCTAAAAGATGCTCCTGGCCCGTTGCTGCTGGTAAGTGATGGGTACAAACTCGCGGACGCGTAGCTTCAAACTCACCACATTGTTATTCGTTCTTGTTCGTCTCATGTTAGTATTTACCTTGTTATGCTTATGACCCTAATGTGGTGTCTGCTTGTGGAATTGTGTGGAAGCACGGTAATGGGAAGGCCAATGGAGCAGGGCCATCTGCCTCTTTGGTGGAGGACTTTGTAGGGATGGGTCTTATTAAAGCGAATGGTATGTACTAATCTCCTGTTCGCTCTCCTGTTTTTCGTACTTCTTTTGACAACTGGTCTTGCTTTCAGGGGATGGTGGTGCAGAGTCAATACTAGAGCTTCTTCTGACCTACAAGGTATTCTTGCCACTTTGCCTCCGTTTGTTGATCATTCGTTTTGAATCCTCTTATTCGATGGTGGGGAAGATACTCAGGTTTAGTCAAATGTAGATCGAAATGCCCAAATAGGCGATGACCCTTTGTCGCATAACATGCAACTGGCTGTCTGCGGCCCCTGGACCTTTGGCGATGATAAAGACATTCTTGAAAATTGGGATGCACATGATGCTAGTACGAGCAGCGACAGGGGTCATAAATCTGATGATTCTGGTGATGAGGTACTTTCAAGCTCAACACCCTCTCCCCTGTGACTACAGAAACTTTCACTGTACTTTAGGATTCAATTAACTTACCTCATCCCATGTAAATTAGTCTTGTACTTGTTTAATGGTAACCATCCCCTGCATTTTTGGTACTACGCAAAGCCACAAGTCGATTACTTAGCCCAAATTGTAGGGTCATGTATCGCTGACATTACACCTTTTTTTTTTTCAAAGAAACAGTTATTGCTTACATGGATATATAGCTGTAACATAGATGTGCTTTATTTCCCGTTTTCGTTTGTTCTTTTTATTTTGAGGGTCAGTTGTTTCCGTATTTCATATGATTATTAAGCTTGCTAATCCAGGTATTGATTCCATGCCTCTTTCATCTTGAACTTTGGTTTTTACCTATGATAATTGTATGGTGCAATGACATTCGTAGTTCTATCTACCAATGAATTTGTCTTGTATTATCCTTATCCAATGTTGGACTTTGCTATCCAATCTCAGTGCTTTCTAATATGGTTTCCTGTGCTTTTATGCAGGATTTCCTACAAGGTTTGTCACAGAAGGACGAAAAACTTGAGTCCTTAGTGAGAATGGGCTTTCCTAAAGATGAAGCAGAAATGGCTATTATCAGATGTGGTATGCTCTCGTGAAGTTTCTGCAGATGTCTTTTTGGTCATGAGTAGCTATTAGCTTCTTTCTGTTGTTTATACAGGCAATAGTATGGTATTTTACATTTTAATCACCTTATTTCACCCACCTCGTTATGCTTCTTTGCTTACAGTACCCAGTTATATATTCTTTTCAGCAAAATAAGTTAGTTTTGTAGAAATTTTGTTTTCAAGGTTAGGCTCCAGACTAGTGGCATATGTTCTTTTTAGGCGATGATTTCACTGCAGTATGTTTTTGTTTTTCTAGTTCTTTTTGGACCTTTCTTGAAAATTGGGATTCCTCATGATGCTTAAGCATTAAACCAGTAGACTTGAGATAACCTGATCCGGTGGGCTTTTGCCAAGCTGGATTTATTGTTTGCAAAAAGTCAGGGGTTGTATAAAATTTTTGAGTTTACTTTAGGATTCAATTAGTATCAGGCATCCTTGCTATCAAATAAAAACATTTTTTTTTGTTTCCTGTAAGCAAATAAATCTCTTCCAGATTCATCTTCCACTTATTTATGAGTTAAATTTACCTTCAGAATTTGGTCATTAACTTTCTAGCTAGATACACTCCAAATGCCTTATTCACTGATTCTTTCTACTCTGGTTTAAACTACAAGGGCAGGATGCATCTATGTCTGTTTTGATTGATTTAATCTATAGTTCAGAAGATGGTTACTATGGTAATTTCTCTGACCATGAGGTATGTGTTAGTATATACGTCTATTTCGGTTAGCAAAAATATTTGGTTCCTTAAATTGGATGGACTGAAACTAGAACTGTGTTTTGTTATTCTACAGGATGATTCTTTTGGAGGAAGAAAGGAAAAGAGAAAGAGATCTGAAGATGAAGAACAAGGTGATAGAAGGCCATTAGATGGTAGCCATGATGAGCCGATGCCTCTCCCAAACCCAATGGTTGGGTTTAACCTGCCAAACGTGACTTTAAGATCAGTGGGCAGATCTCTACCCTCAAAGGCTATTGGCCCGCCTTTCTTCTACCAATGAGAATTTGCCATTATCCAAAGGGTGTGTGGACTTTGCGATATCACGGTTCTTATATGACATCCAACCTGAGTTTATGCAGGATTTCACAAGGTTTTGTCGCTGCTGCCAGGAAAAGAGGTTACATACATAACTTACCAATTGAGAACAGGTCACCTGTCCTTCCCTTACCCCCAAAGACAATATTTGAGGTATGCCCCTTATACTAAAAAGTGGTGGCCCTCATGGGACCCTAGAAAACAGTTCAACTGTTGTTTATGACCAATATGGTATAAACCAAATTTAACGGAACAGATTTCACCATGCTCGTTTGCAAAATGCTTACAGACCCAGTCTCGATATTGTTCAAAATAAGTATGTTTTGGAAACCTGCAGGTCAGGCTCCAAACTAGTGGTATGGGTTGTTCTGAACAAGGTTGCTCATCTAGAGCCTGACGAGATGTTTAATGTGATTTTCCCCAGTTCTTTTTTTTTAGTTTTTCTGCAGGACTGAGATTTCAAGTCTTTGGGCATTAAACCAGTAGACTTGAGATAACCTGATACCATGGGCTTTCAGCACTTGGGACATGTTTCCAAATGTCAGGGAATGTATAACTAATTTTTGAGTTTGAGGAGCAGGGCACTCTCCATCAGGCACGGCTTACACATGAAATAAAAATTTCGGTGGAATATAAAGGTCTTCAGGTTCGTCTTGAGGACTTGGTGGTTTAAACCCAAACAGGCACTTTGATCTATGTCTGATTTTGATTGATTGAATCTATAGTTCAGTCATGCATCAGGAGGATTGGTGGTTTTGACCATGGTGTATGGGGCAGCCCCTGCGTCTATTTGCGGGGCGCAAGCAAAATTCCATTTGGTGGCTTAAAGGGCGATGGACTTCCCTCTTCTACCACTATTCCAGGTTATTGGACAGGGTGAATTCTTTTCATGGGCAGAATGTAGAAGAAATTGCATCTGAAGATGGAACTGAACTGATATGTCCCTGCTGATGAATTTTGCCATAAGGGCCGATGCATTCCCAAATGATTGGTTGGGTTTGAATCATGCCAAACGCCCGATTTTAAGATCAGAATCATCAGTACGGCAGAAGAGTGCCTTGGTTGTGGCTGAATCTTCTAACAGTACATATGAGAACGTTTGATTACATCCAAAGGGTGTCTGGACGACGATATCACGGTTCTTATATGACATCCAACCTGAGTTTGTGGATTCAAGGTTCTTATGCGCTGCTATTAACATGGAAAAGAGGTTTTACATTTACCAATTGAGAACAGGTCACCTGTGTTTTTTTTACCCCCAAAGACAATATTTGAGGCCTTCCCCTATACTAAAAAGTGGTGGCCCTCATGGGACCCTAGAAAACAGTTCAACTGCCTCCTGACCAATATGGCTAAACCAAAGTTGACGGAACAGATTCACCATGCTCTTGCAAAATGTAAAGACCCACCACCTCGACGTGTTCAGAAGTATGTCTTGGAAACCTGCAGGTCAGCAAACTTGGTATGGGTTGGTCTGAACAAGGTTGCTCATCTAGAGCCTGACGAGATGGAATTCCTGCTTGGTTTCCCCAAAGACCACACCAGGGGAGTTTGCAGGACTGAGAGGTTCAAGTCTTTGGGCAATTCATTCCACGTCGACGCCGTCGCATACCATCTCTCAGCACTTCGGGACATGTTTCCACATGGCATGAATGTCCTTTCCTTGTTCTCTGGCATTGGAGGAGCAGAGGTAGCTCTCCACAGGCTCGGCATACACATGAAGACGGTCATTTCGGTGGAGATATCGGAGGTGAACAGGTTCGTCTTGAGGACTTGGTGGAATCAGACCCAAACAGGCACTTTGATAGAGATCGCCGATGTTCAGAGCCTGACTACCGAGAGGCTCGAGTCATGCATCAGGAGGATTGGTGGTTTTGACCTGGTGATTGGGGGCAGCCCCTGCAACAATCTTGCGGGGCGCAATCGATTCCACCGTGATGGCTTGGAGGGCGAGCAGTCTTCCCTCTTCTACCACTATTCCAGGATCTTGGACACGGTGAAGTCCATCATGGGCAGAATGTAGAAGATTATTGCAGCCTAGCATGGAACTGAACTGATATGTCCCTGCTGCTGAATTTTGTGGGGGTATGCATTGGAGCAATGATTGCCCAAGTTCTGAATCATGGGAGCGCCCGGTTTGGCAAGTTCTGAATCATCAGTAGTGGCAGAAGAGTGCCTTGGTTGTGGCTGAATCTTCTAACAGTCACATACTTTATTTCGTTTGATTACATCCATGCCCTGTGACTGGCAGTGCTTGAACTGTTATTTGTGATAATCTGTCCAGTAAGTTCTGGTTGAGATGTCAATTGAGATAACTTTTAGCTTCTATTAACATGGACACGGGAAGTTTTTTCTTTTCACGAAACAACCTTTTCATTGTTTTAGTTGCAGAAAACCTTGTTTGTTGGCTAACAACGATTAATCCAGTTTTATGCCCACACTGTGTTTTTCAGCAAATAGATTATTTTTCATAAATTAACTACAATAGCAACCCACGTTTTTTTCTTTTCTTTTTTTTGTACATGGAAGAGATCACCATTATGGGGGGCCGAATCATTGGCAACCGAAGAAGGCCCAGGGCCCAAGCAATCAGAAGAACACAAAGCCCACAAAGCGACGAGGCGACTCCGGTTTGTCGCCCCAATCCATCGAGCTCTTCTTCTCCGTCGCCCGCCTCCCGTCCCGCCGCAGGGCGCCGGCAGGCAGCCTCTCCCCTCCCTCACCCTCCGCCCTCGTTGCTCCGTCTCTCCTCTCTCCTCTCTCGTCTGCTCGCAACGCAAAACCCATCGAATCAATGGAGACCTCCGCAGCAACCCCGACCCGGCCGCCCCACCTGGCGACCGCTTCCCCATCGCCGTCGCCCTCGTCGTCGCTGGAGCTGAGGCTCTGGAGGCGAGACGCGCAGCGCAACGTGCGCAACCAGTGGTCATGTCTGAAAACCGCCAAGGACGACTGGCTGGCAGCCGCTGCTGATGCCCGCTCCCACGCCTCCGCGCTCGTGAACACCCACTTCTCCCGCAGGTAGGTTTCCTTCCTCTCTGCGTGGGGTACTTCCGCGTTTGAGATTTCGGCCATGGGTGACGGAGTTGTGTGGGGTTGGCTGTCAGTAACATGCCGGCGACGGATTTGGGGGTGCTCAAGGACATGCCGGGGATCCGCGATAAAGCGAGCTCCAAGTTGGCACGTAGAGAGGTTCTCTAGTAAAACCTTGGCCACCAGTTCAGTGTAAGATTTGTTGTCCATTATGCTACTAATCCTTTGATTTTGTTGCTTTCTTGGTTTAGGAGCAATACACTGCCATGCTTTTGTCTGCCTACAAGGAGATGGTAATTTACCACTACAAGCCTTCTATGCTGATTCAGTATTTTAAAATTCAGATCCCATAGCGCATTGTAGTTTGATGTCAGCTCCTCCAGTAATATTTTTCTTCATTACACTGTTTGATAGGTCCGTCAGCTGTCCTACCTGGTTAAAGCTTCCCATTCTATGCGATGTTTTGCCAACGCGACTCCAAATGCTTCCATGATGCGGTTTTCTGTCTGCCAAGATGATTTGAATGATTCAGGGGATGGTGGAGGAGCCACAGTATTCAAATGGTTCTCCATACTAGAATTTGGTGGGTTACTCATCTCTGCTTCTCTGGATTAAGTCACTACTAGTACTAAGATCTTTGGTCTGTTGGGTGTGCCAATGATCTCCTAACCTATCTGATTGGCTTTCAAAAGTTTCAAAAAGTCAAATGAGTTTGATTTAGTAAGACAACTCAAGAGTACTATACTTTTCGGGTTAAATCTCTATATTCTCACGTTTGAGAAATGCCAATCAATATCTGAAATCACTGCGCAGATTCATGTTTATATGTTTGGAATCCACATGATAAAAATAATGTTTTATTTAATCACCTCAGAGAGTCTTGCACAAGAGCTTGTTGAGATGTTTGTTTCGGAGCAAAAGTTGAAGGTACATCATCCCTCTATATGGTGATGCTTGCTTTTATTCAGTCTACCTGTGTTTTAGGTTGTGCAATCTTCTTCTGTTTTGGAAAAGTCTCCTGACAATTTAAATCATTTGTATCTGTAGAGGTTGCTACTCTTGGGATTTCTCTCGATTACTTTAAACAAAGGTGTAGAACATCAGACATCATTAGATTGGGGTGATGAGTTATATGATGGTGAATCAAATGAACTTCAGAGTATTGTCCTTCAGTCAGGAGATATCTACCAACTGCCTGAAAATTGGGCAGCTTTTTTAGGGACTCAGCGACCTGGCAATCCTCCTTCGCATGAAGTTTCACAGGTTCTTGTTTATGGTTTGCAAAATTTCACAGGTTTTTGTCATGCTTCTCATCTTGTTAACTTCTTGTTTTACAGGTTTATTTAACGACTTGGCTTACTAATATGAACATCAACCTGAGTAGGTAAACCATATTTTGTTATCTTTGAACTTTTGGATTTTATATGTTAACAAACAGCATTTTTCTGTAAAAAAAAACAGCATTTTCACCTTGAATTTGGTTGTGATAACAATGGTGATTTCTTAAATTTTCTCAGAATTGATGAAATATTTGAGCTTGTTGAGGAGGAGGGGGTTATTCATCAGGTAAGAAGAAATGGAAAATAAAGAGCAATCAGTTCACTATTCACCAGGTTTCTCTATCCAGTGTCTTTCTTTGCCTTAGTAGAAGTCTTGAGAACTTTGCTATACTCTTAGAATATAGTACTGCTCTCTAAATGCACATACAGATCTAATCCAGTACTACAAATCAATGCTATCTACCCTATGGTCACCCTGGAAACATATCGCGAGAAGATCGTTGGACCAACATATGTTCTTCAAATGACATTAGATGAGTTCCAAGTTATAAGGGTCATTTGCCTTGCTTCAAGTTTGTTCTGGACTATTGTAGATGCGCAATATTTACTTCATTCACATGCCTTACGGATCTCGGTGCCATGCTGTGGAAAACACATATTGTTATTGGTGGCTTTCATTACGTTTATGGATTGTATATTTTCTGGTTATTATTATTGTTGTTGCGAAACCAGAGAAAGTAAGCTGTGGGATTAATCCATGCTCAAATCCATGCCAGTATGATGTATGTTGTCCTTTGGTGCTGGAAGGATTAGTGGGTACTGGGTACTTGGGACTGGTATTGCCTGTGTGGGAAAAGGCAAGCCCACTGCTGCTAGGCTGTACTGTGTTCAGTTGCCTTGGCCCACTATGTCCTATACCCAGGCTGGGCCTGTCAGCCCATCAATGTCCCTAGATCCAAAAACTTTTACTTTATTTTGCTCGGAGGAAAAAGAAAGGCTTTAGCGGTTTTGCCTCCTTTTCTGTTACCGTCTTGTGATGGCACAACAAGGGATAATGTACACCGCTGATTTTACTTAGATATACATACGTACAATATGCACTCTTATACTTACACTATAACGTACAGCATGCTCTATCTGTAGGGGAAAAAAAAAGTCCTCTTCCTTAGCCAACGAACAGCCAAGTCTTGGGCCGGATAGCTGTGTGGTTTTCTTGTTTTTAGAGAGAATATCCGCGTTGTTTTCTAGTCACTCTGTTGTTGCCATTAGGCATGATCCATCTCGCCAATATTCTATTCCTAGGGAGATCTGGCAAGAGGATCGGAGAGCCATTGAGCCAATGCCTCTTGAGCTGACTGATGTAGTGCTGCTAGCTGCCGCCACAAATTCCAAGCGAGCACTTGATGCAGAGAGAGGAGGATAGGAGAGCCCGGTTCCACTAGCACTAGCACTAGGGGACCCAAGCCATATCCGATATCCATTTCCAATGATTGGGAACTTATTTAGTTGGAAGATTCATCATAAAGGGACTGGTGATGCGAATTTTAAAAAAGATGGGCCAGGCCCCAGGGTGTGGACCTGATGCTGTTTCCATGATCCTTATCTCTGTTCCTTTCAAAACGATTTGTAGGATTATAGTACCAGTTCAATATTCCCGTACCCAGGACACCAGTCAAACTACTTGTAGCGAACATGTGCTCACTAGCACAAATGCTGCTGATCCTTTGTTTCAGAGTTCAGACGACCTGTCTTTCGTCAGCCCTGCATTGATAGTTATTTATTTTGTACGAGAGTAACGAAACCGATGCTGGCCAGGTCAGCCGGTACCGGTCAGGTGAGGCCAGCAGCCAGCAGCACTGTGATCGGCCAATGCAATTACACGATCTGCCTGTTGTCCTGTCTCCCCGTGATGACTAATCAGACTGCGAGAGTCACTGGATAAAGAGAGGGTGACGCTGCTGCTGGCTGGCTTGCTGCTACAAACAACAAAGACCACCAACAAAAGGCATAGTTTTTCTTTTCCTGGGGTCTCACATGTCATGACATGAGTAGATATGACCAAGACCAGCGTGGCGACCACACGCATGACGACCCTGTCGCTCTCTGTCCGAGGGGGGAATATGGAATGGAATGGAATGATGCCGACCAAGCGACGCGGCGACCAGCCAGCAGGTCCATCACGAGCAGATGCAGAGCAGGTCAATCGCGACCGTACCCTGCAGTAATCAATACCGGCGGAATGTTCCTGCCGCCTCCACTTGTGGTTGTGGCCCTTTTTCAGTGTTGTTTTCCAAGAAAACAACCTGCAGGTGCTGTCTGCTGTGGGCATGCGTGCGTGCCGATCCGATCACACACACACACACACACACACACACCGGCGGGGCAGCACCAGCAGGAACCACCTGCCTGCGTCGCCGTGTCGGTGTCGCGGTCAGGGTCAGGCAGGCAGCAGGCAGGGTGTCCCGGATCCCCAGCAACTGGTGGCCACGTCGTCGTCGTCGGAAAGCGCAATCCGGCTCGGCTGCACGCACGGGTGCTGCTGTTGGCTGCAGCAGCAGCTAGGAGTATTCGTACTCCATCTATCCCTTTGATAATTATGACGCCCAGGTGGGGGCTTTAACACTGGGAAAGGTCCAATGTTCCTTTTGTTTGCGTACTAGTAGTGCATTGGTCATTGGTGCTTGCTACTGCAAAGACTAAAATGCCAGTTGTGCCAGGATCTCTGTCTGATGTCTCTGCTCTAGTAGTGTCCAAATCAGCAAGCTTTTCAGTTCCTGATGAAAAGGGCAGCTCAAGTCAACCTCAGACGCGGTTTTTTTAGTATTTTGGATTTGGAGTCAAGGCAACTTGTGAGCTTTGAAAGGAAAGGGTGTGCTGTCTGTCTTCCAATCAGAGGCCGGGAATAGATGATGGATAAGCAGATATTATTCTCCTAGATCCTCTCGTCACTCACTTGCGCAAAGTACAAAAAAGGCCAGGCCGGGGCGAAATGGCTGGCTGGCGGTGGCGCCATGACAACATGACGTGACAAAGATTATCAATCCCCGTCCACTTTGCAGATCGATCTCCTTCACTCTCCATCGGGTCAGCATTTTTAATGCTCTCGCACGAGCAACGGAAAGGCAACGAGAAAGAAAAGAAAAGCAAAAAGGCCGGCCGGCCGGCATCTTCTAGTACATATACACTTGACTACACGCACGCACGCCATGCAGATGTGTGGCTGCTGGGTGGGTGAGGTGAGGTGGTTGCCCATGTTTTTTCCCCGGCCGGCCGTCCCATGAGAAAGACGAAAGGCATGCGTAGCGTATGTCGCTTTGCCCAGGAATCTTGGAGCGAGTAGTACGTGGAGAGAGATCTGAGTGGCGTGTGACGCCCGACGCGCACGGCTCGCGGCGGCAGGGCGTCGCGGCCGCTGACTGCATGCTGTGCACGGCATGCAGCTGCCGACCGGTGCGTGCGCGGCAGCAGCGCAGCGCGTGCGTGGTGCCGTGCCGTGCCGCCGCCGCTTCCGGCCGCAGCCGGACGGACAGTGCATGCAATTAAGCTCAGCAGTTGCGGGGATGCAATGCAACAGAAGAGCCCCAGTGCCCCTGCCACGTCCTGGCGTCGGCATGCATGGCCTGTCTCGTAGCTGCAGTGTCCCGGCCTAGTACTACTGCATCTGCATCACCAGCTGCTGCTGCCGGTAACTGTTAGTAACTGACACAGGTGCAAGCAGTCGTCGTGCAGGTGCTTTGGCACGGCATGGCCCTGGCGTCTGGCGTGCAGGGAATGTTCCAAGTCGGGACAGGCCAGGCAAGTACAGGCCTACTACTACAAGTCCCAAGGTCATGTGACCGTGCGTGTGAGATTTGATGACGAGATGGAAAAAGCGTCTTGTACTTTAGCAGTGGGGGCACAGCACAGCACCAACGGCCGTGACCGTCAACAGACAGAATGTGACTAGGAGTATGATAAATAACTAACTCTCCTCTCCCATTGGCTGGCTCTGGTTGCTTCCTTGTTTGACAGATTGCATACGGCCACTGCTGGGAGTATCTATCATGAGGGTGAGGGTCAAAGCCTCCTTTTGTTTTCACCTTTTCACTTTGGATAGTAAGACAGGAGTAAGAGTGGTACGCCAGGTCTGACCTCTCACAATCATTTGGAGTCACCAAGACGTGAGTAACCAACACGGAATAAAACGGTTCACCGGCCGGCTTACTATTGTTGACTGCGAGTCACTCTTTACCAGGCTGAGCACAAGCTCACCTACCGCTTTGGTTTTCCTGTGTTATTGTGGAAAGGGAGTCTAATTGGGGCATTTGGGAAACTTACTAGTTCCTATATCATCTTATATAGTACAGTACTATAAACAAACAATGACATTTGATGTACTTTCTTAGTGTTCGAGACCAAAGATACTTCATACACCATATCTCAATTGTGGAGTCATCTGTCCATTTATATGCATGCGTATGTGCATGTTTTCTATACACATGATACAAACCATAATGTTGTTATGCTTCCCTACTTCAGATTGTTACTGCACACATAGATATATATTGTTGTAAGCTGTTGTAGTTCCTAAACTATTTTGGATCACTTCAGCTTTCTTTTATAGTACAAACCAATTCAAGGACATGAATTGTTTCTCCCTAGATGTGTACTTTTATGTTTTGCTCGTTGACAAAAGAATGGTACTAACTATTGAGTGTAATCAGGGTTTAAATAATGCAATTCAACGTATTCTTTTTTTTTTGAAAACTTGATTGGAGATATAGTAGAATAGAAACCTTGCAATAAACACATTCATGATGTTCTCCGATGGACAAACATGTCAAGACATATGTTATTGGCATCAAGTGAGTACTCGATGTATGCGAGGTAAGCTAACCTTTTGATGTTCCTTAATCCACCCTAAATTGACCAGTATTTTCAGTCCCAGGAAGAATCAAATTAGTGGAAACAATGAAGCATGTCTCATTGATTTATTCATGCACCCCTTACTTGAATAGGGATTGTGTCACCTCAAAGAAGCGAGGATAGCTCAATTGATTAGATCCCTTGTGTTGGTACCGCCAAGTTGAGATCATTGAGTCCCCAAATCAACATAAGTGCTTAAATTTATAGCAAAGTATTCCTTCCGACTACTTTTGTATGAGAAAACTATTTTTTTGCCAATATTTTTTTATAAAAGATGTCATTTTTAATTAAATATGACATAATTTCATTAATTTATTTTCATGAATCTAGCAAAGTAGCATAGTCTATCATCCAATGGCAATCTATATTTTTTTTTTGTACCTATATTCATCATTGTTAAAAGGAAATAAACCACTAGAAAATCAAAATACTTTTTGTAATAGGAGGGAGTAATGTAAAAATGTTCTACAATCCATTGCACACTTTATGTAGACACAAATACATTTAATGTGTAATCATTTTTTTTTAAAATCATTTATGGACAATCAATTAAAAACTAATTTGGATTCATGAAAGTTTATCTTGAATTATAAGCTATGGCTTAAACTCTATGTATAAAAATCCAATGCCACAACATAAAGCTTAGGGCAAACAATTTTGGCTAGTCCTCAACCAAACATGAAAGTTTATCTTGAAATATACTTTCAACCAAAAATGATTTTCCTATTCATAATTCTAAAACAATATAATTCATGATCAACCCACACATATCGAGGTCATCATGTCCACAACACTGATTCTTTTGAGAGTGTAGGGCGCACGTGCATGTTTGATTGAGATCCTGAGTTAGTTAGTTATGGCTTAAACCCCAGGTATAAAAAATCCAATGTCATAGCATAAATCTTAGGCCAGTCCTCAACCAAACAAATCCTATACCTTTGTCAAAATATCTCTATACATAGATACTAGAGTGAAGTAAAAAAGAAACCAATGTTTTACTACACGTTTAACACCCATCAAACAACCTCATCAGGCTTTAAAAGTTAAAACCAACCATCCCCCTCATTTACTCGCAACTTTACCGGCGGGCTCCCATCCCAATGGCCCTTTCACTCCTCTCTTTCCTACCCCCACCACCCCCCATCCACCCGTCACTTTCCTCCTCTAACGCCGTCAGCCCCGCGCCGTCACCCGCACTCTCGATCCGACGGCCCACGCCCACGCGCCGACCGCAAATGGATGGCCCAGATCACCCGTTGCCGGTCCAGGCTGAACCGGCCCCGGTCGAGCCGGACCGGACGCGCCTTCGTTGAAACCTTCGCAGGGCCAGTACGCCACGCTTTATCTTGCACCCCGTCTCCACGAGCTGCAGCTCTCTCTCTCTTGGCTCGCTCGCTCGCTCGCCTGCGCCCCCCTCTCTCTCTCTCCTGGCTCGCTCGCGCTGTGGAGCTCGAGACACCCTCGCCATTCTGCCGCGGGAAACCCTAACCCTAGCCCGTCGCACAGCAGCGGGAGGGCGCGGGAGAGCCCGGGTCGCGCCGCGCCGCCGATCCCGATCCAGACGCCGTCGCGCCGAGCCGCGCTGATCGAGGTAGGTGTCGCCCGAATCGGGCCGGAATTCGCGGGGTCTCTCCCCGGGTGCGCGTCTGCAGGGTGGTGAATCGGGAGGGCGGGGCCTCGCGTGGAAGGTCCGTGACGTGATCGGGTTTGGGGATTTTTTTGAGGGGGAGAATGGTGCGGGCTTTTTTTTTTTTTCTCCGGTGGGATCTGTGCGGGTGGAGAAATTGGGAGCTCAGTGCTGCTCGATCTCGCGGCGTTTTGGTCGCCGGTGCTCGGCGGGATGCTAAATTTTAGGTTTTAGTGGGTAATTTGTGCGGGCTGAGCTGGGGTTTGGTGGATTCAAGCTTGGGTTTCAGGTCACCCGAGCTCAGGCTCTCGCTACAAGTGGCCCATGGACCGTTTAGGCTTGCTTTGCTTGAGCTGCTTCTTGCCGCGTGCGCCGGGATTTGGGCGTTTCCTAGTTGGGGAGAAGCGTGGGGATTTAGGGATGCCTCTGTAGATGCCGCACGCTTTGTTCTGTTTGCCCCCCATTTTTTTTCAGCGGTCTTCTTGCTTTCACCGCTCCTTCGAACTTTGAGCTCTTAGTGTCTCGTCTAGTGGACGCGGCAGTGTTCAAGCTGCTTCCTTTCTGTTTCTTCCGCGTCTTTAAAGGTCTTAGGCAGCTGCATCCCGTGTTTATAGGGCCAAAACCTGGATCTTTGGCCTAAACAGGTGTATGGAGTGATGCTTCTTCAACTGTTGACATTTTTTTATTACACTTTCTCTTGTATTTGCTTGATTTTGTGCCCCAACTGTTCTGTGTTATGAACTGTAGCTAGTTTGCAAAGTGTAGTCCAACGAGCTTGTCGTTTGTAGTTTCCATTTGTGAACACTCGGATGGAGTTATTGTGCTTTGTGTGTTCTGTTCTTTTGTTGATGTCATAGGTGGGTATTGTCTGCTAATTCAGTTTCCTGCCATTTTGTGAAGTGAGATAATCCTATGCTAAATCGTGAAACCCTTTATATCCTTTTTTTATGCTTATGTAATTCTTCAGTCCTGTGCCTGTCAAAATATGGCCACTAGTATTGATGAGTAGCTCTAGGATGCTCAAGTACTTGCTTATTAGTTCACAAAAAAGAGAGAGTACTTGCTCATTAAATGTATGAAGCTCTTGTTCCTTGTCACTGTGATTGCACTAGTTTACTTCACTTGCTAGTTGCCACCTACATTAAGCTTAATTAACATCATCAGTTACAATCAAGGCTTTTTAGATATCAAATCATAAGCTCATTTATTAACTACTATGCTTCTAACTTTTAAGAAAGAGGAGATCCACGTTGCTATTGATTGTTGGTTTGGAAACTTCAGTTATTTAAGTTATGGCATTAGTCCTTTTATATCAATAACATAGTAATGGCACAAATTTGGGAATATCTGTTGTACTACTAGATGCTGTGTTGTGCCATTATCTTGTATGCCTCTGTTGCTTGTTTGTATGGCTTGTGGTCTTGTGGATTCTCCTGAATTGAGATGATTTTATGCAGCTAGGATATGACTTGTTTATTTGGTTGTTATGTACTTATATATACTAATAATCGTTTGATACTTCCACATTTGCAGTCTCTGGCGGAATAGAGGACGGACACAATTTCAGATTGCTTGCAGCTACTTTATTTTTCCAGCCCAGGGTGAACTTCTGGGCAGTGTAGTTTGTCGTGGGCTTGTGGTTTTATCTTCCTCAACATAGAAGCAAACAGTTGTGAAAGCTGCTTATAGTTCTATATGATATGAAAGTTTGGGAACTACCAACTACAAATTGGCTACCCTTTCACGGGCATTAGACCCTTAGGGACACTCCGGGAATGTCACATTTTCACCCCACGCAGCATGCGGGTGACAATGATTTTCAGATGTGGCAGCAGCAGATGATGTTCAAGCAGTTACAGGAGTTTCAGAGGCAGCAACAACTACAGCAGTCTGATCATGGAGCCAGGATGCAGCCCTCTTTTGGTGGACAGTTTCATGCTCCTGCAAAACCTTTGTCTGCTGATCAATTGTCGACAATGTCAAATGAAATGGCCAACAATGAGGCCATGAATTCTGCATGGCCACATAATTTTAATGGTGGTGACCCGAGTTTGACGAGCAACTCCCAAATGTTGAATAATGGTAGCACAAATTGGGATCAGATTGTTGGTGCTCCCGGTGTGGGTAATTTCATGAATGGTTCAATGTTGGCGAATGCTCAGAATCAATCTATGAGACCAATGGGACTAGCTACCCACCAAGTGGATCAGTCTTTTTATCCAATGCATGCTACCAGCAGCAGAGGGCCTGGAAACCAGTATTCCCAATTTTTAGGGATTCCTGCTAATCCTCAGAATGCGGTGGCAAGGGTTGGTCCAGATCAGTCAGAAAAGACATCCAGACCATTCAACTCTTCAATGAATGAACATGGTCTTCATATGCAAGGTACCGCCAGTTTGATGCATAATTTTCGTGGAAAAGGGGGTTTCTTAAATAACAGTATTATGCAAAGTCAAGGTGATAATATCAGGGCAGGCAGTCCAGTTACAATGAATCAACTACAACATAGTTTTCAAACCCAAGATTTTCATGGTAGATCAAACCAAGTTGATCTTCAAGTGGGCATGCAAGAGAAATCAGCAATGCCGGTAGGGCAAGCAAGTCGTGGTGCTAGCCTTGACCCTACCGAGGAGAAAATCTTATTTGGGAGCGATGAGGATAGCAACTGGGGAGCTTTGTTGAGGGGTGACAATGATAATGGCAATTCTTTGGACAATGATAATTATGGTGGTGGCTACTCATCTCTACAGAGCGGTAGCTGGAGTGCCCTTATGCAGGAAGCACTCCAGTCTACAACCAGTGAAAATAGTCCCAAAGAAGAGTGGAGTGGCTTGAGTTTCCATAAAACTGAGCAGGTGATGGCTAACCATGCAACTTTATCAGGCCGTGATGATAATAAGCTTACTGGGCTAAGCAGTGCAAACTTAGAAAATGCACGTCCTTCGCCATCATCCAGCTATGCTGATGGAACAATGAATAACCCAAATCTTGCCAGTTTTCAGCATGCCATAAGGCCTCCATTCGAGCGAAGGGACCATATGGCTCATGAATCTCCTAATGCTCCTGTTAACAATCATCAACCAACTTCTGAAGTGAACAATGGATACTTCCAGCAGGGCTTAAAACAAATTCAGTCTGATGGAAGGCAAGAACAAGCGCACCTAGCAAATGGAATTTGGCCGCATCAAAAGACTGAACTGCTCAGAAATAATTTGCAGTCAACTGGTGTGCATGCTACGCCACCTGGTGCACATGGATTTTGGATGTCACAACAAAATACAGCTGATCACAATATCAACAGAGAGTCCAGTAATAACCAAAATGACTGGAAAGCTAACAATGTGCTTGGACAAGACATGCGCAATAGCCAAAATGTCTTTAATAGCAACGAGAACTCTTGGAAGTCAACGGGAGGTAATGCTAATTCAGTCCAGAGACTTCAGCAGAGGAAGTCTGATGTAAGCACTACTAATGAAACTTCAGATGGTAAACATATTAGCATGATGAGCTCAAACATGCCAATGATGACACAGGATCATTATCAGATGGCTGCTAGTCGGAGTGGCGAGCAAATTGGCATGAACCGTAATATGGCACATAGAGCTCCAGAGACCTCTGAGTCACCAGGAAAAAGTGCAGAACAAAGACCAGTTGATTTCAACCAGGAATATCTAAATGCAACCCCTAACGAAAGGCAAGCACACATTTTAAACCATGGACAACACATAACAAGTGATTCTGCTCCCAGAAGACATTCTGCATTTGCTGGAAAGGAATCCGAAAGTTTAGGTCAGTCTAGTCAGCAAGCAATGGGATCTTACATGTTGCAGAATCGTGCTATGGGGAGCTCTGGAATGAACATTGGCCCGTCTCCAGGCAATCCATTGTCAAATAATCTGTTTCCACCTCAGATGCGAAATAATCTGCAGCAGCATTTTGGCACAAACTCCCATGTTTCCAATAATATGCCTTCAGTAAGTGAGGTATGCTCCTATTTCATCTCCATGACTGATGTGCTTGGTATTTTTTGTTTATTCTCTTCTGTATCATTGCCCATTCTTGTGGCGTTCTTATTCATGAGGCAATTCCCCTACTTGTAGAAAATGATGATGGCACAGGAGCAACTTCAATCTCGACACGGTCTTCCTAACAGCTCCAGTGCATTACCTTTTGGAGGAGCTGATGCTGGTCTGCCTCAGAATAGAGCAGTTCAAAACAGGTACTGCCTACTTCTTTTAATGCTTTGAACCAGGTCAATCCATAATATTTTTTTTAACATCTAGTTGTTAATGTGAGGCTTCAGTGCCTGCTTCATTTATTCCACAGCGGAATTTAATTCTTTCTGTCATGATGGAACTGCTGCTGTTCATAGGCTACATTGATGTCCATTAGTACTGGAGAGGTTTACCTAAATGTCTGCCGCACTTGTCACTCTATTTGTTAGCTTTTGCCGTATGCTAAACTAGCAGTCCATAATCTTTCTGGATGTGCAAATATTCGTTTTTGTATTCTACTGTAATGTTTTGCAATGTTCAGTAGCTCTGTTCTATGGGAGTTCTTTCATGACTTAAGTAGCCATCTCATGCTATTTTTTTCATAAGGAGCCTGATGAATATGTGTTTTCTGTAGTCAACATATGCTTCAGCTTCTTCATAAGGTGGACAACTCAAGAAATAGCAGTGTGGTTGCTGACATACCCAACAACAACCTTGGCATTGTTTCTTCCCAGCAACAACTTAACCAATCTTCTTTGCAAGGATTTGGGTTGAGACTGGCACCACCATCCCAACGCCAATCAAATTCGGGTAATTTATGGTCTAGTCAGACTAATGCTGATGGCAAACAATCTGACCACTCAGCACAAGATGATGACCGCACACAGCTACCTTCCACCCCAAGCCAGCCAGTGACCCCTCAGCATCAAAACTCTCAATCTTCACCATTTCACAGTTCAGAAACAGAAAATACTGGGCAACCAATTGCGCGTTTCCCCCAATTAAGTTCAGGCCAACAGTATCCTGTGGCAGATGATAGATCTGGTCCTCCACCCATGCAGCAGCAGCAGCAGCCTCAGCAAAGCAACTCCGCAACAGTGTTCAAGAATGTATGGACAAACATATCAGCACAGCGCCTAGCTGGTATGCAAGCTAACAAGATTACACCCAACATCCTTCAGTCTATGATGTTTCCAAATAATGCTGCAGCTTCCAACTTATGGAGCTCTCAGAAGGCAGATGATCAAGGGCAGAGGGCAGCAACTCCATCAGATATTGCAACAAGTTCAGCGAACTCACAGAATCAAGATCCAAAACAAGCTTCTGATAGTGATGCAGGGTTAGCATCTTCCCAGAAGGCAAACCTAGAGTCGACAGGAACTAACGTAACCAGAGGAAATGAATCCTTGCAGAAGCCTTCTTCAGATGGGAATTCCATCAATGCTGTTTCATCCTTTGCACAGTTGCGTCAGCAAGGCATCCTTGGTGCTAAACATGGGGAGAACCCAGGAGCTAATTTTCAGGCTATGAATGCTTCCCAAAATAGTGCTAATAATAGTGGTGGCATTGTTTTACATGGAAGCCCAGCACCTTCAAACATCCAGCAGCAAAATTATTCTCTTCTACATCAAATGCAAGCCTTGAGGCATACAGATATTGATCCAGGCAGTTTAGCTGGAAAGACGACAAGACCTGATATTGGTTCTGATGCTTCACAGATTGACTGGAAGTCTGGTCAGAGATTTGCTCATGTAGCCAATAACTCAACCAAATCGTCTGCAGATAACATTGGAAGCCCTGGTGTCCCAGGGTCATTCACTTCAGACATGAAAATGTTGAGTTTTGCTTCAAGGAGTGAGGAGAGAAATCCTAATATACCTTCTCAGCTTCCTTCCGGAGAGCGCCCGTCTCCTGGTATGGTTACTGCACAAAATGATAATCAGAATCAAGCTCAGCCTATGGGCACAAGTGCAACGTCAAATTCTGCTGAAAGAAGTGAGAGGCCGAGGATAAACCCTCAAATGGCACCTTCTTGGTTTGGACATTATGGAAACTATAGAAATGGTCAGAGTGTTGCTATGCTCAATGCGCAGAAGCCCACGGCTTTGCCATATAATTTTCCGAAAGCTTCTTGGAACAATGAAAATAATAACCCTGCTGAAAATAGAATTGAACCTGGCCAATCTGTTAGGCCTGGGCATCATCTCCCATCCACAAGAATGGAAGCTTTGGTTCCTTCCAATGTAAAAGTATCTTCAATGATGAGAAGGCCTAAGAAGCGTAAAGCTATGGACTCTGCACTTGTTTCTTGGCATAAAATAATTGAAAGCCCACAAAAGTTGAGGAGCATCAGGTAAACATTATATCTCATGCTGGAGGTTCCAGTAATGTCTGAACACATTCTATGTTTAAGTTGTTAAAGTTATACCACCAGCTCCTGTAACTTTCTTTTATCTTTATTCCTTGATTGAATTGTTTACATTTATATGGTTCTGATGTGCTTACAAACATGAAAACCTTTACTTTGTTTACAGCACATTTGAGATGGACTGGGCTTGGGCAGCTAATCGGTTAATTGAGAAGGTTAGTACAAGTTTATGATTCTGCTATTTCAGTTCATGTCCATATTGGTTCAAGAGATTTATCTTGACGCTGAACTAAATTCTGGAACAGGATGAGGCAGAAACTCCAGAAGATGCGCCTATAAATTATTTACCGCGGAGGAGGCTAGTTCTGACAACCCAGTTGGTTCAGCAACTTCTCCCTGCTATACCAGCAACCATTCTGAGAGCACAAGCTTTGTCTGCTTACGAAAGTGCGACATACACTCTATCAATGCTGACACTAAGGGATGCGTGCAGCATGGCGTCATCATCTTCATATAACTCTTGCTGTCTTGTGGAGGATGAAAATAAGTAAGTCTCCCCCTCAAAAAATGATTATTGTTATGTGCTTTTGCTTATTATTTTATAAGGATGAAGGACATTGTCTGGACCACCTGTCTTGTTCAAATGCTCATTTTCCTTATTTTACTCTATCATGGACTAGCCCATCTGAACAAACAACAAGTGCTAAGAAAGTGGAAGACAAAGTGTCAAAGGCCGTGGAAGTCTTTGTTGGAAGAATCCGGAAGATGGAAAATGATTTTATAAGGTATGTGATGGCTAATGGCTGTAATGGTTCTCATTGGTATATGGTTCTTTATCTTCCCAAACATTACTGCTTTGACACATTTATGTTTAAGAATGTTGTTATAATACATCCCTTTGACTGCTTGGAATTTCTGGCAGCACCAGCATACCTTGGACTGAGACCTTGAAAAGTTGAAGCACAAATAAGAGACTGAATCGGATAGTTGTATTGGATCCCAATGGAAAATATATAATTATATATAGAGTACATTATAGACACAAGGGAAACCCTAGATTAGGAGATTACGCTAGTACCCTTGACTATTATACCTTAACAATTTTATAATGAAATTTGGAAGAAATAAAGTACAGTTACTGTTCAGGCTGCTGTTGTGCTATCGCTTTTAGTTTTGTCACCAAACCATTATGAAGTACGTGCGCTTCTTGGCTCTATGTCCATGTATAGCATTTCAAGTTCAGATAGAAAATTCTGGAAAATAATAAATCGAAAGGAAAAAGGGAAATGAGATAAAAATGATACTACTAACCACAAAATTTTTTCCTTACAAATTTTGGCTTCGAACTGAAATTTCCAAGGATGCTGCAGCGCCTCATACTAAAAAGTCAGTTTTCCTCCAATTGTTCTTGTTAGTTTGGCACCCAAAGCTGAAGCTTAATGGCATTGTTTATGTTTCCTAGTGTACTAGTGTACTCTGGGGATGGCTGAATAAATAGAGGTTTGCACTTCATATATTTCCTAGTGTACCAGTACACTCTGGGGATGGCTGAATAAATAATTTTGAACTTGTAACTATGTTTTCTTCTTTCTTATTTTCTCCCCACATTTGCACCTGTAGTTGGAAATGAAGTTTAAAGTGCTGGTGTAAGTGGAATCCAACAGTGTTGACTATATTTTCACCTACAGCTACAGTTGTGATATTTATTTTCACGTGAGCCATTGACACCATTTCCTGCCTGTATTTGGATAGCTAATAACTATCACACCCTGTATTAAACTCAAGTCAAACATGATTTGGATAGCTAATAACTATCACACCCTGTATTCCCAATCAGTTTCGTGCTAATGCATCTATATTAAGCTCAAGTCAGACATGATTTGTTTATCAACACAATTTGCCTCTTTTTTTTTTTTCTGAAACACAATTTTCCTCTTGTTACAGTTTGAACAAGAGGGCCTCTATGCTAGATGTGCAACTCGAGTGCCAAGATCTGGAGAGAATTTCTATTGTAAATCGTTTGGGAAGATTTCATGGCCGGAACCATGCAGCAGCAGTCGAGAGTTCATCTGCTTCAGAAATGACTCCTCGGAGAATTTTTCCTGAAAGACATGTCATGTCTTTTGCAGTACCTGGAAATCTTCCTGAAGGGGTGTACTGTTTGTCACTCTAGTGGAATGATCTTCAGTTATTTTTTAGCTGCTCAGATGATCTCGGGGTTGCGCCCTGTGCTTCCCAGTGCTCCTTATTCCATGCAAAGCATGGGCCAAACAGAAGAGTCATATTATCAAGGGGTTACTTGAGAACCGGAATCGTCACAATACCACGATGAGGCAGGCCGGGGGACGTGTTCCAGCCGATCAACCCAGTGCTGGCTGTTGTTGTTGTCCCATATATCAAGTATAGGTCCATGTATATTGTGGAAAGTCAAGGAAAAAAAACTGTGGATCTCCCATCATTTTTCTCTGATGAAGAGTAATTAGCTTCAGAATTCTTTAGAGAAGTCGATGCTTACTAGCTTAGTACATCTAGCGGGTTTCTTCGCTATTTGTCAATCTCTAAGAAATCCATGATGATGGAGTGTTGGCAGGCTAGAGTGGAAATAATAATGTGAGCCTTTCTCTGGGTTCTTTGGTTCCTTTAGGAATGGGATGCAAATTGGCTAGTGTGTCCAGTCTAACTGACCACCCTTGTTAGTCAACAGTTAATTACTAGTTTTATGTAGTGCTGAAAGCATTCATGGAACAAGTGGCGGGTAAAGTGCTTGGAAATTCTTGTAACTTCTGCTGTACCCGTGATGTTTAAACGCTAACGGGTTCTTGTAAATTTAAAGTGCCAATATTCCTGAGGTTATATTTTTGCTTCATGCAAATTGGCTAGTGTCTCCTGCTGTGTCAATGTGTAAATGTACATAAACGTGTCGGCGTCCTAAGCACCGCTTAGAGTAGGCCGATATTAGAAGCCGTTGTACTGCTAACCTGCTCGTTTGTTAACCTATTGCTAATATGTTGTTAATTGCGCCACATTATTTTGTTAACCTATTTCTGCCAGTTTGTTTGCACTTCATACATGCATATCTAGTACTCGATCCAGTCCTCATTAGCTGGGCAGTGGTGTCCTTGTAAAGGTCCACGACCACGAGCCGTTTTGAATTTGGAGGAGACATGCCAGTGAGAAGCAACACTAACAAGTAGACGCTGTATTTTGCATCTTGTCTTGGCGAGGCTTTTGCTGCCTTGATGTACTCTGGCAGACAACCAATTAGGTTTCAATGAATTTTATGGGGTACATGTCGTAAAAGCAACACGTTAAATGATGGAATGAGGGAGTTTCATGTATTTTCATCCATGAAACTCATTGGCGATTGCTTTTGCTGGCCTTAGCCTTGTATGTGCTAGTCGGCGGATTGAAGTTTCGGGCGTGATTAGGCAGGAAACATGTTCCAATTGTTTAATCGAAGATACAAAATAATCACATTACTGGAAATTGAATCTCATGGATTCCTATTCGATTTGGAAAAAGTCTACATCACCCCCTCAACTATGGGTGGTGGAGTACATTCCAAATTACCTAAAGCAGTTTTGAAAAATCATAGTAAATGAGAAAAAATCGTAAAATGAAAAATCAAATTGTGTTAGACTCGAATGAGTATCAACATAAAACATATAATATGGTATGTTTTAGTATATTTTTTTACAGCTATGAGGTAAAATAGAAATTTAAAGCTGCAAAAAAAAAATGAACTAAGTCATACCATATTGATATGTTCGGGCGTGATTAGGCAGGAAGCATGTTCCAATTTTTTAATCGAAGATACAAAATAAACACATTACTGCAAATTGAATCTCATGGATTCCTATTCGATTTTTTACAGTACTCTGCACGACTGTGTTAGCTTTTATGTGGCAGGCCTGCTTCTTCTGCATCACCTTCTACTCTGCACACAGATTTGAGACCTCTGTTACCTGTGTCATGGATTCCTAATAACAACAAGCACTCCGGGAACGTCGCTGGAGCCTCTGTTTAGGGACTGGGGAATTCAGGGCACGATTTGAGACCAGATCGAATCAGCACGTGTGTGTGAACAGAAAAGATCGGCAGTCAGACCTTCCGGGATGAAGCAAAAGTTGCTGGATAAGATTCTGCCAAAAGAATATGTTTAAGTTTCTAAAAACAAATGTAAAAAAAAAACTTTTATGGAACAAAATATACTCACGCTTACTGGACGAACGTTTGTGCATTCACGTTTAAGGGGTACCTAAGCATACCTTAGTGGTATAACATCTCAGATTCTCGGTCAATATGCATGAACACATTAAAAACATGTCACTTGTGTCGTGACATGCTTGGAACCAATACATTTGGTGCCCAGAATAACTAATGATGACTAATAAAGGTTTAATAATAGACCCCCCGACTATGGGTTAGGTTACAAAAAATATCTGAGTTAGATGGTGGAGAGTGGAGACTTTATGGTGTCACTATGTCTTCTAGGGAATGAAAGCAACACAAATTAAAAGTTTTAAAAGGCAAATTGACGACCTAAACTTGCGACTACACTACGCATAAAGTGCTTATTGGGACGGCTAAAGAGACCTTGTAGAGGTGGTTTCTTCTGCCGCCCCTACTTAACCATTACTACGAGAAAAAATGAAAGTTTTTTTTTTTTTTTCTTTAGATGAGAGAATAAAGTTCTGGCCTGTGTGGTCTGGCTTTATTATCTTGGGTCAACAATCTTAACAAAAGAAAGAAAAAGAGGACACAAAGCTGTTTTCGGTCCAACTCGTAACTCAATTGATCTCGGTGCATTCTTATCTGAAAGCACATCGTTTTCATCAGATTTAACACAGTAATCACTAGGCACCACCAAATTCTCGTCGTAGCCCTTTAACAGAGTCTTCACTCGAAAAACGCCCAACCGATTGGAATTCTAATCGATTCTCCTCGTCTCATCGGTTACGGCTCGGATTCTGGACTCGTGGCTCGCTCCATCTATAAATGAAACCCCCCTCTCCTGCTTTGTAGATATCAGGTTGTGTGGATCGACCCGGTTGGTAATAATGGAGTCTTCATCTAAGGGGAAGCGGCGGCGGCGGGAGTGCGAGCGATGCAGCAGCCATGGGAGCGCAAGGAAGAAGAAGCACCTGTACCTGGTGGTGGATGATTGGAAGGGCGGCTACAACATCCACAAGCTTGACACCGACAATATGGAGGACCACCTCCCCGAGCACGGCGCCCTCCGGTTGGCGTCGTCAGAGCGGGCACGAATCACACTGCGTATCCAGTGGTTCACAACGTGGGAGCATATGCTCAGTAAAAACTGCTTCCACCGACATCTTCATCGCCACCAACCCGCACTGCAGCCGCGACCGGTCCCCGCCGTTCCTCGTCTACGACACGGAGGCCGCGGCTCTCACCGTCGGCCCGCCTCCAACGGACGTCCACCTCCGTGACCTGGGGGATGCCGTGGCTGTCGGTGGGAAGCTGTAGGCCCTAACATTCTTCTACTGCGACGACGACGAGGCCCGTCAGTCTTCCTCCCTGCAGGTTTTGTCGTGGGAACCCACCACCGGTCCGCAGAAGCACCCATGGGGATCCGACCATGGAGTGGTCCTGGGACACCGTGCCGGCGCCGCCGCCCCGATACATCGACATCGAGTACGAGACCATTTCACGTCGTACGCGTTGCACCCGGACGGCCGCACCATCTTCATGTCCACTGAGTGGCGTACCTACTCGCTGGACACCAGCAATGGTGTGTGGCGAGACCTTGGAGAATGGACGGTGCCTTTCCGAGGCCGAGCCTACTTCGACGGCGAACTAGATGCTTGGGTTGGCCTCCGCCACAAGGAGGAAGGCTACATTTGCTGCTGCCCAGTTGCCTCACGCAGCGCCACGACGACGTGACAACCGGAGTGCAAGATTCCATGGAGAAGTTGTTCCGCTGCAGTGGCGAGGATAAGTTTCCCTACGGGTGCCACTCTCACGTACATGGGTGACAACAGATTTTTGCCTCGTCGAGAGCGTCCTTACTCCGCAGGACGCTCTCGAGGCCCTACTCCATGTCACCGTGTTTTTTTTTTTGACAATAAACGGGGGCATAAGCCCCGAAGCATTATATTGCTAAGCAAGTTGCTGCCAAAATATTACAATGTCTGGAGATTACAAGGTCATCTAGACCCATGAGAGGACATGTTTTGAAATGAGAAGGGTACAACATGTTACAGCAATGGTACTAGAGCTAGTATTTTGGTTAAACGCCTCTTTGGCCATCAGGTCTGCTTGAAGGTTATTGGATCTATCTATTTTTTCCACCTTGGCTTTCATGACTTGAAGGAGAGAGAGGATATGTTGTTTGAATCTTGGACAATTCTCCAGTCACGGAAATCTTGTGGCTGGTCTTTGTTGATGTGATCCACCAATAGATGACTGTCGGAGCAGAAAGAAACACATTGAAACCCCAAATGATAGCAGATTTGTGCTGCTAACAAAAGGGCTCGTGCTTCAGCTTGAAGCACTGAAGAGCAGTCAAGAGTTTGTGCTTTGATTAGCCATTTTGCCACTGTTTGTTCATTCCTGAGGAAGATTCCAATACCTGCTCTTCTATTATGGAAAGAGCCATCGTCTGGAGGTAGAGCAGCATCTATATAGCACTAAGTTAGCTCTGCTCGGACCTGCAAAAGAGGAGGGGTTGGGGATTTCTCCCAGAAGTTATTTGTAAAAGCATAACCATCCTCCTTATGGCTGAGAGTGGTGACACTCTCTTTGTTGCATTGTTCTCTCGAGGCCCTACTCCATGTCACCGTGTTTGGACTCAAGTACGACCATAAGGGAGAGCTAAAAACTAAGTCTCATCGCACCACCAGGTTCTATGGGCTGTCCAAGAATACCCTACTGTTTTCTCATTCCGCATTCTGGATGTAACACTAGTCCATT